>OY759265.1:50813848-50816348 GCA_963662155.1 Lamellibrachia columna | reverse complement strand
CTTTCTTCACACCAATGATAGCAAAATATGTCTGCCTGCCCAATGTTACATAGCCATACCCAGACAATTTAAACTAGTAGTTTCTTCAGATTTGTTATTGTTGTAATTCTTAAAAAAGAATTATAATTTGGAGTCAACTGTTACACCACCGAAGTGAAGTGGGACACCCATTGGCGTAAAGTGGAACCCTATTTGGGTAAAATGGGACCTCTATTAGGGTAAAGTGGGGCATTGATAAAGATAGCATTTCCGACATCTGCATTACAACAATTTATTTATGGGCAGGACGATCGGTAGTAGAGGCGGGGCAATACGTCCCAGTTCTCCTCACACTAAATATTTGGTAAAAATGGCTGCACATATACTTTATCTCTGTCATAAACGATCCTATCATTTCTGAAGATTGTATACAAATGCCCATATATTATAATGTATCCACATTACACTAGTAGATCAAGTATATTTGCAACAGGAAAGAATGGTTTAGAGGTGTGAGAAAATACTTTTGAGGTCAAAAACAGCTTTTGTTAATGGAACTTTATGGAAATGATCCTACCATCCTTATAACAACACATGGAATGCTAACTTGAATCTGATTGACTGAAAATGCTGTAAATAAGTAGCGGTGTCCTATTTCACCACCGTCCCATTTTCCCCGCTCTCCCCTACTGTTAATTTATTTAGAACAATTTTAAACGTCAACGTGCCGCTAAAAATAGTTCCATAAAATTATGCATTTCGCGGTGATGAATTGTTTTGTAGAAAACACTCACAATGTGATCCTGTATAAAATTTCCACAGTCATATCAGATATACTAATTTATGTTTCTTACTTTCGAAATGGATTAATTTTAATGGATTAATTAATAATAAGTTGATGGAAGTTGGGTGTTTTTGCATAAAAGAAATGGAATAAAACTGATTCGCACTGAGGAAGTGTCGTTAGAGTAGGCAATTGAAAACAATGCAAATGTCATATTTTTCGATGTACACGTAACAGCCTTGTCGTGCGATTTTTGGGAACCATATTGCAAATAAAAGTTCCACTAAGCCTCAGCGTAGAAACGTTTAGACAATGAATCTTACCATTTTCCGCTCTTCCGAAAATAAGCAAAAACCTGCGAACAACACAACTTCCGGTACGGTTATTATACACAATAACACCTCGTTCGCCTCTGTTCTGTCGTTCACGAAGTGACAGTTTTGCCAGGCGAGTAGGAATAATCACCTCGTATATTAGGCCGACGAAGAAGCCGGCAGCACGCACATGCACGGGCAACACGTTCGTTTCCGGTTGCTTGGAGTGTCGCATCCGGCGCGGCCCGACTGGGTATGGCGACTACCCGTGCGTACGTGTACGTGGACCGGACGCTAGCGTGCACCCAGCGATCGCCGGCAGGAAGTACTCGTGATGTACGCCGATACACGTGTTTTGTGTCGCCAGAACACCCTGCAGACAATGTACGCGTTGTTTGGACGCGGTTCTGCTCAATTCCTATGTCCGTCAGACGTAACAGTCGCAGTGGGGGGGGGGGTGGGGGGTGGGGGCGTGCATTGGTTCCGGCTTTACGACCTACTTGGCTACCATTCTCAATGTTAATGCATACACACGAAAATTATTAAAAAGTAAAAGTAATAGGTATGTTGTTGTATAGCGCGATATATCCAGTCATTCAGCCGCCGTGCAATTACAGCGCGAAGACTATTCGTTCACATGTCTACCACATTTAGTTGTCAGGTATTTTTACAGCTGATTTAACTGAGGCAACGCGGAGGAAACAAAACTGTCCAAGCTTCGAAATGGCAGCAAGAGGACGGAAAACCGGGTTCTCTCGACTGAGAGTCCAATGTTCTAACCACGACGCCACCCCCCACCCCCACCCCCCCCACCCCCCCACCCCACACCCCACCCCCACCCCCCACCCCCACCCCCCACCCCCCACCCCCCACCCCCACCCCCATTAAATCAATGTATATACCACTAATTCAGAGTTTATACAGTTATAGTCTTAGAAGAAAACTGACGCATGGAATATATGTTCGAGTGAAAACTATGTTCGTGCCAGTATTCAATCTACAATAGAAAGAAAAAAGTATATAATCGCTGTAATTACTTTGCGCAGTTAGACACACGTGATCGCTGGTGATCACGTGGTCGGCGATCGCTCCGAGTGAGCGCACATTTCTGATGATCAAATAACTTCACAAAAACGCATCCACGCGTTGTGGATCTAAAGCCCGGGGGTGGGGCACTCAATACACGCTTTACAGGTATGTTTTCTGTGTCCAACGCGCGTTAACGCGTGCAACGCATCTAAGGTATGAAATCACAAATCACAATTATTGGGTATTGTATATATTTTTACATCTCAAAACGCGAGTGTTTCTTAGATAAATGGTAGAAACTGAGACGTCCCAATAATCTATTAATACAATATTTTAGTGAATTAATCTATATCATGGACAAATACGTATTTTACACGTTAAAGAGTGTGTATTT
>OY759265.1:50801348-50808848 GCA_963662155.1 Lamellibrachia columna | reverse complement strand
CAATGTTCTAATGAAGAAGATCTGAAGAGTGGAATGTTGTCCTACAGCGAGGCCAACGGATGCCTTATGTGTACGCCTTATGTGTACGCCTTATGTGTACGCCTTATGTGTACGCCAACCGGGGAAGCTACGCACGAACCTTGTGTTCTCCAGATACTCGAGGATATGAGAAGGGAACCTATTTGCTTCAATAAATACCAAGCTAAATTCTGCCACTGCCCGTTGTATAGCAGCATCACCACAGTTGTCAGACGCTAGACACATCGACGGGGGTTCAATGTGAGTCGACAGTCTACGGTAATATGTGTACTGATTTCGTTCTTCGACTAATCAGGCACACATGTAATAGTTGTCTGTGTAAACGATGTACTTCTCTTTAGGACTATACATTTGGCACATTGATCAGATTGATTTCCGAGGTACGTCTTGCATAATAAGCCACTTGACTGCTATAAATGGATAACGAGTCCAATATACTGTGCGTATCCCCTAATATATGTATTCCCCTAATATATGTATTCCCCTAATATATGTATTCCCCTAATATATGTATTCCCCTAATATATGTATTCCCCTAATATATGTATTCCCCTAATATATGTATTTCCCTAATATATGTATTCCCCTAATATATGTATTCCCCTAATATATGTATTCCCCTAATATATGTATTCCCCTAATATATGTATTCCCCTAATATATGTATTCCCCTAATATATGTATTCCCCTAATATATGTATTCCCCTAATATATGTATTCCCCTAATATATGTATTCCCCTAATATATGTATTCCCCTAATATATGTATTCCCCTAATATATGTATTCCCCTAATATATGTATTCCCCTAATATATGTATTCCCCTAATATATGTATTCCCCTAATATATGTATTCCCCTAATATATGTATTCCCCTAATATATGTATTCCCCTAATATATGTATTCCCCTAATATATGTATTCCCCTAATATATGTATTCCCCTAATATATGTATTCCCCTAATATATGTATTCCCCTAATATATGTATTCCCCTAATATATGTATTCCCCTAATATATGTATTCCCCTAATATATGTATTTCCCTAATATATGTATTCCCCTAATATATGTATTCCCCTAATATATGTATTCCCCTAATATATGTATTCCCCTAATATATGTATTCCCCTAATATATGTATTCCCCTAATATATGTATTCCCCTAATATATGTATTCCCCTAATATATGTATTCCCCTAATATATGTATTCCCCTAATATATGTATTCCCCTAATATATGTATTCCCCTAATATATGTATTCCCCTAATATATGTATTCCCCTAATATATGTATTCCCCTAATATATGTATTCCCCTAATATATGTATTCCCCTAATATATGTATTCCCCTAATATATGTATTCCCCTAATATATGTATTCCCCTAATATATGTATTCCCCTAATATATGCATGGGTAGTTCTGAGACCAAAGTTGCACGCACCCAACAAGAAACAAGAGTGTCCCCTCGACCGACTAGTCTGTAATCATATTCAGGCAGCTGACAGAATGTATCCCACAACACCGACAGCTGACGCATCCCCGCGTCTCCGTCAAACGACAGGAACGTCCACAGAGTGGTCATTGTGTCCACGCAGACATCCAGCATTCGTGCCACGGGGACATAGAAATGAGAAGTCGTCTCGCATGTCGTAACGTCGGCTAACAAACCGACCTTGCCAATGGATATTGCGATATCACCAAAAGTAATAAGATATGGAGGGAAAGGCGTATCATTTACCCGTTGACGGTGGCATGCCAAGATTTCACAACGTCGGCTAACAAACTGACTATGGACACGCGAGATCGCCGCTCAGATAGGCGATTGTGTACCGCTGACACAGTCCCATTCCACCCTCAATTAGAGCAAAATCAATAAAGGTTTCTCGCCGTTTATTGTCGTCGACTTTTGCTGCCGGCAATGTTTGTTAGGCTCTTGTAGCGAGAGCGAGTTTCGTTAGGCCCTTGTAGCGAGAGCGAGTTTCGTTAGGCCCTTGTAGTGAGAGCGAGTTTCGTTAGGCCCTTGTAGCGAGAGCGAGTTTCGTTAGGCTCTTGTAGCGAGAGCGAGTTTTGTTAGGCCCTTGTAGCGAGAGCGAGTTTCGTCCGACTGCTGAAAGACAACAGGGTGTACTGCGGTCCGAAACTTCTGCAATAGCCCAAGAGCGCGTTGCCTGCAGTAAATCCTCTTGGTACCTGAGTGTGGACCGTATCACGTGCCCGTTGTGTTTGCCAGGGGCATGTTTGAGCCATGAGTGTCTAGTGTGTGCATGGGTGATAAGAATCGTTATTGTGTTCATTCGCAGGTACGAATTGACGATTTTACTGCAGCGTAAGTGGATAATATGCACATCAAAAATAAAATGTTCTCCCTGCGTGACTGTATCACGTGACTGTATCACGTGACTGTATCACGTGTATCACCATTATCTTCGATTGCAAACAAGTTTCGGAACGTAACAGTGCGTGCACAACGCATACACGCATGCACGTGCGTACTCGCGTGCACATACGTTGATTAAGCGATATGTCTACATTTAAAAACCTTTCAGAAGAAAAGGTAATCGGTAAAACGTGAAATTTAATATTGCGCTGAACGAAAACCTCGTTGACCTTTCTAATGTACTGACAAAACTGCACGCATCACGTACGTGTGACGCACGTGTATTGCACGCTTCAGTGACTCCAATCGGGCGACAATCTGACACAATCGATGTGTAGTAACTTTGTAGCACGCCTCTCAATTGGTAAACCGTGCAAGAATTGGGGAAAAACTCAAACTGATTGTAGATCGCGTGAAATTCTGGTAGCCCGTGCAGAAACAATTTTTAGAACGTTAACCAAGATCTTTTCACGGTAAACAAAGACTCGGCCGTATTTGTAATCGACGTCATCTCGTCGTCCCGTAATGACGGTAATGAATAGCAGCGCGCCCGAGGAGAAAGATAAACATTAAAAAAAGCGACGTTTAGCATAATAATACCTGTATCATATCAGACGACGGTCTTCCCTCGGATCTACGTAAGGCCCCATTGAGCGCAGGGTCTACGGAAAGACAACCTGAATAGCTATACATATAATTATGATCCGACGAAGTCAGTGCATACACTTGACTTTTGCCTAACATTCAGATCGGTACGGTTATTACGCAGGGACGTAGAATTAGAGCGGGAGGGAGGACAGAGAGGCGTTGGTCGTCACTCATTACTGACATGTCGATCAAAGGCTCGCTCAAATCCGCTTGCTTATGCCCGCACGAAAGCCGTATTAATGACCAGGGTCCACGGACTGACCGGAGGTGGTTCGCCAGCGGTGGCCGACGACAGGACAGAGCGGCCGACGAAACACCAGCGGCGGCGGCGGCGCAAGTGATCCGTGCCGAGTGCGCATGTCGACGGCCGCTGTGGTGGCGCCGCGTTCACCCGCCCGCTCGTCCGCCTGCCGATCTTATTTACGTGCGAGCGAGCGCCGCAGTCGCACGCCAAGTGTTCCGCTTTGCTCCCCCGTTCGATCCGCTGAGCTGAGCCGGTAATCGATGGCCGCATCAGGCAGGTGACAATGAGACATGCGCTGTTCCTGCAGTTGAAGACTCGCACGGCAAGCCGGCCGCTGGACAGAACCGGACAACGCTGCGGTGCCGCGACCCATCACAGTGATTGCACTTGCGCGTCATCTTGACGACGGATTCGTTGACCAATTCAGAGAGGCTGCTGGCAGTTGTGCGGTTAACGGCGCAGATCAGGGGCGAAGATATACGTCCGCTTTGAGGCGATAAAAAGCCGTGTAAGTGCGAATGCAACAACGCACCACCGAAGCATGGATTCGGTCCTGCTTGGATTATTATTGTCGTACGTAACGCTCCCGCCACAGACGGATTTATCGATACCTGTTTTGATGTCTATTCGTCGACATGTGCAAAAAGAGAAGCACCGGTATCTAACGTAAAGTACGCAAACTGTAAACGTACCGGAATGGTTCGGATGTTTGGACTAGAATGAAGCTGTCACAGGAATACCTGGCGGTTGTCTCCTTTCTACTTGTGCAGGTAGTAAGATGTCAGGACGACAATCAAAGTGAGAGAGAACGCAGAAGTGAGTATTATTTACACATTTGCATTTAAGTTCAATACACTGTATATTAAACTAAATATATATATATATATATATATATATATATATATATATATATATATATATATATATATATATATATATTGTAGTTTTAAACTATATATATATATATAGTTGAAAACTGCAATATATATATATATATATATATATACATATATATATATATATATATATATATATATATATATATTTAAATATTGTATATTATATATATATATATATATATATATATATATATATATATATATATATATATATATATATATATATATATATATATATATATATATATATATATATATATATATATATATATATATATATATATTTATAATATATATTATATATATATATATATATATATATATATATATATATATATATTTATAATATATATTATATATATTGCAGTTACGATATATATATATATATATATATATATATATATATATATATATATATATATATATATATATATATATATATATATATATATATACATATATATATATTGCAGTTACGACAACAAAATCGTAAAAAAATTAAACGCAGATTTTGTCAACTCAATATATACTCTCTATAAAACGTCTTTAATTTGTGAAACTTCATACATTTGTAATCATCAAAAAGGTAAGCATATTTTTTATAAGAGCTGTGTTGACGTTTAATCTTCGCGCATCGCAGTTTACTAGCGGTGCGTTCCACTGCGAACCCGCGAACACAGGTTGCTTCGTTTGTTCGTTTGTTCGTTGGTTCGTTTGTTCGTTCGTCCATCCGGTCTTTTTTACCCGTACAACGTGAACTTTAGATGGCGGACCAAGTAAACGTTTTATCTTCTACACTTGTGCTATCTCGCAAAATGCGGTTGGCTCAGTGGCTTTGTGATGGCGGCGTGATTAGCACCACGCACACCGGCCTAAACAATTCACACGTTGCGGTGAGAGTTTTGGAAGTATTACCTACGAACTGGACGCGGTTAGACATCGAATCGACAACATTCCTACACGTCGAACACGCCGCTGACCGGGCGGCGAATGCGCCCGCTTTGATTTCGCTGTTCTACAAATCGAGAGCGGCGTTGAACACGTCCGCGTCCGCGCATAAACATCGTATGCAAATAGTCGCGGACGGCGCTTTCTGAACATTTTGCTGGTGCGGATGTACATTGTAAGTACACAAAAAATGCACGCGTGTTAAATCGACACGACAACATTGCACGCGATGCTGAAGATCGCGTAGTGTTTTACGCGCGTGTCCTTGTTTCGTATAAAAAGGTACGTTCTTATATAGCGCGGTATCCAGTCTTTGGGACTGTTCAAAGCGCTCTACACGTCACCCCCGGCAGACTGTTCATTCCAAGGCCATCTCGACTTCTCTGTGAAGTATGTCAGGAGGAACATATCGGATCCACATTTACTACGTGCAAGAACATTGGTTGTGTATCACCATACTTCCTAGTTTGATGGTTTCTGGAAGAAGATTTTATAACAACTGGTGCAGGCTTATCCATTCTAAAATATTTACTTTGATCGTTTCTATTACTTTTTGCCAAACACATCGGCTACAGTAGATATTGTGAAAAAGTATTAAATAAGTAGTGGCCTTACGACCAAACTATAACATGGATGCGTGGCAGAACTTGTTTTAAAATTGTTTCAATGATAAATCTGACACGAAAAATACTGTCATCTCACTTTCGTAACTCCTGGATTTCAACGTAAACCGTCACACTCCTATATGTGAGGGCTTATAATTCTAACTAATTATAACTATAATATATTGTCGACATGTTTACCCGATGGATACATTTCATCGTCTCGCTTTTAGTCCCGGTATTATTTAGCTGGATTCAATCCAATAATTGATTAATTAATTAATAATAAAGACACTAAACAAATCTTATATTTGTAAAAATAATGACACGTCTATGCAATTATTTAGATTTTTAGAGGTTCGAGTCCATACATGCGACAAAAGCGTCGTACGAAAGCAATAATTACAAGCTTATACAAAAGACATAATAATATTGAGTTTATATTTATGCATATTAGAAATAAATCATTGTCGTATGGTAATGTATTGTCTTCGATTAATTAATAACGAAAATATTGTAATAATAATAATATGATTTAGTTTTGATAAGGCCTAATTTTAGCTTAATACCTACTTCTGAAAATTATGTTTAAGTTTTTTCTATTCTGTTGCCAGTTCAATTTTAACGACGAAACTGTTAGACAATCTCATAAACATTTTGTCAAGCTAATTTCTGTATAATTCATAAATATATATAACTTCCAAAATATTTTTGCATAAATCATAGCTATTTAATCTATAACAATGGTATTGTATGGACTCCTGCCAGAGCAGTAGTCCATGAACGTGGCCATGTCGTTGCAATCAACGCGGAATCGGGCGCCGTTCGGCGGTGTTGTCGTTCCTGGCGTTATTTGGTTCCGCCTTTGACGGGAGCTGAAAGGCGTAGTTTACGAAACGGATAACTCCACAAATAGAAAGTCCACAAGGCAATGCTATTTCGATCGAAACTGGATAAATTCATCTGCAAACCGACCGTCAAAGCATACAAACTTGTGAAAACACAATCTAAATATGACCACCGTACGGAGGGCTCGTTGATCGAGAACATAAAGGCGTTCTGCAGGCGCTGTTTGAACGCGCGCCTAATGGGTAGTTCGTCAAAATATTATGTTCGGTGTAATCTAAACTGTGTCTCATACTTTGGGTCCCATTAGGGGGCCAGTGCTATATTAAACATTGGTATCTTATCGCTTTCTAATTGAAGCACTATTGTTTGAAATGCTATAAACAGCAAATGCTAAATTCCAATATCTACATCAGCGTCGCCGAGATGCTTACAGAACGGGATTGCTTAGAAATTGAATTCGTTCAGGGTCTTCTCAGGTCTAATTAATACATATATAGTCCGGTATTAGTTGACCTTCCTATCTCGGGCCCAGTTCGTCCAAATACCGCTAATATAGATTAAATAAGAGAATGCAGACGATTTGCCGGGTGACGGGGGGGGGGTAGTCCCGAGTTCAGTATGCCTGACCCTCATTCCATTTATATTTGGACACTCTCAAGAAGTGCCTATTCAAGTTATCTAATCTTCTGATACACCCTTTTTCGGCGACCAGGCAGAGCCGTCAAACAGTTCGTGTCCGATAACCGGGGCATTTATATCGATCTGCATCATCAGATTAACAGTCTTTTGTGCACAGCCTATACGTAACACGCATTCAACAGTGATTCCTTTACATCTACCATACGGAAGAAACGTCGTCAGCAATTTCAGAATAGGCTATATATGCATGA
>OY759265.1:50128848-50176348 GCA_963662155.1 Lamellibrachia columna | reverse complement strand
CTCGGGGACTTGGGACTTACTCGGGACTTGTCAGCCAAAGGTTTCAGACTTGATAATTCAATCTGAGACTTGAGCGAGGACTTACTAATTGATATATTGTGAGTGTTTAATTGAGATCTGAACGAAATTCACTAGTTACACATAACCCAAATTTCGATCGATACCGATTTGCTGACTGCAAGACAGTTGTATGACTATGAGTGACTGACACTTAGCATCGGGGCTGATGTCTACCTGTATAAAACGCACGGTTGTAGCACTTATTTGAAGTCACAAAGACTTGGACTCGAAAAAAATGTCTAACAGCTCTGCCGTGCAGTGCCAGGGAAATATATGTTTAGCATTAACTGAATATACAGCATTGTTATCAACGCACCAGTAGATGGGTTATTATCACATCATTATACTAGACCCAATAAAAACACCGAACATCACCGAACACCGACGAACAACGACGAACAACGCCGAACTACGCCAAATAACGCTAAGCGGCAACGAATAACTACGATCTGTATCGAACTGAACGAAGATGCCACTACCGTAGGCATTCTTTATTTGCAGGGACAGGTTGATCGCTCGGGTGACAAAGAGGGTAGTTCAGTGTCGAATCAACAACAAATTAAGTCATATAACTGACGTGAACAAACTGGTAATTTCTATTTAACGCAGAGTTAGAATATCGTATGTGAGATAGAGACAACAACCAAGTGTTGTAAATTTATACGCAGAAAACATATAAAAATGACTGCACCACCGACAATCCTGTCACACCTTTGTTCCAACTAATAACGCCAGACTTAACCGAATAACGCCGAACTGCGCAGAACAACGAATTACGTTTAGACTCCATTAGCATGGGCATTCTTCATTTGCAGGGACAAGTCCATTCAACTGACTTGGCGTCGCAACAGGCGCTGGAGAAACAGCAACGAAACGAGGAAGATGAACTCACGGAGACACCCTGCGTCAAACGTCCTGGGGACAGAAAGGTTGGTCCTGTGTCGAATCAGCAATAAATACAATCATGTAACTGACGTGAATATAATGCTAATTACGATATTAGATTTAGAAGACCCTTGCAGTCAAGCGACTAAGGGGGGGGGGGGCTACATGTATGTGAGACAGGGTAACCAACCAAGTGTTGTAAGGTTGTACGTAGAAAACATGTAAACGTCGACGATTAAGTAATCAACAGTGTTTTATGTGACAAGGTATGGAATCGTTGCTATCTAAAAATGTAACTGAATAATATCTACGTACTTATTCTTATTAAGAAATTATTGTTGGGCATGACCTCATTTTTAGGAACACGTGTTGAGATGGATTTAATATTTTAATGAAGTCCATTATAATATGGTCTCTAATTATAATATGGTCTCTAATTATAATATGGTCTCTAATTATAATATAGTCTCTAATTATAATATGGTCTCTAATTATAAAATGGTCTCTAATTAATCTTTCCAAACATTGACATAATAAGTAAGTCCACCGTAACATAGTTTTTAGTTAATCTTTCTAAACATTTACAAATCACTGATGTTAAACTCAATGGTAAGTGATTTTCTTACTTGTGTCTGGAACCGTTTAATAATACTGTTTAATAAGGGGATACTGTTTTTATGCTGAACACAGAACTGAGGGTACACTGTTACTATTCTGAACACAGAACTGATGGTATACTGTTACTATCATGAACACAGAACTGAGGGTACACTGTTACTATTCTGAACACAGAACTGATGGTATACTGTTACTATTCTGAACACAGAACTGATGGTATACTGTTACTATCATGAACACAGAACTGAGGGTACACTATTACTATTCTGAACACAGAACTGATGGTATACTGTTACTATCATGAACACAGAACTGAGGGTACACTGTTACTATTCTGAACACAGAACTGATGGTATACTGTTACTATCCTGAACACAGAACTGAGGGTATACTGTTACTATTCTGAACACAGAACTGATGATATACTGTTACTATCCTGAACACAGAACTGAGGGTACACTGTTACGATTCTGAACAGAGAACTGATGGTATACTGATACTATCCTGAACACAGAACTGAGGGTACACTGTTACTATTCTGAACACAGAACTGATGGTACACTGTTACTATTCTGAACACAGAACTGATGATATACTGTTACTATCCTGAACACAGAACTGAGGGTACACTGTTACTATTCTGAACACAGAACTGATGATATACTGTTATTATCCTGAACACAGAACTGAGACTATACTGTTGCTATCCTGAACACAGAACTGAGAGTATGCTGTTACTATCCTGAACACAGAACTGAGAGTATGCTGTTACTATCCTGAACTCAGAACTGAGAGTATACTGTTACTATCCTGAACACAAAACTGAGCATATACTGTTACTATATGTTGAACACAGGACTGAGGGTATACTGTTATTATACTGAACACAGAACTGAGGCTATGGTGTTACTATTCTGAACATAGAACTGAGATTATACTGTTGCTATCCTGAACACAGAACTGAGGGTATACTGTTGCTATCCTGAACACAGAACTGAGAGTATGCTGTTACTATCCTGAACTCAGAACTGAGAGTATACTGTTACTATCCTGAACACAAAACTGAGCATATACTGTTAACTATGTTGAACACAGGACTGAGGGTATACTGTTATTATACTGAACACAGAACTGAGGCTATGGTGTTACTATTCTGAACATAGAACTGAGATTATACTGTTGCTATCCTGAACTCAGAACTGAGGGTATACTGTTATTATCCTGAACACAGAACCAAGGCTATGATATTACTATCCTGATCACAGAACTGAGCCTATACTGTTGCTATCCTGAACACAGAACTGAGGGTATACTGTTATTATCCTGAACACAGAACCAAGGCTATGATATTACTATCCTGATCACAGAACTGAGCCTATACTGTTGCTATCCTGAACACAGAACTGAGGGTATACTGTTATTATCCTGAACACAGAACCAAGGCTATGATATTACTATCCTGATCACAGAACTGAGCCTATACTGTTGCTATCCTGAACACAGAACTGAGGGTACACTGTTACTATCCTGAACACAGAACTGAAGCACATATCTACTTTCCATGTCATTATGAACAATGTAATATTATATTTCCTGCGCTTTCTTTTATAATGGTCCGACCTTAAACTTCATAATGGTATAAGGAGAGAAAGCATTTTCAGTCATTACGACGATCGTTTGTTCCTCGGAGGCGTTTCTTGAAGGAAGGATGCTTTATAAGATAAACCATTGTAATATGAGAAGTGTATGACCAATTGTTATATGTACAACTTTACCAATACAGACATCCAACTAACTGCCTTCGGTGCTTCCGTTACTAGCCATTGGCTCGGCGGCTTACAGCAACAATGGTGAAGAGACATAGCGCGCAGATGATGAACTTACTCAAGCAAGAACAAGAGGAAATTCACAAGATGATCGAAGAAGAAATCGTAAGTTTTATTCAATGTTAAATCCATTCGATGACGTAGTTAGTTGTTTTGCTTGACATCACCCGAGTACATAACGGAGATTGTAGCGAACCACGTATGACTGGTCATGGCAATTATAACGTACCTTAATATTGTAGGAAAACTCAAAACAAGGAATTACCACTAGATCGGAAACGAAACAATCAAGGATCACTCTGCGTGGGGCGCCGCGGTGCAGTGATATAATAACTGAACTTCAGTGACGAATAAGCAAATATCGAAAAACCGGATTGCATACCGAACAATATATTTATCAGTATTTCGAACCCCTTCTATGTTATCACACCATGACAAAGAAAATGTTATTTTGTCAACATTTGGTTAATTCAGGGGTAAATGTAACAGATTTTATTATGAAACTTAATGCTAGTTTGCCAGAACAGGATGTTTTATAGCAATATGTGATTCTCGCATCATTGCTAACGTTGCTTGGACAGAAACCCTACATCAATTGTCTTCAAGAAGAGGTTCAGCCGTCGTCATTGACGTTGACTTTGCATGCTCGCAGATTGACACGTACGACAAGGAATCTGTTGACGGCCGTGTAGTCTGGTGACATATCACGAATCTAATTAATGCAAAATTTATATGTCCGTAGGACCCGGAAGACAGAAACGGTGTACTGGCAGAAGTGAACATGGTGCCGACCGAGGTGCCCAAGTTCCACCCGCCCACGTGCCGCAAGCGAGATCTCTACAAAGATCCCGCAGAGTTAAAAGAGTTGGATAATTACGTCTTCTCTGTACGTACTACTTTGTAGCATCGATATGGAAAGATAATCTTTATTGTGAGATCATCTGGTGTAGAAGAAGAGCATAATTAGAAGAAAAAAAAATTAGGTTGCCGCTTCCACGTATAACATGGTTACATGCTGTACGTACGTACATACATACATACATACATACATACATACATACATACAATAATACGTACAAACGTACGTACGTACGTACGTACATACATACATACATACATACATACATACATACATACATACATACATACATTCATACATACATACATACATACATACATACATACATACATACATACATACATACATACATACATAAAAACATACATACATTATAAAAAGGATGTTATTGCTAAACATACTCTTTGCAACGACCATAACATAATATTCGATTTAAAGTTTCGAACGATAGTTATTACACACTGTAGGTAGCATGTATATATCTGTAAGTGCTACGAGTGTAGACCTCCTATAGTATATGTCAAGAAGATGTGCAGTGTAGAATATATACTACAAAGTTGATATATAATATAAATCGTTCGGATGAATTAATCACGCAGGTTGCCGCAAAAGATCAAACGACATTCACAGATCTGGTGGCTGAGCTGACACAGAACTGCGCGAGCGACCTGGAGAAAGCAAGGTATGGGAAGGTGAAATCATTGTCACTGACATCTTGCTTTAGATGGAATCAAGTAAGCTGAAGCTTAATCCAGATAAAACAGACTTTATTATTATTGGCACTAAGCAACAACGAAATATTGTCATCAGCCATTTTCCAGTTTAGCTGCTTGGCAATGATACATCCCATTATATACCGTTCGTAATCAAGGTGTTGTCTTTGACAATAACTCGCCAGCATGTTTATCAAGTATACAAATCCTGTTTTTACCATGTAGGGGAAGTAGGGGCATAATGGGATATTGATGTGTGTCCCTCTTCACGATTATGCTTAATGATTATGTTTTGTTGTGCCTCTATCATATTCCTGTGGACATAGGCGCCATAGAAGTTAATTATTATTATTATTATTATTATTATTATCTTGACACTGTATACGTTAATTCTTCTTCGGTTCAAACACCCCCAAGTGGGCCTGTCATTTCAAACATCCCTATATTATGGGACATTCGTTTCCAACACCTGCAGGTTAGGTGACAATTTTCAAGCAAAACTAGATTATCTGCCGAAATGTCGAACAGCACGTATTTACGATGTTTCCAAATGACACAGTTGCAGTGACGGTGTCCGTTATTTTCTTTCAGAGCAATATTCCGCTGGATCACACTGAAGGACCTGAACGTGTTGGAGTTTAAGGAAGGGCTGGGGAAGGACACTCCCATGGGACTTCTGAGAGGGATCAAGTACGGCACCGAGGGATACCATATACTCTTCATGCGGCTGTGCAGGTTGGGCGATAATGGGAACCACGGGAAAACAACGCTGCAGATACGCTGCAAGAATAAAAAGGGGTGGTTACTATACCTTAAAGGTGTTGCCAATATCAGATGAAATGTGATGGTAAATGAGAAGAACAAACGATTACTTTGTAGTTTGTTTGTAAGAAATGCGTGGATAAAATGTATATATATATATATGTATAGACTTCATAGAAATAAGACACTACGGAAATAATACGTATACCACCGTTTACGCGGGGAAAAAAGCTAGGTCTGCAGAAAGAAAGAAGTATAAAGGCTGTATTTAAGATCCATACGCGTATTAGGTGTTGTTTCATTAAGAGCCAGATAAAAGTAATAAAACCAAACAGTTAAAACGAATAAGCTCCTCAGGTATAACTACGACAGATGCAGAAGATATATGCGATTGTTAAGTCAATCCGAGAAAAACGTAATGCCAACACCAGTATCTTATATCCATCATGTCAACAAATTTAAATATTATTTAATTAAAATGCAAGTTTACTTTAATCATTGTAAGCATTTAAAGTGGGAGTTAACGTAATATAATTTATTATCAAGAAATAGATTTAACAAGATTTAACAAGATTTGCCATCCAAGCCAAAGGCCCAGATGGCAAGTGGACAAGGAAGCCATTGGCTTATCGAGAGTCCAACAATATTCATCTACTTATAACCCGCCCTCCTGAGATATGTGTCAACCTTGTTTTTAAACATATTCACGCTGCTAGCAGTTACACAATCTGTAGACAATTTGTTCCATTCATTTATTGTCCTCTGTGAGAACGAGTGCTTCCTGATATCCAATCTACATTGATCCTTTACTAATTTTACCTCATGTCCTCTAGTTCTGCTATCCTTCTTGAGTGAGAAAAACATATTTCTATCAATATTTTCATACCCATTTAATATCTTAAAAACTTCAATCTGATCTCCTCTAAACCTCCTTGCCTATAGAGTTGTTAAACCACATTCTTTCAGGCGTTCTTCATAACTAAGGTCTCTCAGTTCTGGAATCATTTTAGTTGCTCTCCTTTGTATGCGTTCAAGCATATCTATATCCTTCTTACGATATGGTATCCATGCTTGTATATAGTATTCTAAATGAGGTCTAACTATTGCTTTATAAAGAGGTATAATTAACTTTTTTCCCTTGTATGTTATGTTTCTTCTAATCAATCCAATAATTTGATTACCCTTTGAAGCTGCAATACCACACTGCTCTGAAACTTTCATATCAGCGCTTATTGTAACTCCTAAGTCCTTTTCTTTTACAGTAGTACCCAGAACAGTATCTCCCATTTTATAGTTTACATTCAAGTTCCCATGTCCTGTATGTAGGAATTTACATTTCCCAAAATTGAACATAATCTGCCATTTCTCAGACCATTTCACTAATTTGTCTAGATCATTTTGTAAATTTTGTTTATCACCATCAGTATTAACCTTTCTAAACAGTTTTGTGTCATCCGCAAATTTCAGTACGTTACTTGTTATACTGTCGTCCAAGTCATTGATATATATTAAGAATAATATAGGTCCTAATACTGATCCTTGAGGTACCCCACTCAAAACCGATTTCCAATTTGAAACGTCTCCATCTACTACAACTCGTTGTCTTCTGTCAGTCAGCCATTGTTCTATCCAGTCAGTTATGCTATCCCCGATACCATGGGCTTTTAATTTAAGTAGTAATCTTTGATGTGGCACTTTGTCAAAAGCTTTCTGAAAACCTAAGTAGATAATATCTACTGGCGATCCCACGTCTATCCACTTAGTGATTTCTTCCAAAAAACATAACATATTTGTTAAGCATGACCTCGCTTTAAGGAATCCATGTTGAGATGAATTTAATAATTTATGCTTAACGAGGAAGTCCACCATATGGTCTTTAATTAACCTTTCTAATAATTTACAAATCACTGACGTTAAACTCACTGGTCTGTAATTCTCTGACTTATTTCTCGAACCCTTTTTAAATAATGGCATGATGTTGGCTTCTTTCCATTCAAACGGAACAACTCCCTCTTTTAATGACAAGTTGAATACTCTTGCAAGTGGTATACTGATTTGTTCTACTGTTTCCATTAGTAATTTTGGAGGAATCCCATCCACTCCCGGTGATTTGTTATCCTTCATTGCCTTTATTTTCTTAGCTACCAATTCTGGAGTTACAACTAACGGACCTAAATAGTCAGATTTAGCCCCCTGAAATTTAGCATCAGCAACTGGTAATGAACTAATATCTTCTTTGGTAAACACTGAACTGAAGTAACCATTTAGGTCTTCCGCCATTAAAAACCCCTGTGATATTATATTTCCAACACTGTCTTCTAGAGGTCCAACCTTGTCTTGTACGTTTTGTTTACTCCTGACATATGCATACAAACTCTTGCTGTCATTTTTAATGTTACATGCTAGTTTTTGCTCATAGCTTCTTTTAGATTGTCTGATTTCAGTTGTAGTTGCATTAAGTGCCTCTTTGTAATTTGCATAGTCTTCTTCCTTTCTGGTACGCCTATAAACCCTCCACATAGTTTGTTTTAACCCTATTTTCTAATAGCCTCTTTTGACAAGTGTTTCTTTCTACACCGTTTTCCTTGTTTTTGGAAGGGAACAAATTTATCGATGATACTCTCAATTTCATATTTTAGAATATTCCAACATTCAATTGCGGTCTTATTCATCAGCATGTTATTCCAATCTAGCTTTGCTAAGTATTTTCTCATATCTTTGTAGTTACCTTTGTGGAAGTTTCTCTTGTACGTTTTCTTATTTTTACTTTCTGATTTTACATAGATGTCAAAATGTATTTGATTATGGTCACTGTTACCCAATGGTTCAAATATTTTTACATTGTCCACTAATTCTTTTTGTGATGACAAAACTATATCTAATACATTTTCTCCCCTGGTTGGTTCTAGCATGTGCTGAGTAAGAAAGCTATCCTGGATTAAAAATAGAAATTGTTGGTCCTCAATCCCTGTGCTCTCTAGAGAATTCCATTGTATGTGTCCATGGTTAAAATCTCTCATTATGATACATTCCCCTTTACTAACTTCCTTTATAGCGGTTTTTATTTTTGTGTTGTCCTCTTCGTTTATGTTTGGACTTCGGTAAACTAATCCAATAGTTAATTTTGAATTTCCTGAAACAATTTTGCACCAAACAGCTTCATCGCAATCTGCTTCCCTTTCTAGTTTTATTTCATAAGCCTGAATAGATTCTTTAACATATAAAATAACTCCCCCGCCCCTTCTTCCAATTCGATCTTTCCTAAACATTACGTATCCTGTCAGTCCTAATTCAGCATCTGTTATATCTATGTTGGCCCATGATTCAATAATACCAATTATGTGAGGGTCAATATCTTCTACCATAATGTTTAATTCGTTTTTCTTATTTACTATGCTCCTTGCATTTAAACATACGCATCTATAACCTTTCTCAGAGATGTTTTTCGGATGATTTAATATTGGTTTATCTGTGCTAGTGGCCTCTTATTCTGCTTGAGACAACCCCCCTGCACTTCTAGTTTAAACAATGTTTACTTCCAAAAATATTTGTCATTGTACCCATGTCACTATCTACTGCTGCTCAAAGTTTGTCCGCGAATACTGCCGCCCCCTTTCCACTTAGATGAAGCCCATCCTTCATGTACATATCAGCCCTCCCAACAAAACTTCCCCATAAATCCACAAATCCAACTTCCTCTTCCCTACATAGCTTCTGGACTAACATGTTAATTGCCATCCCCTGACAATTTCGATATTTGTGACCCCTCCTGCCCATTACAGGTAAAATCCCTGACAGTATTACCTGCTCAACCCGGGTCTGCTTTAGTGTTCTGACCAACTGCCTATATTTCCTAACTATGGCAGTTGTACCCTCCCTCTCTACGTTATTTGTCCCTACGTGTACTAAAACAGATCCACCCTTACCCGAACCTACGATGTTTTTTACCCTCTCAGTTATCGCCTCTATTTTGGCTCCAGGCAAGCAGACCACCACATCATCTCCCTTGTTTAAGACTCTGTCGGTCTTCCTAACTAGCGAATCCCCCACAAATACCCTCGCTCTCTTCTTCACCTCACCTCTATCACTGCTGCAGAATAACTCTTCCGTTCGATCCCTTCCATCACATTCTGCCCTGACCCCTTCCCTCCTGTCTCCTTCGCTCCTGTCTCCCCCACTTCCCATTCCTTTGCTCTTGTCTCTCCCACTCCCCTCTCCTTCACTCCGGTTGTTTTCCCTTCCGTCTCCCCCACTCCCTTCTCCTTCCCTCCTGTCTCCCCTACTCCCCTCTCCTTCACTCCGGTTGTCTTCCCTCCCGTTCCTTTCCTTCCCGTCTCCTTACTTCCTGTCTCCCTACGACCTGTCACCTTCCCTCCTCTCAGCTTCCTCCCAGGCTGCGGTGAGCTCTCCCTAGCATCTCTTGTGTCTTTCCCCACTTTATCGTCTACTGTTCCCCCACCGGAACTACTGGCACAACCCCCCTGTTCCCTTCCCACCATTGCCACAACGAGCAGCCTCAGCTCTTCCAACTCCACCTCTAGTTCTTTCATCTTCGTACATCCCCTACACTCAAAAACTAAAACTATCTGCCTGGACCTCAGCCCAGGACTTCTCGCACCCAGACTTGACGAAGTCCACCCAGTTACTGCAACTTTCACAAATTAAGTGCCTTGTAGCCTTTAACTGCCGTTTGCACGGCGCCATCATATAATTTAGTTTTAATTAGTTTGCAATGTTAGCCTTGAATGAGGCTGTTTTTGTGATCAAAAGAACACTTTAGGCTAATATACTTGCTAACTATGTCTTCTATTAAGCTCGCGTGAGAAAAAAAACCTGCCACCTAGCGATTACGGAGAACACTGTGTAACAAAACAACGAAATCAGTGTGTACTAATTTACGCTAAAATCCTGCTGTTAATTCCTTTTTACCGATAACGTTTACTACCATTATGTTAGATATTACCTTATGTATGTAATTTAAGTAAATATATCACTTTATCTTATATATATATATATATTAGCCTCAGGTACACAATTATAGAAAAATACTAATAGTTTAATGTAAGTAAAGTGAAACCCACGTGACTCGTAAACCCCGTCTGATGATAATAGACATTAACTAAAATGAATTCCATTTTGCAAAAACCGTGAAGCAATTATTATGTGGATACTGTTATAAACTCGGAAGATAGTAATGATGACATAATACAGCCTGGGCGGATCCAGGGGTGTCCATCACGTGACCGGGTGCACCTTTATTACGGCTGGATTGTTTTCGTCAATTAATAATTAGTTGTCGAGACAATTGTCCAGTCATTTGCTTGTCCCCATCCCGTCTTATCCTCGTCGTACCCATTACTAAGCACACATTTATTCTTGGTGTCAGTGAATTTGCTTAATGAATTTCCACTCTCATCAGTTTTGGGGCTTGTAAACAAGTATGCGAGACAATGGCCTTAAGCTGCAGCCCATTGTAAAGACGGTTATTCTAAATGGAGAGCAGAATTTTGCATTGAGCAGCCACCGCCATCTTAACACTTAACACTTGACATTATTTTCACCACCGAGGAGTAGATCCAGAAAAATAGCATGTCCAAGATACAAAAGGTAGTATTTTTCCATCAGTGCAGATGAGGCCTGTGACATGTCCAAACAAAGAACGGTTGAGTCTTTTCCTGAAATATGCTCGAAAAGCATACGATCCGAGAAGGAGTTTCTGTGATGTTACTCCAGAGTTACACGAGCACTCGTCGCCAAAAAAGTCGACCACCTCGGCTTGGACACCCGAAAGATGCACGACCAAACACAATCATGAAGGCACTGTGAATATGGCCGAGAAGACGTGGTGTGGCTTCTTTGACGCAGAGCAATAATAAAAAAGCGGTGCAAACAATCAAAACTGTGCATCGCTAAGGCATGCAAAGTGACAGAGCTCTGTCTGTACCAACCATGAATTTCTCAGTTAAACAGTGGCGAACTTCTTTAATTTTTCTCCAAAGTGGCAAGAGATGATTGGAAGCATTATCACAAAGTCGCGCCAAGTTGATGGACCTTTTGCAGGGCGCCATGAGTTATTCCCTGTGGCGATGCACTGGCGCCTGGAGGTGTTCGAACAACTATACCATGGAATGGTGGCGTCTAGGTATTCGACGCGGCCGCACATGTTTAAACTAGAATACACAACATTTTCAAGACAATGAGTGGTGGTATCAATTTGCAAAACATGAATTTGTGAAATATTTTACAGATTTAAACAAGAAGTATTCATGCTGTTTAATTTATGTTTTGCATACACAATCTAATGTATATATTAAGAGATTCTCCTCTTATAGGCCCTATCACAAGAGGTCACCTGTTCTTCAGAGGCTACCTTGCCATGCAATAAATAATGCTCCTCCCCCACATGACCGGCCACCCTTCTTATAAGACCAATGCACCTTTGCAGAAGTGGTGGCCTTATAAGAGGGGGACTACTACATGTGTGCGTGCGTGCGTGCGTGCGTGTGTGCGTGAGTGAGTGAGTGAGTATGTCCTGCAAGCATTTTGATAACCATATCAAACCGTGTCGTTTTGAGGAAACTGGGCACGCCCTGTTGCCTCCGCCCATGATACACTTATATTTCATTCTGTCGTTGTTGTACATTTTAATAAACAAATTAACAAGCCTACTACAATTCTTATTTTTTATATGAATAAACATTGCATTCTCCCAATAATTATACCTTTTCACCTGTGAATAATGTGCCGTTTCAGCTACGCCGGTTTGCCCTGTGAGGATATCGATGGACATTCGAAAGGATTCGGCTACGAACCCGGGATGGAGATTAGCGAGGACACCTTCAGGAACACATGGAACCTGGTGCTCATCGGCGGTAACTGGTGGCCGGTCCAGTGTGAATGGGGAGCCAGGTATTTCACCCGATCTTCCGCTATTCTCTTCATTTATATGATGTTACTCTGTGTTTACTACGTTAAGCTGAGTAATATAAGTTCACACTGTCTTTGGTATTTATCCCGGTAACCTATATGTGCAAGGTTAAAACATTTTGCCTTCTACGTATACAATTGTTCTTTCCACAAAAACATTATATATCTTCCGTATTGGCGTCCGTATAGCAGTTAATGTTGTGGATACGCTTGTGAACAAATACATGTAGCATCATGTTTCAGGCACGTGGGTGCGACCGAGAAAGAAAATCTACACTATGCGTACAACGAATACTACTTCCTCACCGATCCGGACGAGTTTATTCACCAGCACCGGGCGATCGACGTCAAAAAACAACTGTTAAAGAAGCCGATCACGCTCGAGCAGTTCGTGGACCTGCCTTTCGTGAAGTCCGTCTTCTTCAACCACGGTCTCCAGTTCGACAGACCCATGACGGCCGTGCTGCACACCGACAACAAGGGAAACACGGAGGTGAAAGTACGTCTGTCCTTTTCCAAGGATATCGAATTTAGGCCTTTTTTGCTGTATGCTGACAGCACGAAGCGAAACGACACGGAATTCTGTGGCGCGAAGCTCGAGCGTTTTGTATTTCATTCGATCGTCGATGGTCTGGCGCTGTTCAGCCTCCAAGTGCCGGAGCCAGGAACGTATTTACTGGAGCTATTTGTCGGCACATTTGACGACGAGACGGTGAAAGGCGCCTGCGGTTTCAAAATCGTGTGCGAGAAGTCGACCAAGGAGGCGTGTCCGCTGCCGAACTGTGCGGATGCCGAGTGGGGCCCAAGAAAAGGCGAGTACCTCTTTGGCTTCAAGGCCCTCACTCACCCCGACGGCCTCATTGACGTCGACAACGACCTGGAGTTGAAGTTCCAGCTGCCGGGCAAGCTGCGCTTCCTGTGCCAGCTGCACTTGGACGGCGTCGAAGACTCGATGCTGGAACAATACGTCGATGTCATGCATGACGACGTCGTGACAGTGAAGGTGAACCCGCCTCAGGCCGGCCAGTACAGACTCGACATCTACGCGCAGAGGGAAGACGTCGCAGGCAACAACACACTCGCGTTTGCTTGCAAGTACCTGCTAAATGTGACGAGACGATATAAAAGGAAAACGCTAGACATGTCGACACAAAGAATCACGTTCGTTGGTCCATGGCGTCGATGAGCACTATAGGGGATATAAGTCTCGTCAGCCGTCAAGTTTGTTTTAATGTAAACTTGCCGATAAATGCTCACTTCCGGCCCCCATCGACACGCTGCTCACTATCGCATTTCACACATAATCACATTTGGAATTAAAACAGAGAGAACAAACAATAACACATTTACTTGTATTATTTAGTAAAACAACTAGCATTAAACTGTGATAATGCTAATACTAATGGTTTATTTTATAGTGACATAGGTACATTTAACGTGTGATGGTGTGCACAACTTGGGGGCCGGAAGTGTATTATCTCGTCAACTATCGCCTCGAAACTGGACTTACCTGTGTTATACTTGTTCTTCGTACATGTACATCTTACTATGATCCAGCTAAAGTATGTACATAAATGTACGTTTGTACGTATGTAAACACTTTCTGGGTTTCATCTACGACATCAGGAAGGAGACGTAAAAAAAATTTGCCTCCGAAATTCACTCCCACTATTACCTTTTCTAAGAACAAGCGAATCACCCTTTGTAGTTATAACGGAAAAATGTTCTCAACGTTATGCGAACAGTTACGTACAATTGTTCGCAACGTCATGCGTCTTTTCTACGATTGGCCCTACGTTACGGATACCGTCGCTAAACGCAATTGTGATTGTCAGTATTACACCATTTCAAGAGTTGGATTCCAAGAAACCTCATGTTTTGTCTTGCCTTGTGTATAATGTTGGCCAACATCCTTAAGGAGTCAAACGGACAGGGTTGTGTGCGCGTCGAGTGATTGCAGCTTAGTCCTGTCTGGTTGGAACTGAGTAGGTTAGAGCTTGCTTAAATTGTTTTTGTTCTATCATGCTGGTTATTGTGCCTGGTAGTGCTGTCCAATCTTTTATTGTCGTGGGAACATAGGAGAATTCTTTCTGGTGTGGATGGTATTTAAAACTCCATCCTCAACTTTGTGGAATATGGTGAGATGTTTGTTCTTCTGGTAGTTAGTTGTCCCCAGTGTAAATTAATCAAGATATTGACTGCTAGCACCAAGTATCAAGGCATAGATGGATATTTATGTGATAATGTTGTGTGTCCTGATTTTTTCATTGTTATTATGACAGTCACATACGAACTACCAATTTATCCTGTCTTGAGGATGGGTATTGTTGTTAGTTATGCTAGTCTTACGACCCTGAGGATATGTGTGTTAATATGATGTAGGACAAACCCCCCCGGACAAAATCCACCCCGAATGCAATTCCCCGAGACACAATCCACCAGAGAAATGCCCCACCCCAACCAAAACGCCTTCCTCACACTGTTCAGTTCAACTTGCTATTTATTGCATTGAGTACAAATACTTCAATGTGATTGTACCATTAACACGTCTACGAGAAGAACATATAATAAAGTGTTCATGTATCCAACATCAGCACAATTCACCGTAACCAAGTGAATCATCTGACTGTCTAACAATGCTGCTCATTCACATTGCCACGCATTCACAAAGACATTCCACGATATCGTATTTTTAATAGTAACCGTTCGTTTCAATCCTTATTAAAATATTAAGCAATGATCTGTAATCATGGGACAACACATTTTAATATGATGTTTACGGTAGCGTTCTGTTGGTCTTAGTATCGTACCCATGTCCACTGCCTTCGAGTGGGCGGGGATCGACTTCACAGAAACAACGGCATTGGCAAATGTGTAGTTTTAAAATCGAAACGGTGACAGTAGCACTTGGGTGTCCAGGCACCAGCAGCCGTGCTGATAGAGGCGGTAGTGCCCGGCAGTAGATTCACACGCACGTCTCGCTATCGGAGCCCAGACGCGATGCCCCTGAGGCAACACAACAGTATATGTGTAAATATGCCCAAGGTGAATTAATTATGTGGGATATCCCCGTGCCATGGTTTTTACTGAAATATGTTCAAGGACATATTTAGTACACTCATTTGAATTAGGAAACATCCTGGCAAACACATGTTTATTTTGGTAAACCACGACAACATTACAACAAGTGATATCACTGAGAAGGTAGTTGGTTCAGGCGTAGAAAGCAGGTAGTCAATCTTCCATCAGTTACAGCAGCAGAGTGTGACGAAAGGAGAAAGGCATGCACAGAGTATTTGAAGAACACCACAAATGCTGAGATGTGTGAAACGTACAGCGATAAGAACAGACTAGTGAAGAAAGCAATAAGAATCCACGAGAGAAAACAACTTGAGGAAAGATTCAAGTTATGGAGGAGGATTTCAAGACAAACAACTAACAAAATGTGTTAAGAAATGTGCGAGAACTTAAAAACAGCAATCTTCATATTGCAACATATCATGGAAAAGGCAAATGAACACCAGGCCCCGCTGCATATAAATTTTGTGGACTTCAAGGCTGCATTTAATACTATCTTGAGAAGGGCATTGTGGAAGATGTTGAGGTATGTTGGGGTGGATCCCAACATTACATCACTGATTGAAGATATGTATGATAATGTTGAATGTGCGGTCATCATCAACGAGTTGAGAGGGAGGGAGGGAGGGATATGTTAGTCGACACATATCCCTAGCATCGGCACCTTTGGTATAAAAAAATGGCATATTTTTTAACAGAGGCATCTCAACAAGACTGAAAGCTAGATTATACGGAGTCCTGATAAGCCAGTAGCAATCTATAGTTCGGACGTTTGGACGCTACGTGGTGGCCAACTAGGTTGAAATCAAGCTCTGTGCGCATCGGCTGTGCATCATAGTCGAAACATGAAACCAACACAAAAGTTATACAGTCGATTGAAACTGTCCTTTATGCCAATAATAAAGACAACTGACGCATGTTTTTTTTATATAAAAGAATATCACTAAGAAGCGCAACATACAAGTAGCGAACGACGTGTGTTGTACATTCGTTAGGTCGGACCTCGTGTGATTTAAAGATAACAAACCCACGCTGTTTGCCCGGCATTTCAATGTTTGTTCTATGTATATAGAGGTGTGTTTTATTTAAGTCAAATCAAGTAAATCAAGAAAACGTTCATTGTGATACGCATGGCCTTTTGCAAATGCATTAATTTCTATAATAACTAATTTCGTTATGTTTATCAAATGCACACATTTTTAACAAGCATGCATAATACCTGTGCAATGTGCAGAACGTTCTAACCCTACGAATATACGAGCCCTGTGCCAGCACTTACACCTTGAACATTGACCTCCGTCATGTCGTAGACGTCGGTGTATACGCGGCCTGATTTGACGGGAGTAAATGACAGTCATCCTCTCGAACTGTTCGAGTGATATCGGCGTCACCAGCAGACATTCTGCTGGTGACGCCGATATCACAATTAAGTTTTATGTCATGTGGATAGATTACAATGTAATCTATCCACATGACATAAAACTTAATTGTGTAACATGCCAACCCTGCCAGCAGTTGCGTCTGTGCGTCGACCTAATCTTGACAGACAAGGGATTCACCACTCGTATCCTTTTAAAACAAGGTGTTATAATAATTTATTCACCCAAATACAAAATACAAATACAAGAATCCATGAATAAGTATGCCATTGAACGTGGGTCATTAGAATAAGCAAATACTTATGAAACTGGTAAACCGACATACACAACGGTAGAGTAAGAAACATTTGTCATCTGATACACACAACAAATCAATACATTGTACTCCTAAGTATTTGCTATACCAACATTTATGTACAGAAAACCAAAAACAGATGTATGCACTAAATACTTACTATTAATATGGAAACAACATATTTTTCATTTGTTCAACAAATGTTTTTAAAGAACATTTATCTTCTTTGATTTGTATTAATCTTAACACAAGATGAGCCATAGATGTGCACGGTGAATCAATCGGCGAGCAAATGAACAGTTAAAAACTTTGAAATCTTGCACCACGTGTCTACCGGGTCCGAATCGATTAAAACAGTTAAGGTGTGTTACTGAAAAATCATCTTCCAGCCACATCTTCTTCTTAAAAGAAATAACACTATTTACACACAGCGATAAAAATACATTTGTGAAGAATTTTCCAAAGATATACATCTCAACAAATGGCTCGACGTAGAGAACAACATCTTAAATATTTCCTGAATGTCAACTGATGATACATCCTAGCTGATGTTATGTTTCCCATCCATATAAACTCTAAGGCTTTCAACTGTCATTTGTATTTTTTCGGTAATGGACAAAATGCATTTATTTATTTATTGGGTACCACTACTGTCACTGTGTATGTCTTGCATTATAGTTATTTTTTTTATTATTTATACAATTAAAATCTAACACCTTGAGTGAATACATGTTAGTAATTATCTTTCATACACGAATGTCATATTCCAAAATGGCCTTGCATACAATGTACGTTTTCAGTGCGAGTGCACAAGCATAATATGGGCATTATAAAAACAGATAAGAGAGACACCGGTTTTTTGCCAAGTGGGTCCATAGTGAATTATGATGTTAGACCCTCGGCTGAGCGGGATACGTTGTGCTGCTTGTTGGTTTACATGTTTAAATTGTTATTTGTTCGTTATTATTGTATTGAGTATATCTGCATTTGAGGAGTTTTCTAAAAATCATTTGGTGAATTTTCCCTGGGGCCTCTACGTGTAGTCGGGAAGCTCAGTAATTTACGACATAAATACCACGCACGTGATAGAGGTAATTGAGAATAAAGCTATAATAGTCTTTAACGGAAACAATAAAACTGTTCCATCGTTCAGCTAATAGAGTTCATCGACGCCATGGACCAACGAACGTGGTCGTTTCATTTTGTCTCGCCACATTCAGCAGGTACTTGCACGCATATGCGTATGAGTTGTTTTCTGCTTCGTCTTCCTTTTGTGCGTAGATTTCAAGTCCGTACTGGCCGGCCTGGGGCGGGTTCACTTTCACTATCAGGACGTCATCGGATACAGTGAAGTTGACGAACTTTTCCAGTGTCGAGTCTTCGACGCCGTCCTTGTGCAGCTTGCACACGAAGCGCAGTTTGGTCGGCAGCTTGAACTTCATGTCCAAGTCGTTGTCGACGCTGACAACGCCGTCGAGGTGGGTGACGGCCTTGAAGCCGAAGAGGTGCTCGCCTCGTCTCGGGCCCCACTCGGTATCAGGACACTTCGGCAGCGGACACGCCTCGCTGGTCGACTTCTCGCACACGATTTTGAATTCGCAGGCGTGATTAGCCGTCTTTTCGCTCAATGTGCTGACAAATACTTCCAGTGAGTACGTGCCCGGCTCTGGTACTTGGACACTAAAGAGCGCCAGCCCATCGACGATCGAGTGAAATACAAAACGCTGGAGCTCCGCGCCACGAAATTCCGTGTCGCTTCGCCTCCTGCAGTCAGTGTACAGCAAATGATGTACAAATTGGATGTCCTTGGCAGAGGACAGACGTACTTTCACCTCGATGCTTCCCTTGTTGTCGGTATACAGCACGGCCTTCACTGGCGGGTCGAACTGGAGACCGTTTTTGAAGAAGATGGACGAGACGAAAGGCATATCTACGAACTGCTCGAGCGTGACCGGCTTCTTCAACAGCTGTTTATCTTCATCGTCTGCTCTGTGCATGTTAATGACCTCGTCCGGGTCGGTGAGGAAGTAGAATTCGTCGTATCTATATTGTAGATCTTCTGATTTCCACGTTTTTATCAGGTTCTGTTGCGCGTTTTCTTTCGTATTCACGTGCCTGAAACGTGAAACTCATTATGTTGCATACAATTAAGAAGTGGAAAGATAAATTAGACAGACAAAGCAAGGTGTTTTTTAACTTGTAAATGAAGGTTACATTGATTAATACTAAAGAAAAATAATTAGCAAACATCTCAAAATGGCAACAGATGGAGACCTATGAATAAGGAGAATGACGGAAGATCGGAAGAATTAAGGAAACGGAAACATAAGTCAAAGACATGCCACAAGTCGGAAAACTTTGCTTGGCATACAAACTGTAGTCTTCATAACGCAAGAAATACAGGGTCTAATGCCTAGATTTATGAAGGAGGAAAATGATGCACCATAAGGAGGCGGAACTGTAATTCGTTTTATGCAAACATGTCGATTTGTTTTATTGGTGTACCTATATAATAGTAGGTGTCAACCATTAAAAGGTAATGTGTGTTATTACCTGGCTGAACGCACCCACGGATCACCCTAATTCGATAATCTTCAAGTTTACAACGTCTTAACAATGTTGTTTCATGCAGTACTATACCTGGGTCCAGTTATCAGTAAAGATAGAGACGTATATCAACTTATTATCATATTGGATACGACGGAAATTCGCTGTAGTTCCACATAATACACACCTACTCTGGTTGTGTGTTGTACTCACCTGGCTCCCCAATCACACTCCACCTGCCACCAGTTACCGCCGATGAGCACCAGGTTCCATGTGTTCCTGAACGTGTCCTCGCTAATCGCCATCCCAGGCTTGTAGCCGACTCCTTTCCCATGTCCCTCGACATACACACACGGCAGGCCGGCGTAGCTAAAACGAAATGTACGACGAACATTATTCTGGCGATCCAAAGGGCATAATTGATGGGAGAAATAAATAAAATAAGTATTGTATCATTAATGTGATGAAAAAAAAAATTGTACGTTCGTGTCTCGACGACGACTGAATGAAATCTAGTTGCATAACTTCATTATAAGCTTTTGATAAAGTGCCACATCAAAGATTACTACTTAAATTAAAAGCCCATGGTATCGGGGATAGCATAACTGACTGGATAGAACAATGGCTGACTGACAGAAGACAACGAGTTGTAGTAGATGGAGAAGTTTCAAATTGGAAATCGGTTTTGAGTGGGGTACCTCAAGGATCAGTATTAGGACCTATATTATTCTTAATTTATATCAATGACGTGGACGACAGTATAACAAGTAACGTACTGAAATTTGCGGATGGCACAAAACTGTTTAGAAAGGTTAATACTGATGGTGATAAACAACATTTACAAAACGATCTAGACAGATTAGTGAAATGGTCTGAGAAATAGCAGATGTTGTACAATTTTGGGAAATGTAAATGCCTACATACAGGACATGGGAACTTGAATGTAAACTATAAAATGGGAGATACTGTTCTGGGTACTACTGTAAAAGAAAAGGACTTAGGAGTTACAATAAGCGCTGATATGAAAGTTTCAGAGCAGTGTGGTATTGCAGCTTCAAAGGGTAATCAAATTCTTGGATTGATTAGAAGAAACATAACATACAAGGAAAAAAAGTTAATTATACCTCTTTATAAAGCAATAGTTAGACCTCATTTAGAATATTGTATACAAGCATGGAGACCATATCGTAAGAAGGATATAGTTACGCTTGAACGCATACAAAGGAGAGCAACTAAAATGATTCCAGAACTGAGAGACCTTAATTATGAAGAACGCCTGAAAGAATGTGGTTTAACAACTTTAGAGACAAGGAGGTTAAGAGGAGATCAGATTGAAGTTTTTAAGATATTGAATGGGTATGAAAATATTGATAGAAATATGTTTTTCTCACTCAAGAAGGATAGCAGAACTAGAGGACATGAGGTAAAATTAGTAAAGGATCAATGTAGATTGGACATCAGGAAGCACTCGTTCTCACAGAGGACAATAAATGAATGGAACAAATTGTCTACAGATTGTGTAACTGCTAGCAGCGTGAATATGTTTAAAAACAAGGTTGACACATATCTCAGGAGGGCGGGTTATAAGTAGATGAACATTGTTGGACTCTCGATAAGCCAATGGCTTCCTTGTCCACTTGCCATCTGGGCCTTTGGCTTGGATGGCAAATCTTGTTAAATCTTGTTATAACTATCTTCCGAAATGTGTAAAACTATTGTAATCTATCCATATTACATAAAACTTAATTGTGTAACTGGTGGCCCTACCTGCACAGCCGCATGAAGAGCGTTTGGTATCCCTCGGTCCCGTACTTGATCCCTCTCAGAAGTCCCATGGGAGTGTCCTTCCCCAGCCTTTCCTTAAACTCCAACACATTCAGGTCCTTCATTGTGATCCAACGGAATATTGCTCTGAGTGAAAATAACGGACAACATTAATGCAGTACACAACTTTAGTGTAGTCTACGTACATAGGTAAAGCTAAAACATGGATCATTTCACAGCTTATTCTATGTACGGTTTCATAGTTATGTCGAAATGTGGCATCATCATTACAAAAACGTTCTATCCGTACCTTTTTGACTGTTTGCTTGATAACCTAGTTTCATTTTAAGAACAGTAGACACTTTGGGGAATTAGCACTAGTAAGACATGTAAATGTGGTGAAACACAAATATTATGACAATGACATTGTAACACAACTATCGGGTATCGATGATGAAGAATGGCTTTTCCCTTCCTTACTGCAGCTTCTCAGATTCAATATATCCATTTCATGGTTACCTTGCTTTCGCCAAGTCGCCCGCGCAGTTTTGTGTCAGCTCGGCAACCAGATCCGTGAATGTCGTTTGCTCTTTTGCGGCAACCTATATAGGGTTAATTCATCCGATTGATTACTAATAAAAATCCACCTTGTACATAGTCTGCACAGCTCCCACCACTCTTTGCCTTCATGAAATATACTTATATTCGTAATACCCGCAGCTACATGCATGCGACTTACATTGCGTAAACAACATTTCGACAGCAAGAACCAGTCCTGGATATAATTAAATGACAGCAGCATCAAAGTAATTCAACGACAATGTGAAGTGGTAAGAAAAGAGGAAGACCGAGAAAGATGTGTCAAGATAAAAAAATGACATATATAGCCCTCAAATACAAGACAGAAACTGGTGGTGAAGGGTAGTTGGTGGGTCATCCAAACGTTCACCCCAAAGGTCGCCTCGGTCAATGCATGAATGGGCGAGTGAGGCATGTAGGCACGTATTCATTTATGTATACATAGTACGTGTGGATGTATTATTTAGATATTATTATTCATACCGAATACAATACCCATGTATTCATGTTTTACGTGGAAACATTCGGTCCTTAAGCTTCAATTGCTGTTAAAAACTCATATATTTAAAATGTCCAAGGACAGTTATAACCCTGCAGTCATTATTTATTCATGATCTTATATTACTATGCTACACCGAGTTGTCTTATAATATTGTTCAATATCGGTGCTACAAAGTAGTACGTACAGAGAAGACGTAGTTATCCAACTCTTTGAAGACTGCGGGGTCTTTGTAGAGATCTCGCTTGCGGCACGTGGGCGGGTGGAACTTGGACACCTCGGTCGGCACCATTTTCACTTCTGCCAGTACACCAGCTCTGTCTTCCGGGTCCTACAGACATGCAAACAGAATCTTTGATTCGTGATGCGCCACCAGATTCCTCGTCTGAGAGCACGCAAAGCAAATCATGACGTTTCCTTTGCAGCGTTACACAACAATGCTACACAGCTTTTGTTAATAAGTTGATAAGCGACGGAGTGTCACGTTTGAAACATAACATATCAATTAAGTCTTAATCAACGCGCACAAGGGTAAATTGGTACTGTTAGAACACATTCTGAGTAAACCACTGACGTGATATTCTTGGTGAAACCACATTTTATTTTCTCTTTTAGGTGCATAGCACAAAAACAAGGACTTTTTATTTCGCTTTAATGTATCAACTGTTGACAAGACAGCATTTTTTGTCGTCAAGTAGTAGTATGAAATTGGTTTGGAACACAGATGAATATATTGTTCGTTTTTAGATTGCCATAACCAATTATGAGTACGTTATATTTTTAATGGATTAAATATTTAATAAAACTTACGACTTCTGCTTCGATCATCTTGCGAATTTCTTCTTGTAGTTGTTTGAGTAAACTCATCATCTGCTCGCTGTGCTTGTTCACCATTGTCGCTGTAATTTGCTGAGCCAATGACTAGCAACATAAGCACCGAGGACAGTCATTATTGTACTGGTAAAGTTGTACATATAATGGTTAATCACGCACCTCGTTTTATACCAATGTTTTAGATCGCATCCTTCCACCACGAAAAACATTTGAGTAAGACAGGATTGAAAGGAAAACCTATTTAACGAGGTTTTATTAAAGATTCATTGATATCAAAATGATAACCCAACCTCCAACAAATAATCACAAATGACAACAATCATACCAAAAAGTAATGGTATGTATCTTTAAACTGACAATGCTATCACGTCGAACCCGACGCTTGTCTGCAATGCATGAAAGTAGCTTTTCACATCGTATTGATTCGGCTGGCAAAGTTTTTGCAAACGTATTTGTTACTGTTATACGTAAGCAGAAACTAAGTTAGAGGGCTTCATTAAAACAGTGCGACACAGGACCAACCTTCTTATCTTCAGAGCAGTCGACCCAGAATTTCTCCATCAGTTCGTCTTCCTCTTTGCGTTGCAGTTTCTCCAGCTCCTGTTGCGCGTCGAAGATCTTCGACTTGATCTGTCCCTGCAAATGAAGAACGCCAGCGATAATGGAATATTGGAGTAGTTCCGAACAGGTCGGGGCTATTCGGTGCCGTTGAACGTTATTCTGCACAGTTCGGCTTGTTCGGTGATGTTCAGCGTTGTTAGTTGGGTCACTATATAGAGATGCAGCGACAGGAACCACTCTGCTGATGTGTTGACAATAATGATGTACATGCAATGAATGGTAAACGGACAGTGACATTTCACGGACTGTGCCACTGTACGGATGATGATAATTCTCTCCAGATGGATAACATTTCACTAAACATTAGTAGCAAACTACGTAGCGTAAAATTATGCATGTGTATCAATTGCTTCTATTAATATGACAATGATGTGACGATTAGTAATACATATTGATATATGTATGGTTTATATGGGTTTGGCATACATCAAATGGGCAGCATGTCATTGGTAGACATGTGGTCTTCTATACTGGGCGTTTATATTGATTTTCCACGGTAGCAAAGTCTCAAAAAGGTTTTTTATGTGGTTAAAAGGGGCATAATTATAAAACCCAGTACAGTTTTGCCTGCTGCTCGGATTACAGCTGTTAGATATACGTGATATGTCGACATTGATAAAACTCTCGATCATCCGCAAGTTTGTATTCCACTCAGCTATAACGACCACCTAAGGTCAGCAGTGCCGGATTAACAATGTAGGGGCCTGGTACAAACGTGTACCGAGTGTGTGAAAGACGAAGATCGAGACGCGTGGCATTGACTATGGAGGCAACCCCATACCTTAGCGTTCATTCAACTATGTTTGAGCATGTAGGCATTCACAGATTGTTGTTGATGAGGGCATACAAGCAAGACTTCTTACAATGACATACCAGAACATAATTCAAGAAAAAAACATACAAATAGTTTTAACCAAATTTATGTTGTGTGTGTGTGTGTGTGTGTGTGTGTGTGTGTGTGTGTGTGTGTGTGTGTGTGTGTGTGTGTGTGTGTGTGTGAGTGTGTGTGTGTGTGTGTGTGTGTGTTTGTGTGTGTGTGTGTGTGTGTGTGTGTGTGTGTGTGTGTGTGTGTGTGTGTGTGTGTGTTTGTGTGTGTGTGTGTGTGTGTGTGTGTGTGTGTGTGTGTGGGGGGGGGGTGTGAGGGCCTGGTACGAGTTGGCTGGTTACTCCAGCACTGAATATCAGATGAACACCTGCTACCACTGTATCGTGTCACCCACGCGTGGCGCACTACACAAAGACATTCTACAGAAACAATGTTCCTCAGGCACACGTAAAGTATGAATTGATCATTTATGCCGATAACATAACACAGGGCAAGCAAGAACAAGATAAGCAGCAAGCAGCCGTTGTCAGAACTATGGTCTATTTTCAGTGCCATTCGCCGATATTATAGCCAATCATTTAGTCGCCTACAATCTGTTGAAGCCAGGGCGACGTCATGAAATGGCAATTTTAGAGGTCACAAATGTTACAGTTGCCCGATCTGGACAATTTACTTATTACATATATTACAGCTAATGGTTGTTGAAGTAAACACTGTATGTAACGTGTAGTGCCATGATACATATTATGGGGTCCAACCATAAATAGTTTTTCCATTGGTGGCCATGATTACGTTTTGGGTCCTACGATTTTACTTACACTTCTATTGCACACTAGATGTGGATTCTAAAGAATAAAATACAACATTTAAATATGGGTTACATCGTTTTCAGAAAACGGCTCAAAAAAAAGAAGTTTTTATTCAGCCCGATGGCTAATTATGAAATATTGGTGCAATTACCCTGCTAACCACGTGTCACTATTCCAGCAGTTAGCGACTGCTCAATGCTTTCACTTAAAAAACCATAATAAAAATGAATAATTAAATAATTATTTTTACAACATAGTATACTAATACATATTCACGTCTTTTATAGGAGAATTAACGACGAATGAATCATATTAGTAGTGGGAAGACTCGTTATTTACATTCGAGACAGTCACAGAAAGATAGTGGACGTATATTATTATTATTATGAATAGCGCAACGTCACTTACCACGAAAGTCAGGTAGTGGTGTTTGGCAAAGAACAGCTTCTTCACCTTCAGTTGGCTCTGAGCATACATAGCCCCCTGAATCCCTACAGCCCCGGCACCATACGTGTTCCCTTGTTTCTTCGGTTTGTGCGTCGCGCAGTAAATCTCACAGTCACCGGCATCCACTTCGTTCGTGTTGAAGGTCTTCATAGTGAGGTACTGGCTGCAGTCGGCACACCTGAAGCACTGCTTGTGGAAGACTTTCCCTCTGACGGATCCAATCCTCTCGGTTGGATAGACGCGTTTCTCGCAACGCAGACACCTGTCCATCTCCTGCAACGAGATCGTAGCTAAATACAGATAGAGGCTTACAAACAATTGACAAACGACTGAACGGTACGGGACAAGAGATGAACAAAGTGTGAAATTACGATAAGCCAGAGATTTTGTTCATCTAAAAACGTATCATGAGATATCGAGATCTCGAAACTAAAATGTTTCGATATGTACCATCTTCTTCTTTCGTTACTTCCACTTCCACTTTACATCATTTAGTTGACGGAGCCATGTCACTGTCGCTTCGTTGACTGCCAGGATGTCCTCGTGGCATACAGGCGGGCACTGCTGGGCATTCCAGTAGGTGGTCGGCAGTCTGGGGGGCATCATCGCAGGCACACGTGGGGTAATCTCTGTATCCAAGTTGGTGCATTTTAGCCTTGAATCTGGTAGCACGCTCCAACGTGTAAGTAGGAGGGTGATTTGATGGAGCGTTTGAGTCCGGTGTCTTGGTCTTCCCGAGTTGTCATGAGATGGTCATGAGCCAGACACAGTTACTGCCAGTCTCACATTGTTCGAGTAATTCACTTGCATCTCGTGTGAACTGTCTTCTTGACTTAAGCCTCAGTACCATGAGGCGTCTGCTATGCGCGAATGTCGCCTCATGACACCTACACGGATATTGTGCGTTATAAGGAAGATTTCAAGAGGCACTGTGTAGTACGGTTGTCATTGTTTGTATTGACACCAAGCTGGTTTGCTGCAGAAATAGCAATATGGTTACTACATACTAATTCAGATATGACGTGTGCATGGGGAACATTTCAATGTTTTTAGAAAGCGGTGGGGTCGTCTGGTGCAAGGACAGCTTGTAATTTGTATAAGATGGGTAGACGATAAAATTGAGGCCGGTGAAGATTGCATCGGTCTTCATAAATTAGAACGCGCTGATGCTTCTATTGTCACAGCCTTGCTCAAAGATTGTTTTAATACGAATGAATCTTTCCATAAACAGAGCTAGATGACAATGCTATGATGACTGCAGTACTATGGCTTAGCTACCCAAATGGAGAAATCAAACGTCGATGCTTATGTGGGGGACACAGGTGGTTTTTGTTTCGAGGCGATAGTTGGCGAGGAATTGCATTTCCGCCCCTAAGTTGTCCACAACATAACACGTTAAATGCACCGGGCTCTAGACCTGGTTGCGCTGTTTATCAAAGTTAGGTTCAGTCAACCCGACTACAATAGATACATGAACTGTGAACAGCTTCTCTTAACAGCAGCTGGTGGAGCTATCGGCGACGGTCAATTAGCGCCTTGCATCGCGGCAAAACATACTTGTTAGCAAACATGACTCAATTACGATTGCCATCTCGACTTCACTGGAAACCCCACCCCACCCCACCCCACCCCACCCCACCCCACCTCGCTCGACGATACACACCAATATTTATTCTAATGAAACAACTTCGACTTACCGGTAATTCGATTAAGAACTGTACACTCGAGTCAACGCCAACTTCGTCTGAAAGTGAAATGATCCGTCTGAGCAATTATATTCATTTAGGTGAAGGCAATAGATACAAAGTAGTAAATGTGGTATTGCTTACACCAATAAAAACTCTAGACCCTTCTCATATAATTTCTCCTGTAGCCTATTTTTCTGTAACAGTAATACCCTAGTTGATCAGAGGTTTCTCTTTCTCGTGTATTTCGCGAGGGTAATTTAATGAGTCATATCTCGGGGAGTGGTGGTTATTTCGAGCTAGTAATATGCATAACGTCATGCTTCCATCCTTGCCGCCGGGGGACTGCCGAGTACAATAGTCCTCCTGGCAGATAACCCCGTTGAAACGTGGAACTTGGTGTTGCTGCGTTAACCAATGGGCTGTCATGCATAACCAATTCAACTGGGTAAATACAGATAATGTGTGGCATTGAAATTCGGTGGTGGTGGAGGTCTTTGCAACATAACCTTTTGTATGTAATTACATCGGTATAGCTGTAGGGGAGTGAAGGAGGACGAGACGAGACAGATATATATTTAAATAGTTCTTTAAATAAAGAGTAAACGCAATTATATTCATTTGGGTGAAGGTAATATATACAAAGTAGTAAATGTGGTATTATTTACACCAATAAAAACTCGAGACCCTTTTCATATAATTTCTGCTGTATTTTTCTGTGACAGTAATACCCTACTTGATCAGAAGTTTCTCTTTCTCGGATATTTCGCGAGGGTAATTTAATGAGTCATATCTCGGGGAGTGGTGGTCATTTCGAGCTATTAATATGCATCACGTCGTGCCCCCGAGACACATGGCGGTCCATGGCTCATGTAAAAATTGTACATTTGTACTGTTGCGCTGACACAAACACATCCAGTTTAACATCGTTCACCTGTTTATATTCATCAGTAGAATATATGTAGTTCCATTTATTGTCACAGAACATAGGCGCTAATTAATATTATCGCAGGAATTACGACATGTCGATATCATACCTACTGGTTACAAATCGCCCCCAATTTGTGCCGGACAAGACGCCCCCGGGTAAAACACGATTTGGTCAATTTGCAGTCGTGATTATTTAGTGGGAAATGTTTTTACTTTGATAAAAGCTGCGTATTTTTAAATGTATGATCCGTCATTGCGTATAGATGGTTCGTGACAATCCGTGAGTAAGGGAATGTGGGGCATGTCCGCACGCTGAAGCATGTCGGCACGCTGAAGCATGTCCGCACGCTGAAGCATGTCCGCACGCTGAAGCATGTCGGCACGCTGAAGCATGTCCGCACGCTGAAGCATGTCCGCACGCTGAAGCATGTCGGCACGCTGAAGCATGTCCCCACGCTGAAGCATGTCCGCACGCTGAAGCATGTCCGCACACTGAAACATGTCCGCACGCTGAAACATGTCTGCACGCTGAAACATGTCCGCACGCACGCATGGCTGAACATCGCTCTCAATTCGTCACTGTACGATGCAGTTCAAACAGCGGACGTACACATACCTGCGGGCTGCGGGCTGCGGGCTGCGGGCCGGGCTTGGACCCAAAGCCCGGCCCGTGCTGGGCACTAATACATACAGCCAGGACATCAAACTAGTAATTTCAAAGTACATCGGCGTCACCTTGTCATCTGGTTTTAAGCTGAACCAACATGTGAACCAAACCACCAACAAGTCTACGTTCTACGGCGTAATCTCTAAATTAGATCTAAATAGCTAAAGGGAATAGCCTATAAACCTCTTGTTTGATCACAATTGGAATATGTAGCACAGCGTGGGATTAAATCAATAGGTAGAAATGGTACAAAGAAGAGCTGCCTGTTATATGTGTCGCAGATCGTACAACACCAACAAGTGGCGTCAAAGCTTCAAGAGCCCAACCGGCCATCATTGCAAGGACATCGCTGCAAACCCAGACTAATGATGTTTGAAAAAGTAACAAACAAACTAGTATCACTACCAACAAAGTTTCTCCTTCCTTCGACTTCATTCGACGAAGATGTTTTCCATGTACACACTAAGGCAGACTATTTCAAATACAGCTTCTTCCTAAGAACAATTCCTCGATGGATTGACCTTCCAATTGCAGCTGCAGAGGCAATTCCTTAGTCAAGTTCAAGTGTGAACTGACCCCGACTCAGTCAAATTCAAGTGTGAACTGACCCCGACTCTCAACTTAAAAATATAAAAATTAATAACACCTAAACAATCTTTGATTACTTCTTTTCCTTCCTCTTTTTTCTCCCTAGCCTCTCCGCTGTGCTATTTGATGTATATCTACCTACTATATATAATTTATTTACCTTCTCTGATTATTCATGCCCCAGCATATAATCTTCAAATTTGAAGGAATTGCTCTTATATGAAGAACACGATTACGAACAAGTCCAGCCTTTACGTATAAAGCGTGTTTATGCAGGCCGAAGTCAGTTTTCCCTAAAGAAGATTAACTGGATCATGTATGATGCCATAAACAGGCTATTTGTTGTCTGCAGATTGTCTTTATGGCATTGGTGGGGGGGTCTTAAATGTTGAATTTGTATTAATCTGAGAAAGACGTAAACTCATTCCTTCACTTATATTTGATCCTACGCGCGGTGAGCAGGTTTCTTGTGAAGTCAGTGCTGCATGAACAACGTTTTGGTAATGTTTTCTTGATGACCCTGGCTGGTCAATGCCATGAGAATAGTAATTGTGCTATGAAATGTAGTCATGCATGGTTGCATTTAGGGTTAAACACCCCCAAAGGCCGGACGATCCACACATACCTCTGTGCCTAGGGGTTGTTTCAAACAGTTGTACAACTCGATTATTTGCGTAATCAACAAAATATAGATAACAATTAGATAACTGTTAAATTATGAATGCATGTGACTTCACTAGTACTGAAATATAACATATGCAGGCTGTTCGTTTTATTTAGTTGGATGTTTGTTCAATCCTTCATTTCGTTGTCGTTTACTGGGCAGTCGGTTCACAAACAGTCAGTATCTAGATGCCGTCGGGCTCAGGCCCGTTCGTGCTGGAGGAGGCCGAGACGAGCGCCCACTCCTCGGTCGCAGAGCCAGTGGCGGCACGGAAAACAAAACGAACACAGTGCTAACAATTATCTTGTTTTTTTATTGTGTGATTTAATTGTGTTACCTAGGTTACGGTTAACCAATCATGTTCGTCACAATGGAAAATGCACCTTAGTCCCAGGTTCTTTCGTGAGCGACGGTGGGTGGCGCCACAGCGCAGAGCCTAGATACTCGAGACTAGTGACAGCGCTGCCCACCGCCGAGTACCAAGTAACGAGTATTGCTCTGCTATAGCGACAAACATAACAGAAGGGGTGTGGCAGGAAGTGGGGGTTGGCCTCAACAATGGTGCGAGGCGTGATATTTACCCCACAAAACATTTTTATGGGAGGCTGTATCCCAAAACAGATGGGAGATGGGAGGTTGAGACCCCTGTTAGTAACAAAACAGGTGGCAGATGGGAGGTTGAGACCCCTGCTGGTAACAAAACAGGTGGGAGATGGGAGGTTGAGACCCCTGTTAGTAACAAAACAGGTGGCAGATGGGAGGTTGAGACCCCTGCTGGTAACAAAACAGGTGGCAGATGGGAGGTTGAGACCCCTGCTGGTAACAAAACAGGTGGGATATGGGAGGTTGAGACCCCTGCTGGTAACAAAACAGGTGGGAGATGGGAGGTTGAGACCCCTGCTGGTAACAAAACAGGTGGGAGATGGGAGGTTGAGACCCCTGTTGGTAACTAAACAGGTGGGAGATGGGAGGTTAAGAACCCTGCTGGTAACAAAACAGGTGGGAGATGGGAGGTTAAGATAAGACCCCTGCTGGTAACAAAACAGGTTGGAGATGGGAGGTTGAGAACCCTGCTGGTAACAAAACAGGTGGGAGATGGGAGGTTGAGACCCCTGCTGGTAACAAAACAGGTGGGAGATGGGAGGTTGAGACCCATGTTGGTAACTAAACAGTTGGGAGATGGGAGGTTAAGAACCCTGCTGGTAAAAAAACAGGTGGGAGATGGGAGGTTGAGACACCTGCTGGTAACAAAACAGGTGGGAGATGGGAGGTTGAAACCCCTGCTGGTAACAAAACAGGTGGGAGATGGGAGGTGGAGACCCCTGCTGGTAACAAAACAGGTGGGAGATGGGAGGTTGAGACCCCTGCTGGTAACAAAACAGGTGGGAGATGGGAGGTTGAGACCCCTGCTGGTAAAAAAACAGGTGGGCGATGGGAAGTTGAGACCCCTGCTGGTAACAAAACAGGTGGGAGATGGGAGGTTGAGACCGCTGTTGGTAACTAAACAGGTGGGAGATGGGAGGTTAAGAACCCTGCTGGTAACAAAACAGGTGGGAGATGGGAGGTTAAGAACCCTGCTGGTAACAAAACAGGTGGGAGATGGGAGGTTAAGAACCCTGCTGGTAACAAAACAGGTGGGAGATGGGAGGTTAAGACCCCTGCTGGTAACAAAACAGGTGGGAGATGGGAGGTTGAGACCCCTGCTGGTAACAAAACAGGTGGGAGATGGGAGGTTGAGACCCCTGATAATAACAAAACAGGTGGGAGATGGGAGGTTGAGACCCCTGCTGGTAACAAAATCGATGGTAGCAAAACCATTTGCATGTGCTGTACTAACGTCATCTACTTTTATAATTTTTTTAATTACCAGGTTTATAGTTATCGTTCCAGTTGTGCTAGTAAAGTGGTAATAGGTAGTTATATCGAAATTACTATAGCTAATTAATATCTCGTTTAGCCTTTAGGGATGTTAATTATAAGATGCCTTTGTGCATTAAATTATCTTATATCTAAGGTTTACTGTACTGACTTAAATCACATTTTAAAGGAGTATAAGTTACTGGGAAACATTGAAACTGGAGTGGTATGGTTGTCATGGTTAGTATTGACATAAAGCTGGTTTGCTGCAGAATTAACATACTTAGAAATATATAATGTTTGATGAAAATAGCTCAGTCTATAAGATACTGATAGTTGATGACTTGATGTAGAAAATGATTAATTTCCGCGGTTAAGTTTGTTAGCATTTACGTACGAAATAAACAGCACACTGATGGTAAATTGTGAAATTATCGGTGATTTATTTATTAATCTAAAGAGGACATTTAATGTGTATTTAATGACAGGACGTAGACTACCAAGACGCAGAACAGCGCCCAGCTAAATTTGACTGTGGGACACAGCGCCAGAATACTCCCAAACACCAGCAACATGTACACAGAGCCAGAATACTTCCAAACACCAGCAACATGTACACAGCGCCAGAATACTTCCAAACACCAGCAACATGTACACAGAGCCAGAATACTTCCAAACACCAGCAACATGTACACAGCGCCAGAATACTTCCAAACACCAGCAACATGTATACAGAGCCAGAATACTTCCAAACACCAGCAACATGTACACAGAGCCAGAATACTCCCAAACACCAGCAACATGTACACAGAGCCAGAATACTTCCAAACACCAGCAACATGTACACAGAGCCAGAATACTTCCAAACACCAGCAACATGTACACAGAGCCAGAATACTTCCAAACACCAGCAACATGTACACAGAGCCAGAATACTTCCAAACACCAGCAACATGTACACAGCGCCAGAATACTTCCAAACACCAGCAACATGTATACAGAGCCAGAATACTTCCAAACACCAGCAACATGTACACAGAGCCAGAATACTCCCAAACACCAGCAACATGTACACAGCGCCAGAATACTTCCAAACACCAGCAACATGTACACAGAGCCAGAATACTCCCAAACACCAGCAACATGTACACAGAGCCAGAATACTTCCAAACACCAGCAACATGTACACAGAGCCAGAATACTTCCAAACACCAGCAACATGTACACAGAGCCAGAATACTTCCAAACACCAACAACATGTACACAGCGCCAGAATACTCCCAAACACCAGCAACATGTACACAGAGCCATACACTATGAGGCTCCGAACCTCATTGTGCCGCGGTTAAGTTTGTTAGCATTTACGTACGAAATAAACAGCACACTGATGGTAAATTGTGAAATTATCGGTGATTTATTTATTAATCTAAAGAGGACATTTAATGTGTATTTAATGACAGGACGTAGACTACCAAGACGCAGAACAGCGCCCAGCTAAATTTGACTGTGGGACACAGCGCCAGAATACTCCCAAACACCAGCAACATGTACACAGAGCCAGAATACTTCCAAACACCAGCAACATGTACACAGCGCCAGAATACTTCCAAACACCAGCAACATGTATACAGAGCCAGAATACTTCCAAACACCAGCAACATGTACACAGAGCCAGAATACTCCCAAACACCAGCAACATGTACACAGCGCCAGAATACTTCCAAACACCAGCAACATGTACACAGAGCCAGAATACTACCAAACACCAGCAACATGTACACAGAGCCAGAATACTTCCAAACACCAGCAACATGTACACAGAGCCAGAATACTTCCAAACACCAGCAACATGTACACAGAGCCAGAATACTTCCAAACACCAGCAACATGTACACAGCGCCAGAATACTCCCAAACACCAGCAACATGTACACAGAGCCATACACTATGAGGCTCCGAACCTCATTGTGTCGTTTAGCAAAGGTAGATTCAATCAACGTGACTACAATAGATAGATGAACTGTGAACAGCTCATCTTAACAGCAACTGGTGGAGACACATATAACGATGAATTCTAAACTGTTACTACTTTCTATGGCTGCGATTTTGACCCAAGAGAGCTTGAGTCAGATCTGTGCACTTTCACCCATAATATACCGCGTATGGAAAATGTTACACTTGTTAATGTGTTGGCAAATTTGCGATTGTTCTCTTCACACCAGCAGCAGTTATTGTCACAGGTTATCAAATTAGCAACATAAATTTTTAACATATCAACCAAAACTGGTCTAAATAGGAGCCTTCTCGAAACATACTCAACACGTATTTTGTTATGTAATTGTATTTAATGTAAATAATTATAGGTCTAAATAAACACGTATCGTATTGTACTGTTTTATTATGTCAGCTACAAACGCTACCAGTGAACAGCCAATTAGTGCCCTACGTCGCGTCAAAACATACCTAAGGACAATCATGACTGAATCACGATTAATCCATTTGTGTATTCATAAGTACAACATATATTATATGTGTTTGGTAGGAGTTGCAAATGATTTTGCACGTGAATTCAAACACCATTTGGGTATAAACTGAATTTGATCAAACCCCCGAAACCCTTTTGAGGACGAGTATGATCAGAATAGTGTTTCCCCACCCATCCCCACCCGATCTCTACCCAACCCCACCTCATCCCCATTAGCTATCAGCGAACGGTCAGTTAGCGCCTTGCGTCGCGTCAAAACATACTTGTTAACAAACATGACTGAATTATGATTGCCTTCTCTGGAAAGCGTTCAGCCACGTTGCAATTACTGCGCGAATACTACTCGTTCAGATATCCACTCTGTCTGCAGCCAGGTACACATGTATACAGCTGAGTGAATGGTGGCAACGTAAGATGAACGAAATTGCCAAAGCTTCGAAACGGCAGCAAGACAATTTAAACCCGGGTTCTCTCGTTTGAGAGCTCGTCGTTCCAATCGCTACGCTACCGCGCCCTACATCGGTATTTGTAGGTCTTGATGAAAGCTGCATATATCAGCCGGCTCAGCCTCAGGGTTTTGAAAAGGGGGATTCGAGCGAAACATTTTACAATAAGTCCCACCCCACCCCACCCCACCCCACCCCGCTCGACGATACACACCAATATTCATTCTAATGAAACAACTTCGACTTACCGGTAATTCGATTAAGAACTGTACACTCGAGTTACGCCACCTTCGGCTGAAAGTGAAATGATCCGTCTGAGCAGCGAACGTGTCAACAACTAATTCTCATTATTGCGTGTGTGCCTTTTTGTAGTCAATGTTATCAGCGGCATTCATCGTCAGTGTTGTGCAGTCATGCGTAACCAATTCAACTGGGCAACTACAGATATATGCGCAACCAGCGCTGGTAATGTGTGGCACTGAAACTCGGCGGTGGTGGAGGTCTTTGCAAAATCACTTTTTTGCATGTCATTACATCGGTATAGCTTTTAGGGGAGTGAAGGAGGACGAGACGAGACAGAGGGATATTTAAATACATTTTAAAATAAAGAGTAAACGCAATTATATTCATTTAGGTGAAGGCAATAGATACAAAGTAGTAAATGTGGTATTATTTACACCGATACAAACTCTAGACCCTTCTCATATAATTTCTGCTGTAGCCTATTTTTCTGTGACAGTAATACTCTACTTGATCAGAAGTTTCTCTTTCTCGGGTATTTCGCGAGGGTAATTTAATGAGTCATATCTCTGGGAGTGGTGGTAATTTCGAGCTATTAATATGCATCACGTCATGCGCCCATCCTTACCGCCAGAGGGACTGCCGAGTACAACAGTTAACCAATGGGCTACGTTCCTTTGTGCATTTGGGATGTGGCCAATCGTGGATAATGTTACATGCAATGTTCGGTAAGTAACTTAACTTTAATTGGTAGCGGAGCTGCCGCTATGGGGTAGGTGAGCTGCCGCTATGGGGTAGGTGAGCTGCCGCTATGGGGTAGGTGAGCTGCTCTTTTACTGTTGGCTCATTAACTGTTGACGATGATTTGGTAACGTGACTAGTGTAGAATTATAATATTTTATCGTTTACATTTATTTGGTGTACCGGATTTTTTCATAGTATAGTGTTGTCGCATATAAGTTATTTCCTTTTTTTTAATTCGCAGATTATGTAATCAGTTTAAAACCCTCTTTTGTTTGGGTAGAGTGGGGAAGGAGCTCCCATGGGGTAAGAAGCCCATCGTATTTCCAACATTATATGCGTTTGCCGTCGGTCTCTCGCGGATGGATGCAGTTTTGCTACCTAGTGGCTATTCTGTCCCAAGACACATGGAGATACAATAGAAAGTTAGGAAAAAATCTGCATTTTAAGTATCCATGCATGGCGCATGTAAAAACTGTACATTTGCAAAGTTGCGCTGACACAAACAGATCACGTTCAACTGTTTGTATTCATCAGTAGTGTATGCAGTCCCATTTATCGTCACAAAACATAGGCGCTATTTAGTATTAGCGCGGGAATTACGATATGTCTATATTATATCTACTGGGGACAAATCGCCCCCAAGGTGTGCCGGGCAAGACGCCCCCGGGTGAAAAACGATTTGATCAATTTATAGTCGTGATTAGATATTGGGAAATGTTTTTACTTTGATAAAAGCTACGTATTGTTAAATGTACGATCCGTCATTGCATATAGATGGTTCGTGACAATTCGTGAGTAAGGGAATGTGGGGCATGTCTGCACGCTGAAGCATGTCCAGGCGAGATTGTCTTGGTCGGTAAATGATTGCCATAATCATAATCTTATAACCAGCGGCAACGTTGGCTGAACATCGCTCTCAACTCGTCACTGTACAATGCAGTTCAAACAGCGGACGTACACATACAGCCAGGACAGCAAACCAGTCATTTCAAAATACATCGGCGCCTGTTATATTTGTCGCAGATCACAACCGGCCATCATTGCAAGGACATTGCTGCAAATCCAGACTAATGATGTTTGAAAAAGTAACAAACTAGTATCACTACCAACCAAGTTTCTCCTTCGACTTCATTCGACGAAGATGTTTTCCATGTACACACTAAGGCAGACTATTTCAAATACAGCTTGAAGACAGTGGTGCATGAACAACTCTTTGGTAATGTTTCCTTGATGACCATGGCTGGTAAATGCCATGAGAATGGTAATTGTGCTATCAAATGTAGTCATGCATGGTTGCATTTAGGGTTAAACACCCCTAAAGGCCGGACGATCCACACATACCTCTGTGCCTAGGGGTTGTTTCAAAAAGTTGTACAACTCGATTATTTGCTTAATCAACAAAATATAGATAACAATTAGATAATTGTTAAATTATGAATGCATGTGACTTTACTAGTACTGAAATATAACATATCCAAGCTGTTCATTTTATTTAGCTGGATGTTTGTTCAATCGTTCATTTCGTTGCCGTTTGCTGGGCAGTCGGTTCACAAACAGTCAGTATCTAGATGCCGTCGGGGTCAGGCCCGCTCGTGCTGGAGGAGGCCCGAGACGAGCGTCCACTCCTCGGTCACAGTGCAAGTGGAGGCACGGAAAACAAAAGGAACACAGTGTTAAAAATCATCTTGTTTTATTTTATTGTGTGATTTAATTGTGTTACCTAGGTTACGGTTAACTAATCATGTTCGTCACAATGGAAAATGCACCTTAGTCCCAGGTTCTTTCGTGTGCGACGGTGGGTGGTGCCAAAGCGCAGAGCCTAGATAACCGAGGCTAGTGGCAGCGCTGTCTACCGCCGAGTACCCAGTAACGAGTACTGCTCTGGTATAGCGACAAACATAACAGAAGAGGTGTAGCAGGAAGTGGGGGTTGGCCTCAACAAAATCAACGATTTACCCCACAACATTTTTTATGGGAGGCTTTACACTGCTGGTAACAGCCCCAGAATACTCCCAAACACCAGCAACATGTACACAGAGCCATATACTATGAGGCTCCGAACCTCATTGTGTCGTTTAGCAAAGGTAGATTCAATCAACGTGACTACAATAGATAGATGAACTGTGAACAGCTCATCTTAACAGCAACTGGTGGAGACACATATAACGATGAATTATAAACTGTTACTACTTTCTATGGTTGCGATTTTGACCCAAGAGAGCTTGAGTCAGATCTGTGCACTTTCACCCATAATATACCGCGTATGGAAAATGTTACACTTGTTAATGTGTTGGCAAATTTGCGATTGTTCTCTTCACACCAGCAGCAGTTATTGTCACAGGTTATCAAATTAGCAATATAAATTTTTAACATGTCAACCAAGCCTAGTCTTAATAGGAGTTTGCCTTTCTGTAGTCAATGTTATCAGCGGCATTCATCGTCAATGTTGTGCAGTCATGCGTAACCAATTCAACTGGGCAACTACAGATATATGCGCAACCAGCGCTGATAATGTGTGGCACTGAAACTCGGTGGTGGTGGAGGTCTTTGCAACATCACTTTTTGCATGTCATTAAATCGGTATAGCTTTTAGGGGAGTGAAGGAGGACGAGACGAGACAGAGGGATATTTAAATACATTTTAAAATGAACAGTAAACGCAATTATATCCATTTAGGTGAAGGCAATAGATACAAAGTAGTAAATGTGGTATTACTTACACAGATAAAAACTCTAGACCCTTCAGCAGAAATTATATGAGGAGGGTCTAGAGTTTGTAAAGCCAAACATCCCATCCCCACCCCATCCCTACCCTACCCTACCCCATCCCTACCCCACCTCATGCCCACCCTATCCCCACTCGATCCCCACCCATCCCCACCCGATCCCTAACCATCCCCACCCATCCCCACCTCATCCCCGCCCCACCCCCACCTCATCCCCACCCCAGGGTGGTTGTGACACTGGTTACACAACACACAATGTCAGGGAATGTAAATGTGCTGTGCATGCAATTGTACATACCGCCTATTATGGACACATGCACGCACGCACACGCACGCACGCACACACACTCACGCACACACGCACGCACACACACCGGTATTCATTCATTCGTATAAAACAACTTTGACTTACCGGTAATGCGATTAAGAACTGTACACTCGAATCAACGCCAACTTCGTCTGACATTGAAACGATCAGTCTGAACAGCGAACATAATATTATCAACAACTAAATCTAACCCTCGCAGGTGTGCCTTTCTAATGAGTCATCTCGGGGAGTGGTGGTCGTTTCGAGCTATTAATATGCATTCGTGCCAGGCGCGTGATAGTTGAAATAGGTTGACCTGACCTGTGGGGGTAAGGTGCGTGCTACTTTCGCTATGACATAGGTGAGCCGCTCTTTTACTGTCGGCTCATTTATTGTTGACGATGATTTCGTAACGTGTCTAGTGTAGTTCCAGAATCTTTTATCATATATGGTGTACCAGTTGTTTCTACACAGTGCTGCCTCCTTTAAGAAAAGCTGAATCCTTATCTTGTAATTCGTTGATTATATAATTAGTTGAAAACCCACCTTTGTTTGCAGAAACTTATCTAGCACGTTTCCTTTCGTTGGTCTCTTGGACATATTTATGTCTTTCCGATGACTGCTTTAATCGTGATCTCTGTTTTATCTGTTTAAATAGAACACATTTCTCCACTAGTCAGTTGTACTAATAGGGTAGGGTGGGAAAGGATCCCCCATGGCCACCTTTATACGCGTTTGCTGTCTGTCTCTGGTGGATGGATGTAGTGCTGCCACCTAGTGCCTATTCTGTCCCAAAACACATGGAGATGAAATAGACGGTTAGGAAACAAACTGCATTTTAAGTTTCCAGGCTTGGTTCATGTAAACATTTTTACATTTGCAATGTTGCGCTGACACAAACAGATAACGCTTAGCATCGTTCAACTGTTTTACATTTATCATTCATCACTATTGTTACATAATTAGCGGCTAATTGGCATTATCGTCGGAATTACGATATATCTACATCATACCTACAGGGGGCAAGACGCCCCTTTAGAGTGCGGGGCAAGACACCCCCGGGTCGAACATGATTTGGCCAATTTATAATCGTAATTAGGGAGGAGAAAAGTTTTTACTTTGATAAAAACATGTGTTTTCAGATGTACGATCTATCATTTCGTATAGAAGGTACGTGACAATTCGGTGCACTGTACTAAAAACTGCATATTGCGGTATACGCGTTACCCTCGATTATAAATATATATATAATTATAAACTTGTTGATCACGAGTCAACATAAGGGAAGGAAAAGGGGAAGTCACTGGCGGCTAGACGAGGGACACAGAACGGAACCAAAGAAGAGGTGAAGAAGACAAAGAAAAGACGCGTCAGCAACAGCAGCGAACATGAAACATGGCCGTGTGTCAAATTGCGGCGAGCCAAGAGAATGCATTTTTCTTGTATAGCAATAGGGTATTTCATTTCAGTATTCGTATATCAGAAAATCTAGAAAGACTGTTACTGTCATTGGGAAAGACGCCTCCGGGTGCTTCTTGATCCATGGGATAACTGGACATTATAAAACTTATTTAATTGACGATAATATACCAATGATGTTGTCAATTGTCGTTATGTTTTGGCATTGCATACCATCACCACACAACAATCGAATGACAGCATAAACACATCAACATAATTTTATTTATGAATAACTATACCCATTTTCTCTTAAAGGGGTTCCTCGCCTCACCCTACCCTACTTTAAATTTTCCAACATTTCAGCCTAAGATTTATTGTCGTACTTTTTTTTCTCTCACTTTTCTTGTTTTAATGTTTTCGCACATTTGGGCATCTTTGCAGTACCTTGATGGTCATGTGGCCACCTCGAGCAAAACTGTTTTCCACCACCACACTCTATGGAGCTATAGACAGAAATACAAACAAAATCAGGTATATTATTACCTCTAGTTGGTTTATCCACCATTTGTACCAAAAAAGACTACTCCGGTAGGTTACTGTCTACTTCCAGAGGGCGGCTCAAGAATCCCAGTTGTCAAAGATAAGTTTGGCAGATTGTAGAAAAATTATCGGCATAATCATAATCTTACGACCAGCAGCAACGTTGGCTGAACATCGCTTTCAACTCGCAACTGTACAGTGCAATTAAAACGGCGGACGTACAAATACAGCCACTGCAGCAAACCAGTCATTTAAAAGGATACACATAGCAACGTTGTTGTTTCTAGCTGTACAATTTACACGAGTAATAGAGCTTAGGACGTTTATTGTTTCTAAAGTTATGCCAGTTATATCATCAAAATCTCCATTTTTTTCAAGTACACACTTCATAAATAAATTTATACAAAGTCATCCAAGTTCATCGGCGTCATTTTGTAATCTGGTCTCATTTATTTAAGGGAAAAAAACACATGCACTAAATAATTACTAACAATATGGAAACAACATATTTTTCATTTGTTCAACAAATGTTTTAAGGAGCATTTATTTGTTTAGATTTGTGTAAGCACAATATAAGACATATACGTGCATAGTGAATGTTAGGGCCTGAATGTTAGGGCCTGAATGCAGGTAGGACGAGCAAATGAACAGTTCAAAAACTAAAATATTGCACCACGTGTCTGAAACTGAAATATTGCACCACGTGTCTGCCAGGTCCGTATCGACTGAAACAGTTAAGGCGTTTTGCTGGAAAGTCAACTTCCACCTTTTATTAAAAGAAATAACACTCTTTACACACAGCGGTGAAAATACATTTGTGAAGCATTTTCCAAAGATATACACATATCAGCAAATGGTTCGATGTAGAGAATAACATCCTCGGCTGAGCGGGACACGTTGTGCTGCTTCTTGGTTTATACGTTGACATTTATTATTGTGTTATTTGTTCTTTATTATTATTGAGTATATCTGCATTTGAGGTTTTTTCTAAAAATCAGTTAGTGAATTTTCCTTGAGACCTCTACATCGACATGTAGTCGGGAAGTTCATTGAATTTACGGACATAAATGCACGCATGTGATAGAGTTCATTGAGAAAAAAGCTGTTATAGTCTTTAACAGAAACAATAAGACTGTTCCACCTTTCAGCCAATAGAGTTCATTGACGCCATGGACCAATGAACGTGGTTGTTTCATTTCGTCTCGCCACATTCAGCAGGTACTTGCAAGCATACGCATAAGAGTTCTTTTTTGCTGCGTCTTCCTTTTGTGCGTAGATTTCAAGTCCGTACTGGCCGGACTGGGGAGGGTTCACCTTAACCGCCAGGACGTCATTGGAGACACTTAAGTTGACGAACTTTTTCAGTGTCGAGTCTTCGACGCCGTTCTTGTGCAGCTCGTACGCGAAGCGCAGTTTGGTCGGCAGCTTGAAGTTCATCTCCAAGTCGTTGTCGACGCTGACAACGCCGTCGATGTGGGTGAGGGCCTTGAAGCCGAAGAGGTGCTCGCCTCGTCTCGGGCCCCACTCGGTATCAGAACACTTCGGCAGCGGACACGCCTCGCTGGTCGACTTCGCGCACACGATTTTGAAACTGCATGCGCATGCCATAGTGCTCTTGCCAAAGGTGCCAACAAATAGCTGCAGTAAATACGTGCCTTGCTCCGGCACTTGGAGGCTGAACAGCGCCAGACCATCGACGATCGAGAAGAAAACAAACCGATTGAACTTCGCGCCCTGGAATTCTGTGTCGTTTCGCTTCGTGCTGTCAGTGTACAGCAACACAGGTCGAAATTCGATGTTCTTGTCAAAGGACAGACGTACTTTCACCTCCGTGTTTCCCATGTTGTCGGTGTGCAGCACGGCCTTCATGGGTCGGTCGAACTGGAGACCGTGGTTGAAGAAGAGGGACTTCACTACAGGCATTTCCACGAACTGCTCGAACGTGACCGGCGTCTTCAGCAGTTGTTTCTCGTCATCGATCGCTCGGTGCTGGTGAATGAACTCCTCTGGGTCGGTGAGGAAGTAGTACTCGTCGTACTCATAATGTAGATGTTCTTGTTGCTCCGTTTTTATCAGCTTCTTTTCTGCATTATCTGCCTCACTCACGTGCCTGAAACATGGAACTCGTGTTACTGCATAATAACTGACATAATTTGGCGTTTACGTAGACACAGCATGATGAATATTGACATACAGAGGTCTACACACTGTACCAGTTGCAACATGATAAGAGGTGTAATAAGTGTAAAAACACATAGCGAGGCAGACGTACCTGCACATAACATTTGTTTATTCTCTTTAAAAACGGCGATTTTCAATTGGTGTGCTTATACAACATTAGGAGTCAGCCATTAAAACATACGTGTGCTATTTCATAGGCGAACGCATGCAAAAATCACATCCTAATATTACAGTGTCAAAGTTTTATATAGCTTGCATAATACTGTTTGATGCAGTACTATATGGACAGATTGCGAGCTGGAAATCGCCGTGGTTCCACAGAACCCACATCCACTCTGGTTGTTGTGTTGTACTCACCTTGCTCCCCAGTTGCAATGGACCGGCCACCAGTTACCGCCGATGAGCACCAGGTTCCATGTGTTCCTGAACGTGTCCTCGCTAATCTCCATCCCGGGCTCGTAGCCGACTCCCTTCGAGTGTCCACCGATGTCCACACACGGCAGACCGGCGTAGCTGAAACGACACGTTTGACGAAACGAAAGAGGTATAACTTTCGGGACAATATAATGTTTGTTGACATAAATAAAATAAGAAACATAGTGTAGAGTTTCGCTAAGATTTGAATTACACACGCACAAAAACAAAGCAAAAAAACACACACGCACGCACGCACGCACACATACATAAGTTGGTTTGATAAGATAATATGATCGACAACAGCCAATTGAAAAGGTACAACTAAAAATATTTAAATTATGTTTTAACGCAATGTGGATACCCAAAGAAAAGGTAAATGAGACTAGTGTTGGAAATACTTTCCTTTCCCATTGTCTACTTGAAATGTGCTATAATTTTTCTTTGCTTCCTCCTGCTTAGTAGTTTATTCATGTAATTTTATTTTATGTAATTTTTTTATCTGGCACTTAATAGCATCAATCAGCTACACCGACCACCCCCGCCGCGTTGTTTTCCCGAGGTTTCTATTATCGCCCCACCTGCACAGTCGCATGAAGAGAGTATGGTATCGTTCGATGCCGTACTTGATCCCTCTCAGAAGTCCCATGGGAGTGTCCTTCCCCAGTCCTTCCTTAAACTCCAACACGTTCAGGTCCTTCATTGTGATCCAGCGGAATATTGCTCTGAGAGAAAATAACGGACAACATCAGTGCAATACATAAGTGTAATGTACCTATTGATGTCATCATGTGTATGGTTATTACGCCGAAATGTTGATGCATCGCAATAGTTAATGTGAAATGTTGATGCATCGGAATAGTTAATGTGAAATGTTGATGCATCGCAATAGTTTATGTGACAATGCAATGCTATTGATAGTAAATTTAATTATCCATATTTATCGTCGAGAGGACATTGATTCATTTGAAAGCCTATGTGTTACTGCTACGTTTTCATATTATTATGTCGAAATGTGGCAAAGTGACGTGCTCTAGGTAACCGATTTGGCATTTGACTGATCGGCAAATAATCCATAAAAAGACGACAGCTAAGTAATAAAAACACAGTTTTTGAAATTTATGATCTCGTCCATGTTTTAAAACAAAGTCGAAGAGGTAATTTTAATGGGAGCCACACCATTCATTGTGTTCTACGTTTGCCAACAATAGCTGTAAAACAGTAAAGCTAAACTGGTCACCTGGCTGATAATGAAAACACAATACCCAATATGTAATCACTTTTTAACAATATTGTTGTAACTAAATATTGATTAAGAAACTTGGCACTATTATTTGGACGTTGATATTCTACTGCAGGTAGTTTCCGATTATTTCCAAAGTAGTAATGATTGTATCAGCACAGGTAGAACAAATAAATGTGGCGCAGGAAAAGTGATTGTGACGATGATATACTAATACAACTAATACAACTATTTATGCTGAAAGTCGTTTTTTTCCTTACTGCCTTTTCTCGGATACAATCTCTCAGTAATATATATCATGGTTACCTTGCTTTCTCCAGGTCGCTCGCGCAGTTCTGTGTCAGCTCGGCAACCAGATCCGTGAATGTCGTTTGCTCTTTTGCGGCAACCTGCAGGATTAATTCACACGAACAACTTTCATTAAAAATCAAACTGGTGTATGGTTTACACTGAACAACTTGTTCCACTGCTTTGCCTTGTTGACGTATACTGACAAATATTATATGTTCGAAGTACTTGCAGCTACTACATGCGACCTGCATTGTATAATAGCTCTAGTTCGAAGCTTCAAATTGAATATTTTATAAAGATCGTTACAAAGAGTCTGCCTAGGAATAGCACCCTTTTAGGGTGGCACGTATATATGTATGTATGTATGTATGTATGTATGTATGTATGTATGTATGTATGTATGCATGTATGTATGCATGCATGCATGCATGCATGCATGCATGCATGCATGCATAAATGCATGCATGCATACATACATTCATACATACATACATACATACATACATACATACATACATACATACATACATACATACATACATACATACATACATACATACATATATATATAAATCCTGTTAACTCTTGTGTACGTATTTATGTAGCACGAATATATCGTCCGTATCGAATGCAGCATCCACGCATGTTTCACGTGGAAACAATAAATATGGCCTTCTTTTGCTACCGGTTACCTTACTACCAGAATATCTTGTCCTATATTGGCACAATGGAATATGCAACCAACAGAAATCAACTTTGTATATAGTCTACTCTGCACAGCTTAAGCCATTTCTTTTCATAATAACTATCGTTCGAAACCTCAAATCGAATATTATATTAAGATCGTTGTTTAGTAATAACATCGTTTTTATAATATGTAGGCGTGTTATTGTGCACCAACTAAGGTACAGAAATAATAAGAACGTAGGTAAATAAAATATGTATGCACATATATATATATATATATATATATTTGTGTATGCATCTACATACACGTGGATGCATGTGTGAGTGTAGGCTTGTGTGTACGTGTATACGTATTATTTATATACCATCCGTACCAAATACAGCAGTTACCCATGTTTTATGCCGAAACAATAACAGTCGCCAAGCTTAGCCAGTTAGCCAGTTAGCATTGTAATGTTTCCCTTCTTCTATACCAGATGATCTCACAGTAACAATTATCATTCCATATCGGTGCTACAATGTAGTACGTACAGAGAAGACGTAGTCATCTAACTCTTTGAAGACTGCGGGGTCTTTGTAGAGATTTCGCTTGCGGCACGAGGGTGGGTGGAACTTGGGCACCTCGGTCGGCACCATGTTCACCTCTGCCAACACACCAGCTCTGTCTTCCGTGTCCTACGGGACATTCAAACAGAATCTTTGATTTGTGATGGGCCATCAGACAATACCACCATCACTAAATTCCCAGTCTGCGAGCACGCAAAACAAATCAGGACGGAGTGCCACTTTGGAAACAGCAAAGGAAAGAAATTAAGACCTCATCAACGCACACAAGGGTAAATTGGCAAAATAGCTAGAAATGGACGTAATTTCCAACACCCGATATTACGCTTACGTTATGCATTAAATAGTCTAACAGTCTGACATTTTACTACAGTAAAGATACTTGAGTGGACATGACGTATCTACGTCGTATTGCTTCTGCCCAAGCGTAGTAGGCAATGATGTCAGAGACAATCACAGATTACTAGGACAGGTACTACACATAACGGAAGGTATAACACTGTTTTGGCAGACT
>OY759265.1:49853848-50123848 GCA_963662155.1 Lamellibrachia columna | reverse complement strand
AGCGGGTGAGTGGAGAGGGATTGCCAGGTGGAAAGATAGTAAAGGTTGATGATAGAAGAGAAAGGGGGCATAGTGTGCGACAGGAAATGAGCTTTGCTGATGTAGTATCATAGGGGAAGGCGAGGATTGCCCGGGTATTTATGGGGGATTCCATCATTAGGAAAGTGGATACAATTGTAAACAGAGGAGATGACATAACAGTATGCCTACCAGGGGCAAAAATAGAGGATATAACAGAGAAGGCAGGACAAGTCATGGGTGGTGGCACGGGAGGTGCTGTTCTCGTGCATGTGGTAACGAACAATGCAGAGAAGGAGGGAACGTCAGCCATCGTTGGTAAGTACAGGAGATTGATCAAGACACTTAAAGAGGCACACGAGTTGGACAGATTGTATTGTCGGGGATATTACCAATAATGGGAGGCTGGGGTGAGGAATATAGGAACTGTAGGAGGATGGCGATCAACACACAAGTACAGAAGGTATGTATGGAGGAGGGAGTAGGCTTCATAGACATGTGGTTAAGCTTTGTGGGAAGAGATGACTTTTTCATGAGAGATGGACTTGTCAGAGTTGTCGACAAGGGCACAGGTACCATACATTATTTAAACTAGATGCGCAGGGGAACTGATAGAGAAAACTCAAAGGAGTACTATTACAAATACAAATCCAAAGAAATGTTCACCAATAATTTCAGACAATGAACTTAAATGTGTATGCTTAAATGCCAGGAGCATAGTAAATAAAAAAGTGAGTTAGACATTATGGTAGCAGATATTGATCCTCATGTAGTAGGCATCACTGAATCATCGGCAAATAAAGTTGATGCTGAGTTAGCACTTACAGGCTATGTAATGTTTAGGAAGGATAGACGAGAAAGAAGGGAAGGTGGAGTAATTTTATATATTAAAGAATCTATCCAAGCATATGAAATAACACTGAAAAGTGAAGCAGATTTTGAGGAAGCAATTTGGTGTAACATTGTTACCAGGAACTCAACATTAACAATAGGAGTAGTTTATCGTAGTCCTAACATAAGAAAAGAGGACGATGTAAAATTACAAAGGGTGATAAGGGAGGTGGGCAAGGGGGAATGTGTTATAATGGGTGATTTTAACCATGGCCATATACAATGGGAATCATTAGAGAGTGCTGGAGGTGACGACCATCAGTTTCTACTTCTAACACAGGATTGTTTCCTTACTCAACATGTCTTGGAACCAACCAGATTTTAGTGTTAGATTTAATTTTGTCTTATCAAAATGAATTAGTTGACAATGTTAAAGTACACAAACCTTTGGGTTCAAGTGACCATAACTAAATCCTTTTTAATATAAAAGTAAAAACAGGGAATACATATAAAAAACAATGGAGGAGGAACTTCAACTTAGGTAAATATAAAGAGATGAGAACATATCTAGCAAATATAGACTGGAATAACTTGCTGAAGAACAAGACAGCAAAAGCATGCTAGACTTGTTTAAAATATGAGATTGAGGGCATTATTGAGAATTTTTTTCCATTAAGAAAACAAGGGAAATGTTCCAAGAAGAAACATCTGTTAAAAGAGGCTACTAGAAAAATTACGCTGGAAATGTAGAAGACTACTCAAGCTACAAAGAGGCATTTAACCTAGGTACAACAGAAATTAGAAAATCTAAAAGAACCTTTGAAAAAAAATTGGCAGCAAATATAAAAAATTACAGCAAGAGTTTCTATGCTTATGTAAGGAGTAAACAGAAAGCTCGAGATAAGGTCGGATCACTGGAAAACAACAGTGGAAATATAATTTCAGACGGGTTTCAAATGGCAGAGGTCCTGAATGAGTATTTCAGCTCAGTTTTTACCACAGAAGATATCAGCTCACTTCCAGTTCCATTTATTAAATTTAAGGGCAATAAATCAGAATATTTGGGGCAGTTATTTGTAACTCCTGAAATGATAGCAAAAGAAATTAAGAAGATGAAAGATAATAAATCACCTGGAGTTGATGGGATACCACCAAAAGGAAATTGTTGAGCAAATTAGTACACCACTTGCAAAAGTGTTTAATTTGTCACTAGACGAAGGAATAATTCCTTCAGAATGGAAAGAAGCAAACATTACACCGCTATTTAAGAAAGGATCAAGGAACAAACCAGAAAATTACAGACCAGAAAGTTTAACATCAGTTGTATGTAAATTACTCGAAACATTAATTAGAGACCACATGGCGGAATTCCTTGTAAAACATAAATTAATAAATACATCTCAACATGGGTTCCTAAAAGTAAGGTCATGTCTAACCAATCTCTTATGTTTTTTGGAAGAAATTCCAAAGTGGGTAGATGACGGGTCACCAGTGGATGTTGTCTATTTAGATTTTCAGAAAGCTTTCGATAAAGTGCCACATCAAAGATTGTTACTTAAGCTAAAAGCCCATGGTATAGGTAATGACGTAATCAACTGGATAGAAAAGTGGCTTACACACAGAAGACAGAGAGTAATAGTAGATGGTGAGATTTCAAACTGGAAATCTGTTTTGAGTGGGGTACCACAGGGATCAGTATTAGGCCCTATACTGTTTTTAATATATATATAAATGATTTGGAGGATGACATATCTAGCAAAGTACCAAATAGAAGTGTTTAAAATAGTGAACGGTTATGAGGATGTTGATAGGAATATGTTCTTCAAACTTAAAGAAGGCAGTAGAACCAGAGGACACAAAGCAGCATTAGTTAAGGAACAGTGTAGGTTGGACACGAGAAAGTACTCTTTCTCACAGAGGGTGATAAATGAATGGAACAAACTGCCAAATGATTGTGTTAATGCTATTAGTGTGAATATGTTTAAAAATTGGATAGAAAAGTGGCTTACACACAGAAGACAGAGAGTAATAGTAGATGGTGAGATTTCAAACTGGAAATCTGTTTTGAGTGGGGTACCACAGGGATCAGTATTAGGCCCTATACTGTTTTTAATATATATAAATGATTTGGAGGATGAAATATCTAGTAAAGTACCAAATAGAAGTGTTTAAAATAGTGAACGGTTATGAGGATGTTGATAGGAATATGTTCTTCAAACTTAAAGAAGGCAGTAGAACCAGAGGACACAAAGCAGCATTAGTTAAGGAACAGTGTAGGTTGGACACGAGAAAGTACTCTTTCTCACAGAGGGTGATAAATGAATGGAACAAACTGCCAAATGATTGTGTTAATGCTATTAGTGTGAATATGTTTAAAAATTGAACTGACAGATATATGATATGGGCGGGCTTCACATAGACGATAAAATTGTTGTACTCCCAATAAGCCAATGGCATCCTTGTCCACTTGCCATCTGGAACTTGTTGTTTGGGATGGCAATCTTGTTAAATATTTTTTAATATTGTTAAATCGTGTTAAATCACCAGCAGGATGAAGTAAGCTAGCTCCGCAGCTGCTATTTGTAACAGTCTATGCAGCAATTATAATTTTACATATGTAGAACAAGCCACAAATAAAGATAACTAGTACTGTATACTAAACCTTCTTTGACGTAATCTATATATCTAAACAGCTAAAAGAAATAGCCTTTTAACCCGTTGTTCGACCACAGTTGGAATATGCCAGCATGGTGCAATGGAGAGTTGTCTGTTATGTCTGTCACAGATAAATGCAGTTAAAACAACTCAGTGGCGTCAATGCTTGAAGAGCTCAACTGGCAATTATTGCAAAGATGTCACTGCAGCTTCAGGTAATGTTTTTAAAAGTAACAAACTAACTAGTATCACTACTAACCAAGACTTTTATCGCTCCGACTTCACGATGCACTTGACAAAAACGTGTTTTCTCCGTGTACATGTACCCACGTCTGCCTACCTACTATCTATCATGTATTTGCCTTCTTTGACTATTCATGCACGAGCATATAATCTTCAAATTTGAAGGATTTGGTGAAGTCAGTGGTGATTTAGTATTTCTTCAGTATAAAACCCATTTTCGATCATTATACAGAACACACACCTTTCAACAATGTTTCCTTGATGATCCTCCAGGCCAGTTATATTCATGCCTGGGTGGTCTATGCTATGATGATAGTAAATGTGTTACTAAACATAGTTAAGCATGGCTGCATTCAGGGTTAAACACTCTCAAAGTCTCACCCAGTTCAGTGAATGTTTTTTAAGCTGGGACGTTTACGAGATTATTTTCCGCCACCGCTGAGCTATTGAATTGTCCGAGCGATCCACACATACCACACAAACAGTTGTACAACTCGGTGATTTACTACATCGACAAAATATAACACACGCACACGCACACGCACACGCACACGCACACACACACACTTACACATATATATATATATATATATACTGTGTTATAATTAATTGCAGGTTGTTTTGATTTATCTCAATCGTTTCTTCGACTGCAGTGCCAATGGCGGTACGGAAAACAAAACGAACACAGTGCTAAATAGCAGTGTCATTTTATTTTATTGTCTGACTTACTTGTGTCAATGTGATCGAGCTTTAAAATTGGTCCGAATGTTTCGGATAAACTGATGCTATTTTTAACTTTATTTTTTACTTGTATTGTATTTATTTGGCTTGAGAATGGCATAGCACTTTATTAGTAGTATGACTTCAGCTATGTCCCTTCAGCTGCAGCAGCAGCAGCAGCAGCAGCAGCAGCAGCAGCAGCAGCAGCAGCAGCAGCAGCAGCAGCAGCAGCAGCAGCAGCAGCAGCAGCAGCAGCAGCAGCAGAAGCAGCACACCATACTAATATACTATGCACCTGTATTATTTTGTTGTTGAATAAACTTTCTTTCATTCATTCATTCATTCATTCATTCATTCATTTGATGAGTTAGCCTGAGAGTCAGTTTCACTGGTTACCTACATTACGGGTAACCAGTGGGAAATGCATCTTAGTTACAGGTGCTCTCTGGTGCGACAAACGGTGGAGCCACATCGCGGAGCCTGGATAATTGAGTTGGCCAATAAATATTGCAAACCTATCCGCCAGAGGGCAATAATTGCAATATGTTAGCAACTTTAGAACAGTCACAGTATACTGTACAGTGATTGCAATGTGCTTGTGAAATGTGCCAAAGCCAAGACTGGAACGGAGGCGTGTCTCGTCAAATAACCACACATTTAGCTTTTGTAGTGAGACACGCGTTACAGCAATGGCAGCTGGTGATGTGACGGAATCGACTCAGGAAAAGTGGAAGGACTGGCAACAGAACGCTGTCGACCAGCAGGATGAAGTAAGCTAGTTGGGTCAGCTAGTAGTAGTAAAGCATATAGCCTAGCCCTAGGCCTAGTCCTGACCTGGGCTAGCCTCTAATGCCGTAGTGCATGCAATACCGTGGCCTATTTCGATTAGTGCTGTCATATATGGGCCAAAATAATTGAAGTATTCGTCTGGCACGGTGGTTGTCATAGCGATAAACATGCCTGGGGCCCCGATTAACATATTACCGGGGAACTAGTATCAATGTTAACATAACCACTTGCCTGTGCTGTACTGAAGTCATCTTTTCATCGTTTTGTTTAATTATATATTATAGGCTTTCGTATATTATAATAATGCATTTCGTATATTATAATAATGCATTTGTGGGGAGCGGTGGTCTAATGGTTAGAGCACCCGCCTGTCGATCGAGAGGACGGTGGTTCGATTCCACCTCCGCCGTTTCGAAGCTTGGGCAATTTCGTTCACCCCACTTTGCCCGTTTCTTTCGGAAGAGACACTAAAAGCCGTTGGTCCAAACTCCTGCGTTAGCTCAAGATTGGGCTGTTTGGAGTATAACTACTTGAGACGATTATGTACAGCCTTTCAACTTTGTCAGCCTACCTATATGCCTAACCTATATAGTGCATGGTATACTAATCCTACTGTATGTCCCCCTATCTATGATAATGAGGTGTATAGTACTGCTAGTCTCTTCTTCCGGGTACGAGTCAACCCTCTCTTCGATGCTTACTGACTCGGTAGAGTCTCATGTTTCTGGGTCGCTTCGTCTGCGTTACTGCTTCGGCAGCAACATTCTTGGATCCTTCGGCGAATTAGTTAGTAGCTTCGGCCGCAAATTTTGGTCACTTCGGCGACACAGTATATGAGTAATGTGGTGTGGTCTGTACGTGTTGCCATAGTCTGGCACACGCGTGCCCTTACCATCATTATAACCGATTATAATCAATCATCATTATAGATTGCATGCATGCTAGGGTTCAGATGCAAGTACATTTAAATGCAGTGCAGATGTTTGAAATGATGGCAAAAAGGCAACGAAGCACACACCTATTTACAACAATTTAATAAGTCTAGTAACGTAAAAACATATGATTTATTACTAAATAAAAACATTTGTAAACCATATGCATGGACTATTTTTATATTATTCGTATTTGAAATAGGGCTAGGCATTTGAAAAATCAAATGTTTTATATTCATTTTCAAAATAGTATTTGTGTTTGACCATATTAGAATAACCATATTCGGATTCAAACACTTTAAAAGTATTGCATTTTTCAAATACCTGGTACTTCAAAATTTGCATCGGCAGCGATACCACTTCGACAAAATTCATTTTATGAAACGGCACCGAAGTGACCAAACTTCACTGCTGAAGCAACCAACCTGTCCCGCCGACGAGACCAAGAAAGTTTGGTCATGTTGGCTAGCCGAAGTGGTATCACTGCTGAAGCGTCCAGTTACCACTGTTGTAATACTAGATTTAGAAAATGTATGTACAGTCTAATATGCAGCATATCTGCATCTATGAAAAAAAAGTTTTTTTAGAGTGTTGAATACAGTGATGTGTATATCACCTCTGTACTGCGCATGAAGTGGACACGTGCAATTTATACATATTTGTAAACTTAAAAAAAATGTTTGCATATACGTTTTGTCCGAAATAAAAGGATGATTGACTGAGTCATTCAAAATTTATTTAATTGATTGATTGACTGATTGATTAATCGATTGATCGATTGATGAAACAGAGTTATCACTCATGTACACACAGCACATGCACCCACACATATACACCCACACACATGCGCATACACATCCACACACACACACACACACACACACACACACACACACACACACACACACACACACACACACACACACACACACACACACACACACACACACACACACACACACATCCACACACACACACACACACACACACACACACACACACACACACACACACACACACACACACACATACGCACATACACATGCACACGTACACACACGCACATACACACATATGATTAAAGGCTGTAGAAGTATTGGATTTTGTATTCGATTGTATTTTGTAGTTGGTGGCACTGGAGTCGATTCTAGAAGGAACTGGGAGGTTCCATATGTTGTCAACACCAAAAACAGTTCTAGAATCCGATACTTCTGATGTTTTCTCAGTGCAGGTATAGTAACTTGTGCAAGTTGCTACTTTTTGAGTAATATTATTTCAGCTTGTAGTAACCACAACATACAGACAAGTCAGTTAATAGAACATTGCCAAGTGCTGGTAACAACTAGAAACTAGCTCAAGTAAAATCTGCTCATTGCAGTGACATGTATTTCAGAAGAGATATTTCTTTAATAAGTAATAACAGTTTAACATTATATCGGTTCTTGTCAATATGTATTAATGATTGTAATTTTTGTAAGATTAGTAAAGATTTTATATTATATTTTCAGTTAGTACTTGAATATACCTGGTAATTTTAATTTAATAAATTTTATAATAAATTTAATTTTAATGGCTAATGTTGTCAAAATGTCATGTTGGCCATGCTTACATTGTAACCTTGTGCTATTTTATCTTCTTTTCTTTTATTAATTTTAAGTTTTTTCTCTCACACAAATGGAAGAAAATGCAGTATGCATACATGTATTGTAGAGGGGAAACTAGACACATGTGGTTATATACCCTTATTATAGTCTATGTATTCCTGTATCACGATTACTATAGTTTAAACCAATTCGTTGCCAAATGTCCAATCATGTCTTGAGTAATGATAACTAGTTTCTGTAGAGTCTCAGGAATACATCAATAAACCATGTGATCACCATACAATGTAAAGTCTTTCTTTAAATTATGTATATTATTGTATAATCTTGTATTTTTATGTATTGTTGTCATTAAATAAAGTTGCTTACTTATACTTACCACTTTGAAATTAATTAATAATCAGAATTATAAATATTTTCAGTCTTACTATAACATAATTTAATTACATGTATGTTTTAGATTGAAGTGCCTGTGAATGTCGGGGAGAAGGGTGTGAGAGTGGAAGCGTGGATCCCACATGAACATGGTACGAATGCCACTCAGCAAATGGTAGATCGTGTGCCAACTGCTGCCAAGCCCTTGTTTGAGAGGTCAGAATCAGGTGATGTGTTATTTTGTTCATCGCTTCTCAGCATCCTCGCTAGCCAGGGGTGGTTGTAGTACTGCGCTACCCCTGGCAGATTGACCTGTTGAAACGTGGATTTGTCAGTTTATTCCACGCCATGTGCGGATGCGCACTGAAACAATTGTACTTCGACCTACTTCCTGTCTTGGTCGATGTGTTCCCATGCTCAACTGTCAAAGAGTGTTCCCACGAAATGCTCATCATTACCCGTCCGACTAGGGTCGACAGGTCCACTACCAGTACCAATTAAAGTTAAGTTCCCATATGCAAGCTCCTAAGATCTTTGCAACGGCCGCTATTGATTAACTCAAAAGTTCCACATTTCCGCAGGTTAATCTGTCAGGGCTACTGATGTAGTCAGAACCCGTGGTGGCAAGGATGCTTCTCAGTAGTAAACCATGTTTGATTTTTCCTTTTCTGAGCAGATAGTCAACATATATGCAAGATTTTATTGCAAGGGTGTGTGTACAGATTCTGTGTAGCTATGTTCCACACAAAAAGTACAAAAATATACCAATGAATTTTTTAAGTGCATGACATGATTTTAGTTTTACAACACATTTTTTACAAGCTAAATCCTATCATAATTAGAGCCATGTGCCCATAGGATTTGCATGAACAAATGAGTGACTAACCGAGTGGGTGATTGATGTTTGTTGTGTGGTGGGTGAAACTAAATTACATAATTACTTAATAAATAAAAAAAATTCAGAACAACAGCTGCATGTTTTGACAGTATAATCTTGAGCGGACTTTGAATCCTTTCAGGCAGTAGGTGGCATTCGTCATTTCAAGTTCAGCACCTGACCCCGCTGTGTCTACATTTGACACTGCCACACACCTATCCTTCCCATAGTGCACCACTCTTCAGTCTTTCCTGTCTCTGGCTAGACGCAATGGAACTTGGCGCCCTCTGTCATCAACTTGATGAACTGTACAAAACAAACAAAGGCCTTCCTTTGATCTACACTTGGATGGATTGGTTGCAGACAGACACACTCAGGTAGCAATCTCTATAATTGGCTCTAAATATGGAGGATATAATATAATAACAACATGCTTGTCTGAACATCTCTACCGCACTGTTTAAAATGCTAATCACAAAAAAGCAACTTTTAACCAAATAAGATACCTTGGTATTGATAATACAATTCATGACTCGCAGCTGGTTCTTCTAATCCTGTTGCTCCATTTTGTGATTGTGACGGCAGTGGGGGTATGTCAACCAGAAGGTGCGTGCGTTTGATGAAGATTACATTGGAACAGTTGTAGAAAACATGCAGAGCATGATGAAGATTACATTGGAACAGTTGTAGAAAACATTGCGAATAATTGTACATACTAATTCCTGACCATCGCTAATGTCATTTCCATTTTTTCTCTCGCTCAAAAGAAAACACTTGTTTCCTGGCTGTAATTGCAAACTTTTCTAAAATTTACTATTTACCTAATTCGCCAAAAATTAGCACATGAATTAGTTTTAGAATTTATACTTGGAATATGAGCAAAAAACAGCAAAAACCATGTCATAGGCATTTTAAGAGTATTTAAATATACATGTATGCTTTTAAACCATATTGTAGTTAAAGCTGCTTCCTCAAATGGCTCAGCCCATCGTGAATCTGGTTCACTTATGTCCAGATGTGTAGTGTGTGACTAGTTTAAGTAATGTGTGCAGTCTGTTTAATAAAAAATGCTTATATTTGTTCAAATCAGCAAAAGAATTGACTACAGTCATTAGATCTGGTAAGGATCAAAATAGTGGATATCCAAAATGGTAAACACTGTGGGTCAATGCTGATCATGGGCGTGACCTCCATCCTCTTGCCGATCACATGACTAAGTTTAAAAAAATTTCACTAAGGAAGAAAATCATGATTTTTTAGCATTTCGATTTTCACTTCAGTTAATGCTTGAACAAGCATTAACTAATTTGATAGTTCGTCTGATATTTTCACAGAAACTACATATAAAAGTTGCACAAACGATCTAGCATGTTGCAGTGAATACTAGGTAGGTTTGGTTTTTTGCAAAATTAATTTGAAATGAGACTAGCAAAAAAATTGAATTGATTGAGCACCTTTAAGTCCATATAGTATTCATTGTTTAAACAGAGCCAAACACGTTTATGGATATAAGTGATTTCCTTCTTTATTTAACCATCTTCATTCTGTCTTTTTCACTGTGGTAATTTTTCATTCACAGTGCTTGTGTTGTGTTTGGTAAACTTGCTCGCTGAGTAAACCTTCATTTCCACAGTTGTCTGTGTCGAGAGGAGAGTGTGCTACTCATACCTTTCGAGGCAGTGGAAGAAGATGCTCATCTCAGAGATCCAAGAGCTCTTCCTGAGTGCAGCAGTCTACAGAATGACCTTGTTGCAATTCTGTGGTAAACAGAGCTGTTGCTATGTTATTTATGAGCAATTTTATACTTATGTGTAAGTTAGTATTGAAGCATCATCCTCATATGAGAAATGTAGTAAACAATTTGTTGCCAAGAATATTCAGTAACATTGTGTGATACATATGAAAATATATTAATTGTCATACAAAAAAGCTGAAAGAAGACCAGCTATTAAAACTGATACTGTGCACTTATTGAATGATACTGGGTTTTATGCATGAGTTGCTTCAGAATGTTGTATTGAGTTTGTGAGCCCAATACAGCATTCTAAAGCAATGAGTACATAAAAGCCATTATCGTTCGATAAAATATTTATTATATGGCTTCATGACTAACCTTTCAGCACATTCAGTGCAACAGAACAGTAATTTACACATTATACAGCGTTGCGCCATTTGAATTAATTGTTCAGCGTGTGTGCAATACTGTGCATAACAGTGCAATATCAGTTTTTATTGCACTGGACGTCCACACAGGACAACGTATATCACTGGACGTCACACCATGCAGGACAACGTATATCACTGGACGTCACACCACACAGGACAACATATATCACTGGACGTCACACCATGCAGGACAACGTATATCACTGGACGTCACACCATGCAGGACAACGTATATCACTGGACATCACACCATGCAGGACAACGTATATAACTGGACGTCACACCACACAGGACAACGTATATCATTGGACGTCACACCACACAGGACAACATATATCACTGGACGTCACACCATGCAGGACAACGTATATAACTGGACGTCACACCACACAGGACAACGTATATCACTGGACGTCACACCACACAGGACAACATATATCACTGGACGTCACACCATGCAGGACAACGTATATAACTGGACGTCACACCACACAGGACAACGTATATCACTGGACGTCACACCACACAGGACAACATATATCACTGGACGTCACACCATGCAGGACAACGTATACAACTGGACGTCACACCATGCAGTACAACATATGTCACCTTAGACAGCACGTTACCAGTAGAAATTACCCATGTAATAATGTTTTTTATTGTTGTTTTCATATAAGGCATGATCACGAGCAGGATTACCTGCATTTTGCACAGAGCAATCACGTATGTGGCATCTGCTTTGAGGAGAAGTCTGGACGTGACTTCTTCCGAATTGAGGGATGTCAGCACGGCTTCTGTCGTGACTGTCTGTCAGCATTCTGTGAGATGCATGTGTCTGATGGCACTGTGCAGCAATTGACGTGAGTTCTGATGTTGTGTTGTATATTGTCAGTACCGTAGATACTGTAATTGTCAGTACCGTAGATACTGTAATTGTCAGTACCGTAGATACTGTAGTTGGATCCACCTATCTATTTGAGTTCTGATGTTGTATTGTATATTGTCAGTACCGTAGATACTGTAGTTGGATCCATGTATCTATTTGAAGCCTCACTCCTAACTTTCAGAAAATTTACTTAGCTCAGCACTATTCATTATAGGCAGAAACTATATTTAAACCTGCTTTTACACTTTGAAGTTTTCGTTTTTAATTCTGCTCCTTTCAAGCAAATAGATAAAGAGATTAAAAGTTGTGCCTGCGGTTTAGTTGAATTAAGAAATTAACTAAAACAGTCTATTTAATGGGAGTGCTACTACCCACTTATTGGGGCTTCATAAATTTGTTATCTTATTAATTTTTCCCAGCATTATAGGAGCAAACATTGTTTCAGTGACAAGTGATTAGTGTAAATACCTTAGCCAGGTGCACTGATGGGTGGCAGACAACAATCAATATTGCTTTGACCTATTTCTCAGACTGACTAGCTGAACAAAGTACACTGCCTCATATTGTGGACATCTTTCAACTGAATTTCCTACCAGATTTATTGCCATACACCAAATTTGACGTTATCCTCATTTTAGCACCTTGGCTTTAAATAAAGTATTTACAGTATTCAAGTTAATTGTTCTGCTTGAATACTTCTGCCATTTTTCTGGTTTTCATGGTCACTGTAGCTATAAACAGCTGTGATACATGGATGGATGCCTTTAATGTTGTCTTACCTTAGAACTGACTTGTCTGCCATCTTCATTATGTAATACATAGCTTCGGGTGGGGTGGAATAGTGGAAGATATATAAACATTTACTATTCGGACTGGGAAATGTTTTCGTACATGTTAATCTGATTTCTGTACATGCTAATCTGATCATACCAGGTTCAATAGTAATAATGACTCAGTCATTATTATTATCATTGAACCTGCTTTGTCACCCCTGATAGGTACAAAGGTCAATCATGCGATATGGGATACAATTTTCTAACATGTCTTAATTAACTTGGTTATATTCTGATTGTAATGTTACATTAGTGGCATGGTGACATTTCTATCAGTATGTATATGTGCTAAAGCTGTATGGTTCATGTGTATGCTGTCACTAATGGGACATGGTTAAGACATTGCAGAGTAAACATTTGAGTGAATTCAATAGTGGCTATTGGAAGCCAGTGAAAATTAACTTAAAGAAGTGTGACATTAAAGTGAAACAAAACTCATGGTTTTAGGGTTATGCTGACTTATGCACAAGAGATAATAAAAATTAACCATGTGTAGCTAAAATCAAGAATACCACGCCAGTGATTTACTCAGAATGTGTTCTAAAGAGATTCCGGTCATTTCTCTGGTTGACTGAGGGTCGACATGTTAACCATTGCAACTGATAAGCACATGCTCAGTTCTATAAACATTTGGTAACCTAGACTTCTCATGGCGTATTAAGTGAGGCTGGCATTTTGCTAGACTATGACACTCATGACGTAGGGTTATCTAACAGTATGGCATGGGCTCATGAAATGAAGATGCTGTGTATTCAACAAGATTTTGGTAATAAACCACTGGCGTGATATTCTTAATTGTAGTGGCAAATGGTTATGCTTTAGTAACTCATATAGGTGCATAGGCCCAAACCTTGACTTTTGTTCCCCTTTAATTTTCTCACTGCTAAGTAGGTGACGTTTTCAGTTTGATACTTCAGGTGTCCAGAGCCAAAGTGTTCCACCTGTCTCCCTGCAAGTGTCGTCAGACAATCCTTGGGGGAACAGTTGTACCAGAGATGGGAGCGCTTACTGCTGCAGGTCAGATGTGTATGTGTGTGTAACAAAGGCAATATATATTGTATATGTATATGTATATATATATATATATATATATATATATATATATATATATATATATATATATATATATATATATATATATAACTGTAATAATATAATATATGTGTGTGTATATATATACATGTGTGTAACTATTGATTGAGTAATATTAAATAATAATTGATTGATTGATTGATTAATTGGTTGAATGAACTGGTTTATTCCAGTATTTAAATTTGTAATACTTTGGTTGTACCATTACATGGCATATTGCCATGTTTACACTTTGCAAGCTTCATACAGCAATATATTTGCAGTTATTACATAGATGATATATGATTATGTGTTTTGCATTACAGAGTGCACTAGATACCATGGGGGACATTGAGTGGTGTCCTCGATGCAACATGGCCGTGATACGAGATGAGGAAGAGAACATGAACCTGGCATATTGCACCAGCTGCCACTATTCCTTCTGCACTCAGTGTCATCACAGCTGGCACCAGGTCAGTCATACCAGCTGCCACTATTCCTTCTGCACCCAGTGTCATCACAGCTGGCACCAAGTCAGTCAGTCATACCAGTTGCCACTATTCCCTCTGCACCCAGTGTCATCACAGCTGGCACCAGGTCAGTCATACCAGCTGCCACTATTCCTTCTGCACCCAGTGTCATCACAGCTGGCACCAGGTCAGTCATACCAGTTGCCACTATTCCTTCTGCACCCAGTGTCATCACAGCTGGCACCAGGTCAGTCATACCAGTTGCCACTATTCCTTCTGCACCCAATGTCATCACAGCTGGCACCAGGTCAGTCATACCAGTTGCCACTATTCCTTCTGCACCCAAGGGCATCACAGCTGGCACCAGGTCAGTCATACCAGTTGCCACTATTCCTTCTGCACCCAAGGGCATCACAGCTGGCACCAGGTCAGTCATACCAGCTGCCACCATACTATTCCTTCTGCACTCAATGTCATCACAGCTGGCATAATGACCATGGCAGAGATGAACATGAACGTTTAACAAGATTGCCATCCAGAAAAAAATCCAGGTGGCAATTGGATAAGGAAGCCATTGACTTATCAAGAGTCTATCGATTATTCAACATTAAAAAATAAGGACCTATATTTGTAAAAAATAATAAAATTTCATTGGCATTAATGTGTTTGTCATATACCATTTCCCCATCAATTTTGAAAAAATCAGGGAACTGATCTCTCTTTGAATTTTTCTGAATATGTTTAATTGTACACCACGTCTTTTTTACATCATGTGTTTATACTTTTCAATACTAGATTCATAGTGCATTTGCTTGGCTAACTTAATATTTCTTTTAAGAATTCCATTATAAGAACTGGAACACTGTATCACTTTCCCTCCGAACACTGTATCACTTTCCCTCTGTATCACTTTTCCCTCATTGACACTATTTATGCTCCAACTAAAGACTCATCTATCATGGAAGACTTCTATGCTTTATGTGATGACATTTTTATTTATTTATATATTTTAAATGAATTTTTAGTTTGTACGCACAGCGATTGGCATAAGTTAGAAAGTGAACTTTCAAAGAAATTTAATTTATTTATTTAATTTAATTTATTTTCAGGGAATCAAATGTCAGGATACGTTGGCCAGACTGAAACAGATAGAGGAAGCCTCCAAGAGTCAGGATCCACAGAGAAAGGAGAAAACTAAACAGCTTAAAGAGCAGTACCTCAGTGAACTGGCTTTGAAGAAGTTGTCAAAACCTTGCCCTTATTGTCATGCACCTATTGAGAAGTATGAAGGGTAAGCACAAACTGTATTAGAATATGTTGGATAAAAATCACAGTACTGGCATTTGCTATGATAGATGTGACATTTAATATTCTGTATTAGCTGTTGTAAGGAGAATGGCATAAATCTGTGATTCTAAAAAAAACGACTAACTAACCTTTCTGTTTGTGATGATTTCCTCATGAACTTGAGGTCCTCGAGTTGTATCTTGGAAATGAAAAACAGCCAATCACAATCACTGAGATGTTGCTGTAGCAAAGTTCACTTAATTAATCCACTGTTGTTTTCATCGAGGTTTACATAAGTTTCAAATACAAATATTTAGCAATTTTGAATCAAACAAACCAAATATTTATTACAATTTATTAACTATTGGATGTCAGTGTCATCGAAAATATCCAGTTTGTGAGATGAATAAAAACAATTATATTGCACTTGTCTTAAATTATTTGGTAGATATCAAAACCATCTGCTATGATGATAATAACTTATTGCTGATTGTAGATGCAACAAAGTAAGGTGCACTCGCTGTGGTAATTCAATGTGCTGGTTATGTGGCCAACAAGTCTGGAGCTACGACCACTTTACAGACAAGGGATGTGAGCTGTTTGGCCTAGTACAAAGGATGCACATGCAAGGATTGGTTAACAGAGGCATCCACCTCTTGAATGAGGTGCCTGAGGTCAGTATCAAAGGATTGGTTAACAGAGGTGTCCACCTCTTGAATGAGGTGCCTAAGGTCAGTGTCAAAGGATTGGTTAACAGAGGCTGCCACCTCTTGAATGAGGTACATGAGGTCAGTATTAAAGGGTTGGTTAACAGAGGTGTCCACCTCTTGAATGAGGTGCCTAAGGTCAGTGTCAAAGGATTGGTTAACAGAGGCATCCCCCTCTTGAATGAGGTGCCTGAGGTCAGTATCAAAGGATCGGCTAACAGAGGTGTCCACCTCTTGAATGAGGTGCCTAAGGTCAGTGTCAAAGGATTGGTTAACAGAGGCATCCACCTCTTGAATGAGGTGCCTGAGGTCAGTATCAAAGGATTGGTTAACAGAGGTGTCCACCTCTTGAATGAGGTGCCTAAGGTCAGTGTCAAAGGATTGGTTAACAGAGGCTGCCACCTCTTGAATGATGTGTCTGAGGTCAGTATCAAAGGATTGGTTAACAAAGGTGTCCACCTCTTGAATGAGGTACATGAGGTCAGTATTAAAGGGTTGGTTAACAGAGGTGTCCACCTCCTGAATGAGGTGCATGAGGTCAGTATTAAAGGATTGGTTAACAGAGGTGTCCACCTCTTGAATGAGGTGCCTGAGGTCAGTATCAAAGATTATTGACTATCTCTAGTTTTAAGATTACAACCATTATTATTATTGTTCTTAAGTCTACCTTTAAAATAAGAAACAATGTATTTGGCAGATATTATTGTCTATGGAAGCGTTGAATGGCTTGCACAACTTTGCTTCCAGACCAGTCATATTTTTTCAAATCTCGCCTTATCTTCTGTGTAGGATAGCCATACTAAGTCTAAGCTGAGAAATCTATTTGATAGAGTATTTATTTGTGATAGCCGTTATTCAAACATGTTAAACAGTTAACTTATGGTCCTGCGCATCTACTAAACATGAAACGGTCTCATTGTTTATCCCCAACGATGTCAACATGTCATTGTTTACTTATAAAGCTCACTTTGTCATGGTGCTTGAAACGGAACAGATACAGACAAATCCAATTGCAAGTTTTCAGGTTATATTATATATATATATATATATATATATATATATATATATATATATATATATATATATATATATATATATATATATATATATATATATATATATATATATGATGTTATTTTAAAAAGATTGATTTAAGAAGATTGCCATCCAAGTCAAAGGCCCAGATGGCAAGTGGACAAGGAAGCCATTGGCTCATCAAGTTTTTCATCTATATGTAACCCACCCTCCTGAGATGTGTCAACCTTGTTTTTAAACATATTCAAGCTGCTAGCATTTACAAAATCTGTAGATAATTTGTTCCATTAATTTATTGTTCTCTGTGAGAACGAGTACTTCCTGATATCCAATCTACACTGATCCTTTACTAATGTTACCTCATATCATACAGTTGTTTTGTTACAATCTACAAGTTATATATGCTTGTTAGTATCATGTTCTGAACCTTTTCATTTGTAGCAGCTGGGACGTGTATGTGTAGATCACATATTCTACATGTACGCATTACAAGTTTTTGTGCTGAACCTCTCTGTTGTAGAAGGAAAAATTAGTCATATTGGACACTCATTACTGCCTGACTGTATGCTTAACAGAATATGTTTACTTATTTACATGCTTGAGGTATAGAGTTCCTTAAATCTACCTGCTTTTACCTCCAAAAAATAGTACATCCTGAGTTTTCTACTGCACCAACTTCTGTAAGCCAGATCTGCCAACAGCGGAACAGCTTCTGAAACTATGATATATTTACCTTTCAAGAAATACGCTAACTTGGTTCTTGGTTCTATTTACTTTTCAAGAAATACACTAACTTGATTCTGTTTAATTTTCAAGAAATACACTTGTAATTTGGTTCTTCTAAGAATATTTTTTTCAATAGGACGTTCTTTAAATGACATTCAATGAGCTCTTCACAGGACATTCTTTAAATGACATTCAGCAATGGTGGCAGTAAAACAAATTTTGAGATTTCTTAAATTATCATTTTCAGGGAGCTCTTCTTGTGCAGGAAGCCCTACAATTGAATCCACGTGCTAATGTCATCGCGTGCCTTCGATGCCGGCAGCGAAATCTAAGGATACAGCACAACAATCACGTGAGGTGCTGGCAGTGTCATGCTAACATGTGCTACAAGTGTCGACAGTTGATACAAGGCAAAGTCACTGCACACTACGCTGCCAACATGCCATGTCAGCAACATCACTGACCTTGTGTCATCGTCGGACTTGTGTCATCATCGGATTTGTTTCACTGCTATTGTCAGCAGTGGTGATCATGTCAGGTAGCAGTATTTAGTGGCAGTAATGTTGTGTCATAGACATTTATCATGTCACCAGTGAGAGCACAACTTATTTTGTCAGTGTCAACAATGTTGCTTATAATGTTGATTATTTATATATTTTGGGGAGATGTCCACTGCAGCAGATCCTTGTTAGAACAAACTGTTATTTCTTGCAACGGCAACATTCCAAACATATTACCAGCTATCACGGATATGGCAACTCTCTACTTCAGCTCCTCAGTGTATGTGAAACAATTTCCTAAATGTGTGCATTTTATTTTACATAGTTTAATCTAATAGATTTGAGAATTACATGTTTCTATTACTTTATTTTACATTTAGGCATTAAGTTCTCTAATACATTATAACTTAATTCACGGGTACTGAAATATGTATTCTCATACAAGATCTAAATTAATATATGTTTTGTGCACTTTTAACACATTAATAAACTGTTATGTTTTAATTAATAAAGTTATGTATACATGATAAATTGCAATCACCACTATACTTTTATAACACCACTGCTGTTGATTTGTTATAATCCACAATTAGGAAGATGATACCATTAGAAATTGCACGACTAAAATAATTCCTTTTTATTATGATGCATAACCTTTTTATGCTCTAAAAAGCAAACTCGTAGCATTGTCAATATCAATTATATACTTGTATATACAGCCTGAATATATATATATACAGCCTGTATGTATATATATATATATACAGCCTGTATGTATATATATACAGCCTGTATGTATGTATATATATATATATATATATACAGCCTGTATGTATATATATATACAGCCTGTATGTGTGTATACAGCCTGTATGTATATATATATATATATATATACATATATATATATATACAGCCTGTATGTATATACAACCTGTATGTATATATACAGCCTGTATGTATATACAACCTGTATGTATATATACAGCCTGTATGTATATATACAGCCTGTATGTATATATACAGCCTGTATGTATATATACAGCCTGTATGCAAATATTTATATATATGGCATATTTTAGTGCATTTGTTATGGAGCACTGTTTTATTTTTGTGTAAGACTGTTTATATAATGACGTCTTTCAATCTTTTTACAAGACGTTTTATTCCAAGACGGTTTGGTAGTTTGGTAATAAAGCTGTCGATTTATCATGAATGGTGTGTCCTGCGTTACTGTTATTTCTGTATTATGTAAAAATCCTCAAAGTGATTTTATGCTAAGACCACTAAGTTCACCACTAGCCAGGTGCTCGTTTATACAGCTGAATGCACTGAGGCAATGTTTATACAGCTGAATGCACTGAGGCAATGTTTATACAGCTGAATGCTCTGAGGCAATGTTTATACAGCTGAATGCACTGAGGCAATGTTTATACAGCTGAATGCACTGAGGCAATATTTATACAGCTGAATGCACTGAGGCAATGTTTATACAGCTGAATGCACTGAGGCAATGTTTATACAGCTGAATGCACTGAGGCAATGTTTATACAGCTGAATGCACTGAGGCAATGTTTATACAGCTGAATGCACTGAGGCATTGTGGAGTTTCTGTGGTTCTCTCGATTGAATGATCGGTGTTCTAACCACTATGCTACTGTGTCCCACTTTTTGTTTAGGGCCTTGTATTCCTAGTCAAGAAAAGTAATCCATGTAAAACTGAAGGCCTGGATATGCGAGATACATTTATTACATAATGAATACAAAAATATAGTTGTTCTATACAGAAAATGCAACGGTAGATAATTGTAAACTATTGACTAATACTAGTTAATATTCTAGTTAGTATACGTTAGTGCATGATGTTGTTTTCATACAACTGTCGATGGGACCAACAAGAGCTAATAATGTGGGTCTGTACACGTTATGTTACTTGCCGTGTTACTGAGGCTGTTGTTTTGAACTATGCACATTCAAATACGTAGTCCATCATAAACTATACATTAATTCCCAATTAGTAGCCATTGTTGCTTGGATATTCAAATTTACTAGTCCGAGTCCAGCTCTAGCACTGACAACAGTAATATCACATTTGTTAGTCATATATATATTTGGCATAAATATTCAAAATTATGACACAACATTATGTATTAGTTAATTTACATGTGCCACCTCCCAGAAACATACAATGTGTTAGTTTCTAACGCAGCGGCGTTAGTCTTTCTTTTGTCACTTCTCCAAACAAACTACTCTAGTCTTGGAAGTGTGGCTGCACTGAATATGTGGCTGTATGTGTGTAATAGAAATACTACTACTTATATGGCTTACATGATATATATCACTGTTATTACTATGCTAGCTGTACTGTACATAAATCCTTTCTTATCAACCTTGATAATTATTTATCTACAATGATCACAATAATTAACACAATTCCAGCAATTCAAAGTGAAGGAGATCATATTCAACATAGCCCCATCAAACATCCCAAATATACAACACTCCATCAAGTTTGTGGCAAAGCTCCTGCACTCTATCATTTGTTTCTTCTGAGACCATAGCCAGTAAGACACACATCCACATCCTGCCTACTCTCTGATATGATGAGTAGTATGTATATATATATATATATATATATAATACAGTTTCCATTGCACGTTTTTGTATGCATTGTTGTTAGCGACAATTATATAGTTTTGACATGGTAAGAAAACTTATTCTTTCCAACAAAAATTTTAAGTTTCTTGAAAGGCAATTACCATGTCAAATATCACGTTCCAAGAAACTGGAATGTCGATCCATTCAGGGGTCTATAAAGTTTATCAACTGGAATGGACGATACAACAAAGTGTGTAGATACCGGTAGTTGTCAACATGGCACATTCTATTCTTGATCTTCTGAAACTGTGAGAGGACCTGTCCAAGAGTGTTCGTGGAAGGCACACACCGCGGACCCACATATTGTTGATCGAACAGATATAGCAATGGTTCAGATTCATGTTATCACAGCATGAACTTTGGACGCCTCTTGAAAGTTTTGCTGCGGAAGTACACTGTGATTGGGTTGAGTATTCCATACTGGTGAAGATCAACCTCGGACAGGTGTGAAAATTTCTTGCCGTCGACTCGGTCGCGAATGCATGTCCGTATATTTGATTCATCAACCCGCATCTCGTTAAAAAATGCAGCCATCTTCTTCACCGAGAAGTGGTACAGATTGCCATCAGGTGGCAGCATTAGTTTGACTGCAACGTAAAGAAATAGAACATTGCAGTGACCTTTTTACCCATCAATTAGGTTGTATCCAAATTGTTGTTGTATGTACAAATAAATATCACTGCAGAAGCAGATTAACTCACTAGTCAGTAACTATTATTTTGTTAAAATTTTTATACTAGTATAGACAAACCTGGAAAAAAACGAAAAAAACTGATTTTTATTGTGAAAATAGTTGACACAGAATGAACCATTTGCAATTTTTAATCAGCTTTAACAGCAATTGTAATAAACATAATAAACACAAATTGTAATAAACATAATAAACACAAATTGTAATAAACATAAAAAACACAAATTGTAATAAACATAATAAACACAAATTGTAATAAACATAATAAACACAAATTGCATTGTCCTAGAACATTTGCATGAGAAAAACTAACGTACATTCTTTTAGTAAAATGGTGTAAATAACATACATTTGTTTGATCTTGTGAGCGTTGCATTGGAGGCCGTGTCATCAAAGTCGTCCTCGTCACCACCATCTGTACATAACACACAGACTCCTTTACACAATGATGTCATTAATATAGAACAGTATTGTTGTATCTATGCATGCATATGTAAAGTTTGGGGTTGATTACAAGATTATGAATGATGATGTTGAAATTACTGGAAAGTTTCCCCGATATGTATATTACATCACTGACTTTTACAAATAATTACCCTGCTGATAACATAATCACTGGAATCAAGCTTAACATCACTGAGGCAATTTGTTTACTTTATCATCACCCTGAGTAATTTCTTTTGTATCTGACATTTCACCAATTTGTGTTGGCCTCAATAAAAATGTGACTTACTGATGTCCTGTGGCTGCATCATAGGCACAAGCACGTAGCCGGGCGGTACTGAGACGCCCTGACCAACTGGCATCAACATGTAGCCTGGCTGACCTGAATCAAAGAAATGTAATGCTGCATTACAATGTATAGGTCAGCAGTTACTTGGAGGATGCATATAAAGGACACGTAGGATGGTGGTAGCACTAGATGACACTCCATCTCACCTCGTGTCATCGAATAACTAGAAAAATGATGCTCTCCTCTTTATCGCTGAAGTCCAGGGTGAGGCACAAATAGCGCTTGTCGATGTTTGTTTTCCTTCTTCTTCATCACTGATCCCGTTTCACTGCCATTTCCACCTGTCTCCACTCCCCCCTATCCCTCGCTCTTGTTTTCCATTCCCGTCAAATCAATCTTAGTCTTCATCTTCTCCTTCTTCCTTCCACTGTAAGCGCATCTGCTCTCTTCGTCAAACGCTCCATATCCATTCTTTCCACGTGTCCAGCCCACTTTAACCGGCTCCTCACCAGCTTCCTCGTGAGGCTCTCTCACACCAACTTCCTCCCTCAGCTCCTCCATTCTTCGCTTGTTGATTCTTTTCACTCCCACAATTCTTCTCACCCAGCTATATCAAAACAAATCCGATGCTAATTCACTAAATATATCTACTGAGACTTATATTAAAGCTTCATTAACAACTTACTAGGTAAGCACATATTCAACGGAATGATAACAGAAGCTGATCTACCTTTCCAAACAATGAACACTCCCTGAACTTACCACTCTGTGGCTCCCCTGGTGGGACGAATGTGACAGATCGCTGCGATGCAGTAACAGTGCTTGCCTGAGATAAGCCCGAATTCGATCTCAAGACGCCATTCATTCGGGGACCGTTCATTCGGGGACCATTCATTGTGCCAACAGGCCCTGTCAAGGCATGAATGTATTTGCTCAAATTGTTGCCTGTGATTACGACACACATGCTGTGAGTGGAAGGACACAGAAGATCAATAAACTTATCTGATTTTCATAAATTAGTACTATAAATACTAATAATTACTCAATCGGATTGTTTGGACAAACATGACACATTGACAGCTATAGTTGCTGCTCCTAGTAGTATTCATCCCAGAAATGTTTGAATTGTATTGGAGTCAACAGCACATATTACCCTTATTTGAAGCCTGTATTTACTTAATTGCTATAGCATAGACATGTGACATGGCCTTTTTGGATTTTCAGCAAATATACTTGGTCAAGTTTTCAGTGGCCAAATCTGAATGAAAATTGGATAAGATTACTCAGGGAAGATTAATTTTCAGTTTATTATTACTTCAATCTGTTACGCATAGATTAGAGTAGAAAAACATCCACTACAGGCCAATCATAGTTTCTCTCACCAGCACTCGTGGATGCTCTGGGGGTCTTCATGGTTGTCTGGCCTCCATTGGCTGATGGCATGGCTGAAACACAATATAAGCTCCGATAATTCATAAATAGAAAAACAGCACAGTAAATGCTAGCATTTATTTGCCACATTATGTTGCGGAACCATATTATGTTGTGCAGCACATTAGTCATATTCAAATATATTATTTATACAATAGATGGTACACCATTAGACTGTGATGTCATAGTAACATGCTATTCATGAGGACCAAATTTAAGATGGCAAAAATATAGTTCTTTTACAGTGTTTATCTTTTCCTCTAGAACAAATATAAGAGCTTCAAACCTGGCAGACCTGTTCATTGCATCAATGCAGTATTTTTCCCGGACTCAATTTAAATGAGCGATAAGGGAGAGTTTGTTTACAGGTCGTGAATTTACATAAATTACGTACATAAGGTAATATCTGACATAGTTGTAGTAAACGATTTCGGCAAAAAGGAATTAACAGCAGGATTTTAGAGTAAGTTCGTTTACACTGACTTCGTTGTTTTGTTTACACAATGTTCTCCGTATTCGCTAGGTGGCAGGTTTTTTTTGGCGAGAAGTCCTGGGCTGAGGTTCAGGCGTATAGTTTTAGTTTTGAGTGTAGGGGATGTACGAGGATGAAGGAACTTGAGGTGGAGTTAGAACAGCTGAGGCTGCTCGTTGTGGCAGTGGTGGGAAGGGAGCAGGTGGGTTGTGCCAGTGGTTCTGGTGGGGGGACAGTAGATGATAAAGTGGGGGAAAATGACAAGAGAGATGCTAGGGAGAGCTCACCTCAGTCTGGGAGGAGGCTGAGGGGAGGTAAGGTGACAGGTTGTAGGGAGACGGGACGTAAGGAGACGGGACGTAGGGAGACGGGACATAAGGAGACGGGACGTAGGGAGACAGGATGAAAGGAGACGAGAAGGAAAGAAATGGTAGGGAAGACAAATGGATCGAAGGAAAGGGGAGTGGGGGAGACAGTAGTGAAGGAGTCGGGGGGCAAGGAGACGATAGTTAAGGTGATGGAAGTGAGGGAGACGGGAGGGAGGGTGTCAGGAGGGAAGGTGACGGGAGCGCAAGTTAGCCAGGCGACAGGAGGGAAAGGTGACAGGTTGATGAGTAAGAGAGAGCCTGATAACAGTCTGCCACCAAGTGACAAGACTGTAGGACAGAATGTGATGGAGGGTATCCATCGGAAGAGCTATTCCGAGGCATTGATAGAGGGGGTGAGAAAGAGAGCGAAGGTAGTTGTGGGGGACTCAATAATTAGGAAAACCGACAGAGTCTTAAACAAGGGAGATGACGTGGTAGTTTGCTTGCTGGGGGCCAAAATAGAGGCGATAACTGAGAGGGTAGAAAACATCGTGGGTTCGGGCAAGGGTTGATCTGTTTTAGTACACGTAGGGACAAATAACGTTGATAGGAAGGGTACAACTGCCATAGTTCGGAAATACAGGAATTTGGTCAGAACAATAAAGCAGACGCGGGTTGAGCAGGTAATACTGTCAGGGATTTTACCAGTAATAGGAAGGAGGGGGTCATAGATATCGAAATTGCCGGGGGATGGCAATTAACATGCTAGTCGAGAAGCTATGTAGGGAAGAGGAAGTTGGTTTTGTGGATTTGTGGGGAAGTTTTGTTGGAAGGGCGAATATGTACATGAAGGACGGGCTTCATCTCAGTGGAAAGGGGGCAGCAGTATTTGCGGATGGACTCTCAGCAGCAGTAGACAGTGGCATGGGTGGCATATCAAATATTTTTGGTAGTAAACACTATTTAAACTAGAAGCGCAGGGGGGTTACTTAGAGATGCCTCAAGCAGGACAAGAGGCCACTAGTACAGATAAACCAATAACAGAATGTCCGAAAAACATGTCTAAAGCAGGTTATAGATGTGTGTGTTTAAATGCTAGGAGTATAGTAAATGAGAAAAACGAATTAAACATTATGGTAGAAGTTATTGACCCTCACATAATTAGTATAACCGAATCATGGGTCAACACAGATTAGGACTGACAGGATATGTAATGTTTAGGAGAGATCGAATAGGAAGAAGGGGAGTAGGAGTTATTTTATATGTTGAAGAATCTATTCAGGCTTATGAAATAAAATGAGAAAGCGAAGCAGATTACGATGAAGCTGTTTGGTGCAAAATAGTTTCAGGAAATTCAAAATTAACTATTGGATTAGTTTACCGAAGTCCAAACATAAACGAAGAGGATAACACAAAAATGCAAAATGCTATAAAGGAAGTTAGTAAAGGGGAATGTATCATAATGGGAGATTTTAACCATGGACATATACAATGGAAATCTCTAAAGTACGGGCGTGAGGACCAACAATTTCTATTTTTAAATCAGGAGAGCTTCGATACTCAGCACGTGCTAGAACCAACCAGGGGAGAAAATGTATTAGATATAGTTTTATCATCACAAAAAGAATTAGTGGACAATGTAGAAATACATGAACCATTGTGTAACAGTGACCACAATCAAATACATTTTGACATCAATGTAAAATCAGAAAGTAAAAATAAAAAACGTACAGGAGAAACTTCCGCAAAGTTAACTATAAAGATATGAAAAAATACTATGCAAAGCTAGATTGATATAACATGCTGATGAATAAGACCGCAATTGAATATTGGATTTTTCTAAAATATGAAATTAAGAGTATCATCGATAAATTTTTTCCCTTGAAAAAACAAGGAAAACGGTCTAGAAAGAAACACTTGTCAAAAGAAGCTATTAGAAAAATAGTGTTCAAGCAAACTATGTGGATGGTTTATAGGCATACCAGAAAGGATGAAGACTATGCAAATTACAAAGAGGCACTTAACCTAGCTACAACTGCATTAGAAAATATAAAAGAACCTTTGAAAAAAAATTTGCAGGTAATATAAAAAATTACAGCAAGAGTTTCTATGCTTATGTAAGGAGTAAACAGAAAGTTCGAGATAAGGTCGGACCACTGGAATACAACAGGGGAAACATAATTTCAGACAGGTTTCAAATGGCAGAGGTCCTGAATGAGTATTTCAGCTCAGTTTTGACCACAGAAGATATCAGCTCACTTCCAGTTCCATTTACAAAATTTTAGGGCAATACATCAGAACATTTAGGGCAGTTATTTGTAACTCCTGAAATGATAGCAAAGAAAATCAAGATGATGAAAGATAATAAATCACCTGGAGTTGATGGGATACCACCAAAAATGTTTCAGGAAATTGTTGAGCAAATTAGTACACCACTTACAATTTTTTTTAACTTGTCACTAGAAGAAGGAATAGTTCCTTCAGAATGGAAAGAGGCAAACGTTACGCCGCTATTTAAGAAGGGATCGAGGAACAAGCCAGAAAATTACAGACCAGTGAGTTTAACATCAGTTGTAAGTAAATTACTCAAAATATTAATTAGAGACCACATGGTGGTATTCCTTGTAAAACATAAATTAATAAATACATCTCAACATGGGTTCCTAAAAGCAAGGTCATGTCTAACTAATCTCTTATGTTTTTTTGAAGAAATTACAAAGTGGGTAGATGACGGGTCATCAGTGGATGTTAGATTAGATTTTCAGAAAGCTTTCGATAAAGTGCCACATCAAAGATTGTTACTTAAACTAAAAGCCCATGGCATAGATAATGATGTAATCAACTGGATAGAAAAGTGGCTTACATACAAAAAACAGAGAGTAATAGTAGATGGTGAGATTTCAAACTGGAAATCTGTTTTGAGTGGGGTACCACAGGGATCAGTATTAGGCCCTATACTGTTTTTAATATATATAAATGATTTGGAAGATGACATATCTAGCAAAGTACTCAAATTTGCAGATGGCACAAAAGTATTCAGAAAGGTTACTAATGATACAGATAAACAAAGTTTACAGGATGATCTAGATAAATTAGTTAAATGGTCAGAAAAATGGCAAATGTTATTAAATTTTGGGAAGTGTAAATGTATACACATAGGACATGGAAACATGGACGAAGAATATAAAATGCGGGATGCTGTACTATGTAGAACCACACAAGAAAAGGACATAGGAGTAACATTTAGTGCTGACATGAAAGTTTCAGAGCAATGTGGGATTGCTGCTTCGAAAGGAAATCAAATTCTAAGGCTAATTTGGAGAACTATCATGTATAAGGAGAAACAGCTAATTGTACCCCTGTACAAAGCAAAAGTTAGACCACATTTGGAATATTGTATTCAAGCATGGAGGCCATATTGTAAAAAGGACATGGACAAGCTAGAAAGAATACAACGAAGAGCAACTAAAATGATTCCAGAATTGAGAGCCCTTAGTTACGAAAGTCGCTTATTACAATGTGGTTTGACAACACTAGAGACCAGGAGACTAAGAGGAGACCAAATAGAAGTGTTTAAAATAGTGAATGGTTATGAGGATGTTGACAGAAATATTTTCTTCAAACTTAAAGAAGGCAGTAGAACCAGAGGACATAAAGCAGCATTAGTTAAGGAGCAGTGTAGGTTGGACATGAGAAAGTTTCTCACAGAGGGTGATAAATGAATGGAACAAACTGCCAAATGATTGTGTTAATGCTAGTAGTGTGAATATGTTTAAACATAGATGAGAACATTTTTGGACTCTCGATAAGCATATGGCTTCCTTGTCCACTTGCAATCTGGAACTTGTTGTTTGGGATGGCAATCTTGTTAAATCTTGTTAAAAAACATCTCTTGGAAGCATTCAGCCATAGCCAAAGGTATTTATTCACCACTAGCTGGATGTGAGCAAAATTGTTCATGCTTTGAAATGGCTGCAATATGACTTGATCTCCAATCATCTTGACAGAGAATCCATGTGCTACCAATATACTACCTTGCTCCAGCACATTTACTTAGATGGCTAGCACAGTGTAGTCTCACTGTAGTTATTTCATGAACATAACTACGCATTAATTATCAAACATATAATGGCTTATAGTGATGACCCACAAATATAATCCCTAAATAAATATATTTATAATCCATTACTACTCAACCATATCTATAGTTTGTTACTATTCAACATACCTGTATTTAAGCCAATGTTTGTTGGTGTGTTGATCTCTGCTTGATGTACTGCAACATTCAAACAATTTTAAAATAATTTCTCCATATCATATCCTAGACACAGTCTAAAATGAATGTTTTCACACCAACATATAAAATAATACAAAGATTAAAACTTATTTACCACAAATAAACCACTGACGATAAATTAAAAGGAAATACGGGCGAGGACTTTTGTATATCTCTTCTGTTAGATATCATCTAAAATGATAAATCATCAGTTACATCTAAGTTTCATTCTTGTTTTCTTGTAAACTGTTCTCTTTACTTTTGTGACGTGAAGGCAGGTAGGTTTTCGCACATCCAAACAACAAAACATATTGTTTATTGAAGGTTCCTGTGTGAATGCACCATACGTGGCAAAGCTTGCTTAACATACATTTGTCTGCAGCGCTTAATATGGCATCAGAAGATCAGTAATATTTTGGCCTCGTATTACATAACCAGGATCTCTCACCTATTATCTGCTGGTGTGGTGCAGTAGTCACGGTTTGTCTTTGTGTGTTTACTTGTCCTTGAGGTGGCGCCACTTGTGTGTCCATTTGTCCTTGTGGCGACGCCACTTGTGTGTTCATATGTCCTTGCGGTGGAACTACTTGCGTGTTCGTTTGTCCTTCTGGTGTTCCCACTTGTGTGTTCACTTTTCCTTTTGGTGTCACCACTTGTGTGTTTATTTGTCCTTGAGGTGGCGCCACTGTTGTGTTCACTTGTCCTTGAGGTGATACCACTTGTGTGTTTATTTGTCCTTGAGGTTGCACCATTTGTCCTTGAGTTCGCACCACTTGTCCTTGTGGTCGCACCACCTGTCCTTGAGGTCGCACCACTTGTCCTTGAGGTGGTGCTATTTGTGCATTAACTTGTACTTGGGGTCGTGGCCCTTGCACATTCATTTGACCTTGAGGTCGCGCCACTTGTCCTTGAGGTCGCACCACTTGTCTCTCTGCCGGCCGAGCTGCCTGAGCCACTGAAAGAGCAGATATAACTGTATTACTGGCCTACCACAACCTGACAAGACACTGTCTGCTTACGTCATCCAAGACCAAACACGTACACAACAACTACAGCAAACTGCTTACATTTTATTTCAAGTCTGTTTTAACTGAAGTTTTTAGTAACGAAATATTTTCTTTTCAATGTACTGCCGTATGCTGACTTTGCTTGTGTGCTGTGCTTGGCTTTAGGGAAAGAATACCTCAGTTTTTGATGGTGCCATAAATCACTGTTACACACACATGCATGCACGCAGGCACACGCACGCACGCAGGCGCGCGCGCACGCACGCACGCACGCACGCACGCACGCACGCACGCACGCACGCACACACACACACACACACACACACACTTACATATATAAATGTACATACAAGTGTGCACACACAATATTGCGAGAAGGCACCAATAAACATAAATGACATATATGACATTTGTGATTATATATTTTACAGCTGCTACTGCCACCCCATCATTACTTGACCTTGTGTCTGTCTGGGATACCCCATCTGCTGTTGCTGTGGCCTATTAACTGGCACACCTGAAAAACCAAGCACTGAAATCTAAGCCATTTGTCACTTTGCTAGTTATATCAACTATGGATGCTCCATGGTTGAATACAACAGAAAATTATCTACTTTCTGGAGAATATACAACATAGATATGTGTATACCTACAACATGTTATCATTCTGAACTTGGGCTACTCGAGTGATTAGACACATAATTTTTCTAATTGTAATATATTTTGCACTTCAGACATGTCACACCATCTGAATGCAGTCACTGTAATGAATACTTGACCTATTCCTGACTTCATAGCTAGTCTGTAAATAACCTTGGTCGCGTTTTATTAACCTGATCTGGCAGTCAACTGACAAAACATGGACAATGAAGCAATTATAGTTTTCTATTACCAGTGCTTGTAGACGGCCTGGAGGATGCCACAGATATCTGGCTTCCACTGATTGAAGATACATCTGAAATACAAGGAGAGTATTCATATATTCAGCAGGCCTAGGACATAAACTCCCAGGCTGAGCACAGTTAAATTTGTGTCTGACACAACAAGTATTGTCTGGTCATTGTACAAAGGTTCTGGTGCAACTGTTGTAAAACAAAACTTGTAAGTGCTTGGTAAGTTAATGGTGAATTTATGCAGCTCTAAACTACATCATGACAGTACTGGTGTTAGTTGGGTGCTATTTCAAGGAAGACAAAGCTAAGGGTCTGTGGCTACAATATTACTGTCAATGGCTACGATCAATATATTGAACACAGTTGAATGTTATTGTGTTGACACAGGTAGAAGGATAAGGATTTCATACACACATTTAAACTCATCTGTATCGCTCCTTACAAATGTACAGCCAAACAACCATGTACTCTAGTCTTTGAATTTGAAACAGAGTTTGTGTAGGATAAAATCAATAAGTGGCCTCCTTTTGTCAAAGACTTCATATGCACATGCAGTTGACAAGAAATTTGTCAAATTATGTTAATTAATTAAGTGTAAACATGTGCACCATGAAGTGTATATTATATTCACATATATTGTGTTAAGCAATTATGATAATAAAATTATTCCAGTACTGTGCACTTTCCTAGGAAATATAAATACATATTTCTCATTTCTGCACAGGTTGAATAAAAACTTATGAATTTACAATTTTGCTTGACTATCCTCTTTGAGACTATCCCCAACTGCAATACAATGATTACATGGGTGGAGTTCTACCTGCACTTGCCGTCTTCAGCCTGGTAGCATGATGTGGTATGTACCGATGGTGCAAAGGGGGTTGCGCCAATGGAGGGGTGTTGGCATTACTCAAGCGCCGCCTAGATAAAGAGTCGTGTGCAACTGGCTGGGGTGCGCTACTACGGCGAGCGAGGGCGGGATTAGAAGCCCAATGGCGGGACAGGGAACCAAAGCGAGATTTTAGCAGCTGTGAAGCGGTGCGATCACATGACTCTTGTGGCAAAAGCGGTGCAGGATTGCCTGGAAGAGCAGAAGTGGGTTAGACATGTAAAGCAACGATTAGAAGGCAGCTAATAAGTCCTACAACTAGTACAACAACAACAACGGTGAAGCAGCAGCAGTTTTCATACCACAGGTTAAGGATGCAAAACTAAATATAATACTTCATGGGTCTGATGGGTTACCATGGTTTCAACCCCCGATGAAAAATAACACAGTTGGACTAATTTATATGGATTATACTTATTAAAAGTATTTCAGGTGTATATTTAAAAAATGCTTCTGTTATAAGAAGAGAGCACATTTTCTATATTAACTGAACAGAATGATGTGTCTAAACTCTAATTCCATGTGGTAAGATTTATATTTATGTGTGCATATAGAATTAAAATATTACCTGACATTTATTGGTATTTTGTCGTTTAAGCAACTAATTGAGATATACAATTTGCAATTTTTGAAACAACCCCCATGCACAGAAATATGCGAGGATTGTTCAGCCCATTCAGTTGCTCAGTGGTGGTGAAAAATAATCTTGTAAACGTTCCTCCTTAGAAAACATTGACAGACATGGGTGACCCTTGGAGACTATTTATTCCTGAATGCAGTCATGCATGACTATGTTTGAATAACATAAGTAGGATCCTTGTTGCATAGGCCATCTACACATGAATACTACCAACCAGGGGGTCATCAAGCAAACATCACTGAAAAGTTTTCTCCAAAACATTGGTCTTAAACTGAAGAACTCCAAACTTAACGCACCACTGATTTCAAGAGAAACCACCCAGCATAGGACCAAGTATAAATGAAAGAATAATTTGACTTTTTTTTTCCTCAGATTAATAACAATTCAAAATCTGAGTACACCCCCAAAACCACAAACACAAGCAGTCATGCACGGACACATACACCAAGCAGTCTGTTTATGACATCATATGTGGTCCAATGGCACCTTCTTTGTGGAAACCTTATATGGGCCACCGTCAACATTCACAGACACTAATGGAGAATTAAGTCCTTCTTTGATTAGACACTTTCATCTTTACAAACAAATAAACTTGATCTGTGTTACTGGTGTAAATAGCATAGCAAAAAATAAACATTTTATATACTTTGAAATGACTGTGACCGTTTCAAGGAGTCCTAGACCCAGGGCTCCAGACTTGCTGCCCTGAGTCATTCGTCTCCAACCTGTTTTTGTGAAATGTTTCTGAGCTCACACGCATGCCCGCATGCACACACACACACATGGATGCATGCATGCATGCACGCACGCTCACACGCACGAACGCATACACAGTTCCACACAACAAACATCTAATACACTCTGAAAACTTCTTTACGTTACTGAAGACTCAAGTCCTGCTCTAAGTTAATTAAGGGAGGGAGGTAGTTGACATAATTCAAACTTCCTTCCCATTACCCAGATGCTAAACAAGTTGACAAATTGCACCAATTCTATATGACAATGGGCATTCCAGTGGTTGGGATCAAACCCATGACCTGCTGGTCACACTGGTCCCAGGTAAGCCCTACACGGTGCCACTGATCATTTGAGTGGTTGGGACCCAGGGCTGAATGGCCAGCCACATCAACACTCCATAGATCACCACATTTGTCCTTAGGTTTGGGGCGTGTCTTTCAGGGTTTTAACCCCTACCTCTGGCTACAGTCAATTTGCTATCAGCATCACATCTATACACACAGGAGTCAATCTTTCGTCAAGACATACCCCTTTCCAGTTGACCCCCGTTACTCAGGCTAAAGCTGGTTGACAATTAGATATGTGTCAGTGCACAGAAGAATGAAAGGTGTCTTTTACATGGAATAGTAATTACTCAGCACTGTCAGGTATTCACTGGAACTGTCAGGTGTGCAGGCTACATTTGTCTTTCAAAGCATCAGCTAGGTGCTCTGTGGTCATGACAACGTTTACCTGCATTCCAATTTGAACAAGCTGTTGGGATGTCCATATAGTGCATTCATAAGCACAGTAACTCTCAGTGAGGGTTCTACATTCCTCTCCCCACAGTCACCACTCATACACCAACTATCACCCGTATTTGTGGCCCTAAGTCTTCTTTATGAGAAGTAGAATTGACTGGGGTCTTCAACGTTGGAATGGGTCCAAGCCATGATTTAATTACTACTACCTTGTTTCCAGATTGCAATTACATTCTGAATACATGTGCAAGGAAAGTTGGAAAATAGGAATGTTTGGTAAATTACAAGTTTGTATGTTTTGTCACGTATTTATTAAACACCCCAACCACCACTAAAACTTCATGATTTTTGATTACTTTCCAGCAAACTTCCTGTTTCAAAATGATGCCTCCATTTGCCAAAAATGCTCTGGTAAACTTTCTGTATCAAACTTCCCTAGCAACCTGTCTTTTTATGACCTCCATCTGTCCCACATTCATATCATTCTCTGTGTGGCTTTGTCTAAGTGTATAATGCATACATACAGCGTGACAGGCATGCTACAAATACTAGGATGGTGGACCACTGCAGACCACAGGACAGATCTAAAGCTATGTGTGGTGCAAAACAGTCAATGATCTAATGGGTACAACTGCAAAGTTCCTGTGAACATTACCACTAGGTGACAGACAGCATTCCTTAGCCTACTATATACCTTGTCCCATATATAATTACAGCTTCCATTATTTTCCCCTGGTACTATTCCCACTCTCTCACTCTCAGTCTAAATAGCCTGGATGTATATAAGAACACTTTGGAGGTGAAAAAAGAATTAAGAGAAAGTAACAAATTCCTGAGCCTTGACACATGGCGACAGCAGGCCCTGAACGATGATAAGGCCCACCCTGCTATAATGGAAGTTATGAATCTTGTACATAGTCATGTGTCAATTAGGATCGATCACTAGTTGCCGATAATGACAAACAAGCATGTTAGTGGTAATTACATGGCTACATTTGCTACTTTAAACATGCATTTTTATACAATTGCTAAGTGGCACCATGACTTGCCTCTAACATCATACATGTGTTTAGTCCTCTGCATCTGCTGAATATGCCCGGCCATTGTGACTACCATTGTCACGACACAGGCCGGAGGAAGTTGACATCTTCTTCATAAAATATTCATCTTGTTTTTGCAGCAAAAAGTGCAGGATGTCGATACGCAATTCAGTGGCCAGTGACAGTGGCGTTCCCTACATGATGTGTGCTTGACATTGTCAGTGGATACCTTGTTAAGAACAACACATTTATGGCTGTGTAATGACAATACAACATATGTTCCATGGTCGTGTATGTGTGTAGTAGCACTCTGTACCAGGGTGAGTTGATTGATCAGACACTTGAAATCAGATGGTGCATTGTAACATTGATGGAGACACTAGAAACATTGTAACACTGATGGAGACACTAGAAACTAGTAATATTTATAGGTTAACATCACATAAATGTAAACAAATGGCCAAGTTATATTATTTTTGAAACATGCAATAATAGATCCATCGTTTAGGAATTCTCAACAACTTTGGACATTTCACAAAACTCTTCTTTAGAAACATGTGTAATCAAAAATAATGTTTTAAGTACATTTGTTCCTTTGTTAACCAAGCCATAGCTTCATTTGTCAGTCATTAATTTATTTCTCCAAACATTGAATCGCTTTTCTCGTTCTCAGAACCATAACATTTACTGTGACATTTTGACCACACTTTTATGTAGCCTTTATTACAATGAAGGTTTTACTCCAAGAACGTGAATTTTTCCAAAGATACTTATTCAGTAATTGCTATTGTTATTTCACCAATATGGGCCTGCAGCTAAGACAGGAAGCCTTCTGGCTTATCGGAGGCCAAACAACTTCAGCAGAATAGCCATCTATAAGGGTAGGGTTTATTATCACATTTCCCCTTCAGGGGCTGTTATTCGTGGGTCTCTCCGTCCGTCCGTCCGTCCGTCCGTCCGTCCGTCCGTCCCTCCCTCCCTCCCTCCCTCCCTCCCTCCCTCCCTACCTCCTTATCTGTCAAACATAATTTGCTTAATTATCATCAGTTGTCTTGGAATAAGATATAAGTCTCACAGAATGATTCCCTAGCTGTCAACGGATAAATCGGTGAAGACACATCACTAACCTGGAGAAAATTAACAGGACAAAATGTATAAATGTCTCTCTCAGACAACCTGCTGCAGCACTGTCTGTTTAGTAAGTACCCCGGGGGTAAGTCTCACATTCTCTGTCCTATCTAGTATGGTTTGTTTCATAACAACTGGTATTTCTTTGTTTGGGCAAATCACAGCCTCACTCAGGTTAAATGACACGTCGTCTATTCATGTCACTAGCTTGCTGTCTAGCATGTTCTACAGCATAGCTTCATGCTCACAAAGGCTGCACATAAAACACACGCTTATGATAGTTTCTGGTGTACCAAACTAGCACACAATGTTGTGATTTATACTTGCATGTGACGGGCAGAGGTTAACTGATCATTTGTAAGATTACAGAGAAAGATGTTATGAAACGACGTCTTCTACGTTATCTGATGTCTGACGGTTAACAATTCCATCACTACACAAGACTCTCATGTGAGGGTCTCCTTTTATTTCATCCTTCTCTCTGTATAGTTGGTTCTCTCTCTATCTCTTTAAAATGAAAATTCATACTGAAGTATGTAAGACATCTTACCATTGTAATGCTAAGACTTTAACATTGGTACAGATCAGATTCTTATAAAAATAACTGTAGGTAAAGAAATAGTTCTCTTCAAACTGCATCTGGGCAGTCATTTTGTATCTGCAACATAACTTCCAACATATTTGAGTCTTATCGAGGATCCACAAAATATTTCATTGAGGATGAATCGTATTAGGAAATAACTAATTTTAAGCGTAATATGTTGGGCTAATTTTTTAAAGGAAATATTATGCACATAAACCAGCAAGTTTTTGTAGACATATTTTATAGAGACAGTTAAACATTATATAATTTCAGAGACAGATGTGAACATCATGACATGGGAATATGATAACTCATCTGATACAAACAAGGATAGTTGATAACTTGGTATCACCACTGACTTTTGCAGCGATGTTCTCCTTCAACACTTCCTGAAAGACCAGTATTATCTGATCTGATTGTACTTGCTGATAACACAAATACACCTGCCCTCTGTGTCACTCTCAGCGGAAGTCCACGGGCTCAGAAATTGTTGTCAAAGATGTAATTAAATACAGGATGCCAGCAAGGAATTGCTGAGGTGAACCACATTGGTATACATATATATGCACCCTGAAGACATTACGTTCCTGGACCAACAGGCTTTGTCCCGTTCGCATTCCATTCTTGAAATAATGAAAGAATCCATGTCCTTGGTAGACATTGCCTGAGAGTAAACAGATTAGCTTCAGGAGCTAGATGACTACCTACTGCTTGATACTAGTTAGTAGCGTACTGGGTGTGCATGTCACTAAAACAGCCACTTTCAAATATCCTTACTAAGGTAGGACTTTTTCTGTGCTCAGTCCAGCCTGCACTCAGTAAACTTTTTAAACAGCATTCTTGAATAATGGCTTAAGCATTCTTTCCCACATAAAAAGCTGTGTAAACACCCTAATTACCAGGTGTAATGAGCCCGTCAAATGGGATGATCATACAAAATTGGCCTCATTATTGCCAACTCTTAGGGTTTACCCATGAGTCTTCTTATGGATGCAAGAAACATTCCTTTTGGTTTTGAATAAGTCTTTTTGTATTAGTCTCTCGAGATCCAATCAATATATCCAAGTTTGCATGGGGAGCTCCTTTTGAGCTCACTTTGCACAGCAAACAAGCACATATAGATAATCACATGGGTTTATTTGCTGTCTTATGGATTTCTGTTACCAATCTTCCAGGTGTACACCACTCAGGTTTGGCACCAGTCTTACACGTATACACCACTCAGGGTTGGCACCAATCTTACACGTATACACCACTCAGGGTTGGCACCAGTCTTACAGGTATGCACCACTCCGAGTTGGCACCAGTCTTACACGTATACACCACTCAGGGTTGGCACCAGTCTTACAGGTATGCACCACTCAGGGTTGGCACCAGTCTTACAGGTATGCACCACTCAGGGTTGGCACCAGTCTTACACGTATACACCACTCAGGGTTGGCACCAGTCTTACAGGTATGCACCACTCAGGGTTGGCACCAGTCTTACAGGTATGCACCACTCAGGGTTGGCACCTGTGCTTAGACAATAGAACTTGACTAAGAATGCTATAGAGCCCTCTTTGACGGACTCGCAACAATATTATTGAATTATGCATTAGTTGTTCTGGCACGCCTGGCATTGTGACCATTTAATTTTAGTAATGGCAAACGTTAATGTAGTTAATTTGTGATATATGTAAATGGCAGCTTTTTCTTTAACCATGTGGTGAATATAATACACATGTACCTTTTAAATGGTATTTTTATCATTAAGTCCAGTCACTTCTGTATTGTGTAAATAAATATAATTACAAGTGGAATTTTTACAGCATGAATAAGTGCAGTTATACAAGAGATATTAAGAAAAAGATAACATATAATATCATTGTACATGGGAAAGACCACCAGTCTTTGGAAACATAGAGGCAACAATGATATCAGAGCAAAATTATGTTTGTGCAAGGCATGTATGAGCAATAGAGTGACTGGTGCTTCAACGGGTGGTTGAACAAGCTAAAGTAAGAGATCACCTGTGAAAGAGTGTCTAAAGAAAAGGTCACTTTAACATAGTGATGTGAAAGAACTGCACTGAATGCTGAAAACTGGCTTCTTATATGAAGATTTATACTGTCTGGGACAAAACTGTGAAAGTCCTGAGAATTAAGGGTTCGATAAATAATAATAATAATAATAATTGACTTCTATGGCGCCTATATCCTCAGGAACCTGAGCTCAGAGGCGCAACAAAACAGAATCAGTAGGCGTAATCGTAAACAAGGACGCGCAAAAGTCAGTATCAGAACGAGGGACAACCGAACATTTATGGTGGGAATGCAATTTGGAATAGATATGTCTTGAGTTTTTTACGGAAAATAGCAATAGTTTCGGATGTTTTCAAAGTGATAGGGAGTTCATTCCAGACCCTAGGCGCAGCGACAGAGAAAGCACGTTTACCCAAGTTAAGTTTTGTTTTAGGTACAATAAGTTGTGAAACTGATGATCTTAGCTGCCTAGGGATATTTGAAAGATGCAGGAGACTAGCCAAGTAGAATGGTTGTTGTGTAGATAGAGCACGATATGCAAGAGTGGACAGCTTAAAATTAATTCAATAAGAAACTGGAAGCCAGTGTAACTGTTTAAGTAGTGGTAGTGACGGTGAAAACCGAGGCGCCCTGAGAACCACACGTGCCAGACAATTTTGTACTCGTTGGAGTTTAGCCAAGTCTCTTTTAGCAATGTTGTTTAGTAGTGAATTGCAATAGTCAAGACGGCTGCTAATTAGTGCCGTTGATATTGTTTTAGCAGTAGATGTAGATATGTGACGCCGAATTCGACGAAGATCACGAATATGATAGAAACAGGATTTACATACTTGAGAGATATGCTGGCGAAAGTTGAAATCACTGTCAAAGATAACACCTAGATTACGAACAGTATCTGATGGGAATGTATCACTGCCAAGCAGTTTAACAGGAAAATGGTTGATGACTTTATTTCGTTGTTGTTTAGTGCCAATAATAATAAGGTCTGTTTTATCTGGATTAAGCTTTAGCTTACTTGATTCCATCCACGACAAGATATCAGTAAGGCAATCACTAGTAAGGCGAAAGAGATTCTTGTGCATTTGATTGTGAAAGTGATATGTAAACCTGTGTGTCATCAGCATAAAGGTGATGACTGAGATTACGATTAGCAATAACTTGGCTGAGCGATGTAGTATATAAGCTGAACAGAACAGGGCCAAGGACGGATCCTTGTGGCACTCCAAATGGTAGATGTTGTGGGCTAGATAATGTGCCAGATATGTTAATACTTTGATATCTGTCTGATAAAAATGATTTGAACCACCGAAGAGCTGGGCCAGAAATTCCAAAATATCTATGGAGGCGTTGTAAAAGGATTGAATGATCAATTGTATCGAAAGCAGCTGAGAGATCAAGTAAAGTGAGTGCTGTGACTTTGCCATTGTCCATGTTATCAACTATATCATTGTGTATCTTGAGAAGAGCTGTTTCAGTAGAATGGAATCGTTTATATGCAGACTGTAGATCATTTGATAAGCGATGGTTGTAAATATGTTCATGAAGGCGATTAGCAACTACTTTTTCCAATATTTTTGACAGAAAACTGAGATTAGAGAATAAAAATAAAGAGTGATAATTGTAAATGATATGGACAACTGTGCAGTTATACAGCAGTAATTGTCAAATATACTCAGGATGCAAGCTTACAGTTGAAAAGGCTACATTGGACAAAATGAAGCGATAACTGAATGGATAAATAAAAATATTGTTTAAGACTGTGTTAATAAAGAATTCAAAGGATTATCTCAACGGAATGTCAATCAACTAGTCTACTGAGAGGAGCGAGGAGAATATCTATGTGTTAAATGGGGATCACAGGAAAATTATGAATGGGGAAAACAGACCATCTGCATTACATATTAAAATAAACACCTGTCTTTGGAGATAGCATAACTACAGGAAATGTCTGATGACATCTAACACGAGCGAGACCACGACTGCCCCTGGCATAATAAAGACTGTAAACTATACCTATCATGAGACTAATGACGACACATGTCATGGGACACCTGTGAAAACACCTTCATAAGAATGCACTAACTACAGGTGTCATGACTGACCTGTAGACACACCTGTTACAAATAACTTCTTGCACTGACTGCGATGTAACTAAACTGACACACACCAGTAACAGTCAGAATGCAACACCCTGGACAGCTGTACTAGCTTCTCAAGACATGTCTGCTCTTGTTGCTAAAATACGTTTGTCTGTCTTGTCTAAAAAAACATTACACGGTCCATAGGAACCTAGGAATCCAGTGACGTAATAACCTACATCCAAAAACACTCGACCGACGCAGCTGGAAAAACCAGTCCAATTCACTATTCAACACCACTGCCGTTTATTGAGTGGGTGAAAAAAGTATCTCATTTCATTATTGTTTGTCAAGTAAGTTACATTTGCCATAAGTAACCTGACCCTTCCAAATGTACATCACAGGTTTAATGTATGGACGTCCATGTTGTGGACATCAGTGCTTTTATGCAGGGTATGGGCTGAACATTTCACTAAACTGTTTCTTGCATGCCATATGGACGGTTTTAAAGAAATGACTGGGAAGGCCACCAACAAATTGTTATCCTTATCCCTGTTTATACTGCTGTTATATCAATATATAATGTCTTCCAACAATGCTCACTCTAAAGCTGATGCTAGGTGGGGTGGCACTTACTAATTGGAAAACACTCAGTTGAAATGGCACCATTGACGGAAGGAGAAACAAATATTGAGGACCAGCACTGATGCCAGCCGAGACTTCAGGGATGAAGGGGAGAGCAACAACATTGAGTGCTGTCATAGAAGAGGCTTCTACTCCATCAACTGGGAAATTTGAAATTCACAACGATTTTGGGAAATAGTGAACAGTTTATTCAAGTGGATATTACTTTAAATTTTGGCTGGTGGGTGTAACAGATTCTCAGGCCATTTAATACTTTATACAGCAGGCATAATTCTTGATTTGTTCTTCTTGATTGTAAAACTGCAAAGATCATGTTCCATATTTCACAATGGCAGTGGTGAAATGTCTACACCCACTGAGTGACTTCTACAGACGTTCCATGTTATTACATTGTACTTATCAAAATGCAATCAAGTGTGAATCACACAGAAACTAATCTCAGAGCCAATACACATGAAGTGTGTGTGATCTTTGTATGATAAACAGGTCCTACATATAATGGGAAACTGGATAATGTGGGTGGGCCATTTGAAAGGCAATTGGAGATTTTGATATCTTTTGATGGACACAGTCCACCGGTTCCAGCTATGCATAACCACGTAACACAGTGAATGAACCACAATAAAATATATTGTGGTAAAAACTGTTGTGGTGGTAAATGTAGTTATTCTAGCACCATGCAAACATATTTGCATATGGTACATATATTACTATATCATGCAACTTAATGACACTAATACATGCACATATTAATTTTCATCACCGCTGAATTGAGGTAATAAATGTATGCGTTATTTACAGGGTAGAAAAAAATCATGATTTAAAAAAAAAGATTTATTTGATTTAAATTATTAATTTTTTTTTTTTAATCTGGTATATAGACATTTATATAGATGTTTATATTTATAAACTCTTTCAAACATGTTCTATTCAAATCGATTTGGGTACTTGTCTTAACAGAGGGTACATGATTTTTGCTTATATAAAGACATTAGACAATGTCCACAAGGCCTCACTCACCCTGTGTAGTTGCATAATCTGTCTTGGAAAGGAAAGCTTGCTGTGTGTTTGAGGCTGTAGCTGTGCTAATTATTGTTTGCTGAGAGGGTGGATTAGCACCTGACCAGGGCTCTGTGTATTCTAAGGGTCTCCAACCAGATTGCAAACTGGAACAGTATTAAACAATTGTAGCCCAGACTGTCTCACTTGAGTCAACATACTGAATTGGTAACAACTAGCACAAGCTCTAAGTGGACTTTAACTCAGGGCTTCTGACTTGAAAAGATACTTGCTCTGGAAGACAAATTTGTGTGGCTTCACTGCATTCAGAAAGGGAATAGCTCAAACATACACAATGTCATAAAATATTTGACTGTCAGGCAATCTGGTGTCAATACAGCTACACAGGTGTGCGCACTTTGTGCTTTTGTATTAAAAAAACATACAAAACTTTGTTTATCTTGATGCTTGTAAACAAACATTTGTGTTAAATTCATATAAATCAGCGATAAAAAAATCGCAAGTCAAACAAATCATAAATCAATGATTTTTTTTGAGTGATTTAAATCATGATTTAAATCAATGATTTAAATCAAATGATTTAAATCAAACGACCCTGGTTATTTATCATTGTACAATGTGACAATGCAAATGCAAAGAAACTAGACACAAGTAGAGACAGTGGACATCAGTGCTACACAATATACATTTGTGATGTCATAATAAACAAATAATTACAAGTAAATTATTGCATGTTTAAACATGATACATATTAAAATAAGTGGTGATTCAAGCTTTGAATAATCATTCATTTTATCCCAATTAATTTCCACCCACTAAAAAATCATTATAGTGACGTGATCAGACTACTTAAAATGCCTAAATGTGTGCACCAGGTTGAGGCAAATCAATGGTTGATTGAAAGCCATAGTTGACCGAATGCTATGGTTGGCTGACTGCCAGAAAAACACCTATTAGCGATATTATACTGATCTCCCAGTTGTGGGGAAAGGGATTTTAAGAATAGTTTTAATGTGGCTGCTAAATTACAATAAATGTTGGGTTTATCTTGTGGCAAAATACCCATAATTATGTTTAACCCAGAATTATGAAGTTGCAAGATGTAAAAAAAGTCTAATGGCTGTCATTTCCTGTAGGGATTTGTTTAAGATCAATCACTGTTGGTGTAGGGCTACATAGAGAAAGTTACACATTATTCTGCATTATGCTTTATTTATTGTCAACACAAATCTGCATATTATATTGTAGAAAGGCTCAAAAAGTAAAGGCCTCATACTTTTAGTTAACACTGATCCTCTGATTTCATTTCATACAAGATTTTACAAGATTGTCTTCCAAGGCAAAAAACCCAGATGATATACATAAGGTATTATAACAAATGTAAACACAACAGTTAAATAATTAACCAACTACATTCAGTCTTGTGCCAGTTTGTTATTATTAATTAATGATACAAGCCACAAATGCAACCAGATAGTCTTTAACTGGTTCCGGTCCAGGGATTGTCAAAATAAAGAAACCATCTTCACCCACATGGTCATCCAACCATGGCTATAGCTAGCAAATAGTCTGACAAGTACAACTCTATCCTATGTCTCCCTTTCTTCATCCAGTAGCACCAGCTGATCAGGCAGTATTTAACAAGATTTGCTATCCAAGCCAAAGGCCCAGATGGCAAGTGGACAAGGAAGCCATTGGCTTATCGAGAGTCCAACAATGTTCATCTACTTATAACCCGCCCTCCTGAGATATGTGTCAACCTTGTTTTTAAACATATTCACGCTGCTAGCAGTTACACAATCTGTAGACAATTTGTTCCATTCATTTATTGTCCTCTGTGAGAACGAGTGCTTCCTGATGTCCAATCTACATTGATCCTTTACTAATTTTACCTCATGTCCTCTAGTTCTGCTATCCTTCTTGAGTGAGAAAAACATATTTCTATCAATATTTTCATACCCATTCAATATCTTAAACACTTCAATCTGATCTCCTCTTAACCTCCTTGTCTCTAGAGTTGTTAAACCACATTCTTTCAGGCGTTCTTCATAACTAAGGTCTCTCAGTTCTGGAATCATTTTAGTTGCTCTCCTTTGTATGCGTTCAAGCGTATCTATATCTTTCTTACGATATGGTCTCCATGATTGTATACAGTATTCTAAATGAGGTCTAACTATTGCTTTATAAAGAGGTATAATTAACTTTTTTCCCTTGTATGTTATGTTTCTTCTAATCAATCCAAGAATTTGATTACCCTTTGAAGCTGCAATACCACACTGCTCTGAAACTTTCATATCAGCGCTTATTGTAACTCCTAAGTCCTTTTCTTTTACAGTAGTACCCAGAACAATATCTCCCATTTTATAGTTTACATTCAAGTTCCTATGTCCTGTATGTAGGCATTTACATTTCCCAAAATTGAACAACATCTGCCATTTCTCAGACCATTTCACTAATCTGTCTAGATCGTTTTGTAAATGTTGTTTATCACCATCAGTATTAACCTTTCTAAACAGTTTTGTGTCATCCGCAAATTTCAGTACGTTACTTGTTATACTGTCGTCCAAGTCATTGATATAAATTAAGAATAATATAGGTCCTAATACTGATCCTTGAGGTACCCCACTCAAAACCGATTTCCAATTTGAAACTTCTCCATCTACTACAACTCGTTGTCTTCTGTCAGTCAGCCATTGTTCTATCCAGTCAGTTATGCTGTCCCCGATACCATGGGCTTTTAATTTAAGTAGTAATCTTTGATGTGGCACTTTGTCAAAAGCTTTCTGAAAATCTAAGTAGATAATATCTACTGGCGATCCCACGTCTATCCACTTAGTGATTTCTTCCAAAAAACATAACATATTTGTTAAGCATGACCTCGCTTTAAGGAATCCATGTTGAGATGAATTTAATAATTTATGCTTAACGAGGAATTCCACCATATGGTCTTTAATTAACTTTTCTAATAATTTACAAATCACTGACGTTAAACTCACTGGTCTGTAATTCTCTGACTTATTTCTCGAACCCTTTTTAAATAATGGTATGATGTTTGCTTCTTTCCATTCAAACGGAACAACTCCCTCTTTTAATGACAAGTTGAATACTCTTGCAAGTGGTATACTGATTTGTTCTACTGTTTCCATTAGTAATTTTGGAGGAATCCCATCCACTCCCGGTGATTTGTATTAATTATGTATGACCTACAACAAGCTTGCTAAGTGACAATCAACGGACCGTGATACAGAAAGGGTTGGTGAGTGAACTACAGCCTGAATGGCCTGGATGATCACTGAACTGATGCTAAGTACCAACACACCCACACAGCGAATGAATGGTGATTTCAACTTGAAGAAACAACATATAAGAGAAGCATTCTATCAAGTAGCAAAACAAGTGTTGATGTGATTTCAGTTAGGCCCAATTTTGTATTTTTAATTTATAAGTGCAAAGAGAAACATATGTTCACAGTGCAAATTAACATGTTTATTTATTTATTATATATAATTATTTATGTATATATTATAATTATTTATCAATCTTAATCGAATAATATTAAAAAATATATATTATGGTTTTTTTTACTATAATATTTTTTATAGTTATGATTGCATGTATGTTTTCAATAACTGTCCCATTTGGGAGCTTGTCTACATATTTATGAGTGTACAGCATATTTCTGGATCTGTTTACTGCATTTCCAAACTAAATACCTCAAGTACGGTCATAATTAACTAATCCCAGATAGTAAGTTTATTAGCAAAGTATTTTGTTTATAACATTTCTATCACATAAAAAGAACATGAATCAGTTTTGCAAATTATTAATTACTTAAATGTGTAGTAAAATGACAAGTTTGATTTACGTATCTTGTACAATGAGGTTCTTGACTGCGAACATCTTCAACTGCCCAGTTAGAACTGAATGGTCTCTAATAGTGACAGATTTATCATCTACAATAATACAATGTCTTGTAGAGGAAATAAAATATTTAACAAATCTAATCTGTTGCATTAACGTTCTTCTGCTGTTTCGCAATATTGTGAGCTGGGTGTGTGATTCCACGCAATCACTACTTAACAAGATTTCAGAAGGCACGTTGGCAAGGAAGCCATTTCCATTTGAAAGATCACAATTTTCAAACTATACATATGGCCCACTCCTTCAGATATCCAGTTTTTGGTTTTAAACATATTCTTGCTGCTAGCATTTAAATATGAAATGGGAACTCACTAAAAGTGTGTGATCTGATAGATTTTAGCTACGGTTATATGGAAGTATGTATACAATGTGTCAGAAACTAACCATTTGTGCACATGTACTGAATAAAAGGTACATGATTGATAATGCTTCTACAGGCTGCAACACTCAGCCTTATAAACATGATTGTAAGATACGTCATACTTTACAAGATACATCACATTTCTTGTTCTTGTTCATTCATGTGAAATTTCACATACAGAGGTCAAAATAATATGAATAAAATAAAGTAATACCTACACACCCGTTGACACCTTCTCACCCATATGTAAATAACTATTCACATTTACCTGTGCAATATGCAATATATGTTCTATTAGAAATGAATCTTGCTGACTGATTTATATATTTGATACTAGATCATGCTGAGTGATAAATTTATAATATTCAGACCTAATGGAATGGAGTTGTGAACAGAATCAGAATATTTAGGGAGACATTCAGTTGATGGGTGGATCTATTGCATAGCTTTAGAGGTAGTTGATTAAAAATGCTGAATCCGTGAATGATGCTGCTTTAATCGACGAATGTTGATGTTAGGTCAATAAATAAATTAAATTATCCAATATTTATTTGAAAAACGTGTTTATTTTGATTACTACAGAGACATGTATACCTGCTGAATTGTTTTGTCAACTACAGGTATTGTTGCTATCGATAGTTCAGTGTACTATTGACAATAACTATCAATAGTTTGATTTACTACCAATAGCATTGCATCATTACATTGACTATTGTGATGCATCGATAGTCTGATGTATTTCACCACTCCATTACAAATATATACTGTCTACCTGGTGTTGATATGTGTTAGTTACTCTAGAATTTATCAAGACCATTCTAGCAAGATGGACTACCTTTAAATTCAAAAAGATCTTTGTTGGACCACTGGGACCACTAAGTCCACTGGGACCACTAAGTCCACTGGGTCCACTAAGTTCACTGGGACCACTAAGTCCACTGGGACCACTAAGTCCACTGGGTCCACTGGGACCACTAAGTCCACTGGGACCACTAAGTCCACTGGGTCCACTAAGTCCACTAAGTCCACTGGGACCACTAAGTCCACTGGGACCACTAAGTCCACTCGGACCACTAAGTCCACTCGGACCACTAAGTCCACTCGGACCACTAAGTCCACTCGGACCGCTGTTACAATAGGAATTTTCCAGCACCAACACGACTCTTACAATAAGTTTTTCTGTAATATAAGATTTCGAACAATTGAGCCATTATTGCACTTAGGCAATCTTTGCACAATAACACTACATGGCTATTAAGCAACCCTTGCAATATAACTATTCTGACAACTTGTCAATTCTAGAGAGAGTGAGAGCATATTATGATAACACAATTTTTGCAACACCTTCATTCTTTCACCGAGAGATACTCATCTTGCAATAAAACATAAATTTTTACTAACATTCATAACAGTCCAAGTACCCTTACAGTACATGTGTAGTGCTCTGACTTCACACTGACACAAAGCTCTCAAAAGTAGAATGTTGTGTGAACAAGAGCGTGTGCCTGGTCCTGATGAACAGACCCTCTTGGGCACATCGCTGAACAACATGAAGACATAGTTTCGCCTGCATATATAAACAGCGATCAACATACACGAACAGTCAAGTATGAAACCCTATATGATTATTGGGTAGGTCAAAAAAGCTTCCTTGTGCATGCTTTTTTCAAACTCAGGCAGCGTGGTATCTGGACTGGGTACCTTGTCTGCCCAGCTGAGCACCAGACAACACACAACAGACCCTTTCTACTGCTGTGTAATGACACTTTTTCTTCCTTTCACCAACCAGTTCTTGACATGTTGTGCCTGTGGTTAGACATGCTTTGTGCTGCGTCCAACCCATTGTGCTGGATTTTTCTTCTACACAAACCCTCATGAAAGAACAGGCTGGCACTTGTGATCACTAGTATTTCATTACCCATGGTACATATATACCCACAGCTTAGCAGGAATGCAAAACAACACGTGTTCTAAATATAATCAGGTGGAAAACATTCTGCGTAGTTTGCCACATCTCAGCAAATGTTTTGCATGCATATGTCATGTGAAGGTGAACAAAAAAATTGTCCCGCAATGACATGTCTAAATGTAGTTTGTCCTCTCTGAGCTAGTCCCAGCCACTTGCAATGGAGATATAACACCCCTTGTTAAAGGTCTTTCTTTAAATTGGTCTATACATCAGACAGGTGCTGCATACTTTTGTTGATCTACACAGCATACCAGGGTGCCTATTCAATGTGCATAAACTTGAATCAGCATCAGTCACGCACATACTCAGAAGAGAAGCAAAACATGTTTTAAAAACATCTAATGTCCAAAATCATCCTCAACACACTCAGAATAGAGGCAAGATATGTTCCAATGTCCAAAATCATTTTCACCATATGGTTCTACATATATGGTTCTACATATATGGTTCTACACATATGGTTCTACATATATGTCTGGCATTGATGTACCAGTGGAAATAACAGAAAGTTTGTTTTCTGTTAAGCATCTAGTGTAATACAGTCGACTCTGCTCAATGGAATGACTTTGTGCCAGAGTAAATGGATTCTATTATGCAGCTGATTCACATATTAAAGCCGTGCATTTTAATACAGCGGGACTAAGGAATGATTCCGTCCATCCCAGTTGATATGTTTGATTCTATTAAATGGCTGATTCCACTATCAGTGATTCAGACCGATTCTGTTAAGTGGAGTCCACTGCATGTATGATAGTATTTGAACAAAACAAACATTGTTAATATGTGATGCAGTTTAATTAATTACTAATGTTATATTAACATACCAAGATGTTACAATATAATCTTAATCTATTATCTGCATGTACTAATGCACTAGGAACATCGAAAGAAAAACCCATGATGTTATAATCACACAGATTCACACTTAATCTCAGTGGGGATGGCATAAGAAGGATCGAACCAACTGATTAATATAATATGTACATAAATGTTAGCAATGTTGTAGAATAAGTTTTTGCAAATTGCATTTTCACATATTAGCAGCACCAAAAACTCACAAAGAAACCTTACTTATCACATATCTTCTAACAATCTGACATCTCTCAGGCCTGTTATGGCATATTACCATATCAGTAATTCTATTTTGCAGACAATCTCAGTTGTGAATCATGCACAGAGGTTAGGTAATGATTATAAAAGCAAGCAGAAGATTAATAACCGCAGAGAAAAAACTTGGTCTTACCAGATGACTTGCCCATTTTATTGATGTGGTCAGATGATTTGTGTCTGCGAAACTTATTCTTCAGCTTCGAGCCAAAAGATTGAGATTTTGGGCCCAATGAAGATACGGCTGCAATGACAGAGTCATTATTAAGTCACCATCATAATTGGCATCGCTATATTTTTTATGTGAAAAGGTAAGGACGAACTGGAAACTTGTTTACCTTTTGCTTGTTTCCGTTTAGCTTAAGGTTATGAAGCCTCGGCATAGAAGTTATCTGATCATATCAATGAGTCATATTGGACACATCAAAGATTCTTTGTCCATAGTAAAGAAAGGAACTGATGTAGCTAGCTCATACGTTCAATGGGTGCGTTTTAATCAGAAATGCTAAACTATATTGTTCAGCATATCTCTCACGGATACAAATAAAACATGGCTGCCATGGGTCAGTCAAAATTTAATCAGCCATGCAAAAAAATACACAACAGAATTTAGATTGTAATGATCAACTCACATCCTGATTCAAGATGACTCAGTTATAGTGACTGGTGGGGATCAAATAATCGATCTTACATATTATATACAACACCATCAAACAGCAGAAATAATTAATTTCTACAGAAATGTACTAAGATCTCAAACATAAGTAAACTGGTCATTTATAGTTATTGTTGAAGATAAAGGGTGGAATATAGAGGTGGGAAGGTGGGGGTGGAAAATAGAGGTGGGAAGGTGTGGTTGGAAAATAGAGGTGGGAAGGTGGGGTGGAAAATAGAGGTGGGAAGGTGGGGTGGAAAATAGAGGTGGGAAGGTGGGGTGGAAAATAGAGGTGGGAAGGTGGGGGTGGAAAATAGAGGTGGGAAGGTGGGGGTGGAATATAGAGGTGGGAAGGTGGGGTGGAAAATAGAGGTGGGAAGGTGGAGGATGGAATATAGAGGTGGGAAGGTGGAGGATGGGAAGGTGGAGGATGGGATATAGAGGTGTAAAGGTGGAGGATGGAATATAGAGGTGGGAAGGTGGAGGATGGAATATAGAGGTGGGAAGGTGGAGGATGAGAAGGTGGAGGATGGGATATAGAGGTGGGAAGGTGGAGGATGGGAAGGTGGAGGATGGGATATAGAGGTGGGAAGGTGGAGGATGGGATATAGAGGTGTAAAGGTGGAGGATGGTATATAGAGGTGGGAAGGTGGAGGATGGGAAGGTGGAGGATGGGATATAGAGGTGTATCTAATAATATATATATAATAATAATAATATATATATATATATACATATATATATATATATATATATATATATATATATATATATATATATATATATATGGCCACATAATGATAAACCTCCTTCAACAACTAAAAGTGATGCACAGTAAAAGTATCAGTGATGTACACTGATCTATGGGAACAATGATGTGTATCATAATCATCAATCAACATCACTGTGACGTCCAGCATGACCCCAGCACATTAACTGCTCAACTATATGCTCAAGTTACACAAACTAAAACATCAGTCAACACCCACAAGGACAGATGAATTGCTAGTTGGAAAAACATCTAAACACAAGGAATTCATGCCACTGAAGTATTCGATTGATGGCCACATTCTAGTGAGTTATTTTACTGTGTGTGTTTCATGCATTTATGCACATACTGGCATACACACCTATATTTTTTAAGTATAAAATAATTTAACATTTTAAGTAAAAATAATATATACCCTGTATATTTCTATTACACCAAAACACAGTTATATTACTGCTATTACTATTGAAACAGTTATCACAACCCATTTTCTGGTATGAAAACATCCTGATTCAGTATAGCACTCTGTACTCGATACCACAAAATCAACATAAAACAAAGACACAAAATGTATACACATTCCGATGTCATTTGTATCAATAGTTAACAAACTAGAAATGCTTAATATTGAATCATGCTTTACCTAATGACAGTCATTTTAACATTTCAACAGTTGCATTGTAAATGATGCATGTTTATATGAATTTATGTTTTAGAGACATATTTAACAGAGATACTTTGCTACTTACAGCCAGCGTAAATTGGTCTTCCCTTGCTGTCGACAGCAGTTCCTCTGTATCCATACATGGCTCCGGCAGATGGGGGCTGGCCTCTAACTGGTGCCTCAATACCACGGGTGTTTGTCTGCACAGTCTGTCCATTGCTGTGCAAGGTATTACAATGTTAAATCAGAAATGTATTTGGAAACTGTATTTAGAAAGTTACTCTGTAATGTACGTGACTTCTACCAATCGATTTAGTAATTCTGAGATAATAATTATAATGACAAACTAGGGAAAATTCAATAAGTGACCTTTTTTGATATGCAGATATTCCACAGTTGTAAAGAAATTTGGATGGCACCTTCATCTAAAACTCTGGTATTTTTTCATAGTAAATACTTTTGTGCAAACTTGTTATGCAAATTTAGACGTGCTCTTTAAAAAAGCAATAATATAAAAGCTATCACAATAATTACTTTGCCAATATTACATCATTAAACTTTCAATGTTTACAAAGTAGAACCAATGTCTCTGTGGCTATTTACCTGCTGCTGACAAGAAAACAACATAACCTTGCAAGTTGAAACATGTCAAACCACTATTATAACTGAAAGTTGTAACATAATATTACAGTCATCCAAGTTCTGTCTTACTTTTCAAGATGGCGTCTGGTTTACTAATGGAGCATCTTCCCACATGCACTCTCAATTTGTATTACATCCATAATCTGATAACTGCTCTTCTGACTAAATACTCAGTGTGTATTATCAACATGCAGTCAAGCACTGTTAAACACTGCCTTTATGGTGGGATGGTACATGCATACTTCTATATAGTTGCAGTTACAATGCTCCGACAGGATAGACATCATTCTTCGTACAACAATGTTGTTTTATACCCCACAGTTGTAAACATTACCTGTTATGCATGTTATCCCATCAAGCAATATATTAGATCAAGTCACAAAAACAAACATTGTAAAACAACTCATAAAGCAGCAATAAATCTCTGACCAACACCAACATCTAGCCGAATGTGTTTGCCTGTAAGCGACAACAGCATAAAACAATCTCGAAGCAAATGGAATACAAAGAGAACCTACCCATTAGTAGCCTTCAACCTTGCCTGAGACTGTACTGTCGACACCTGTGTTGGCATTGTCGACGCCTGTGGACTACACCCTGCGGGTGGCTGAGCCGGCTTGTGTGTCTTCAGAGCATTGAACACTTCTGAAGGCAGGACCTCGACACAGCGATCCAGAGTCGACAGCCGCGGATTCTGTCTTGTCAACAGAGGACTGGCACTCTTCTCGAGTTGTTCGACAAACTTCACGTTAATGAGAGTCCTCAGTGGGATGTGAAAAGCCGGTGCATCTGGAACCTGAACGCTCACATAGACCGCTGGCTCAACAATGAAATCACACAACGTAATCACTCTGTCCGAGGGTAAGTCATCCTCGGTTGACTTGTGATCCGGGCTCCGACTCGTCAGCACCACATCGAGCTGCTGATCTGAGACAAACGTGACCAACTCCTTGATGTGGTACTCGGTCGCTTTCGCCTCCTCCATTACTTCCTCGAATCTCGAATGCGAGTTCATTGGTAGTTTCACCTCCTTGGATCGAAGTGTCCCTGTCATTATGCATTTCTCACACTTCAGGTATTTCGCGTCTTTGTCCTTGTTGTTTTGGTTATTTTTCTTCAATGTGTCTCCATGTTTTACTTTGAAGATGTCCCCAACCGCTAGTGGGAAATCCTTATCCGCAGGGTCCACGTACAGAACGGTAATCTTGTAACCTGGGTGTGCCCTTTCAAGCTCGTACACCCCATTGAACTGTTGCGCTTTGATCCGGAATTTTCCTTGGTACGTAAGGGGAATTGCATACATGGCGTCCCCGCTTTGGGTAAGAATCTTCGACTGTCGCGTCCAGCCATGCATCACAAGCTCCACGCCTGGCTTAACGAAATGGTGCTGCAAAATTGCCGTTTCCTCGTCCCAATCCGTCACGCGTGCAACAACCGGAAATAGATTTCGATTGTTCGTCGCGAAGTTATTCAGCGACAATCCGCGATCAAACGACGCGTCCACCGTACTTACGGTCATCTCGAGATTATGCGGAACGCCGATAATCACACTCGGGTCGTCTGCTGGAGTCGTTTCGACGAACGCGTCTGGCTCCTCGACAAACAACTCGCCTGTGAAGTTGGCGGGCACGCCTGGGATGCGACACGACCTTTGGTTTGGACACGGTTCATCGGAAACCTTAACACGTCGACGCCGTGGCGTCATACACACGAGATCCGCCAATAAGTACTCACTATTGTCGTGCACTGACGTGAAATTGCCGACGACGTTCATGCGCAGCAACAGCAGGCGCGTTTGGCCGGCGGGTCGGCACTCCAGAAATTTATCCCCGTGCCTGCAAATGATCCGTATCAGCTTAAGCCGCTCTCCACAGGCGACAGTCGGAGGCGCGTCCGGATCGTCGCCTTCGTTACCGATGGACGCGTTCGCCTGCGCGTACACGGGAAACGCGCGAACTAGGTCCGCGACCGTCGAGAATATGTGATCGACGGAAGAATCATCGCTAGCCGGGTCGTAGGGCAGCAGGCGAAATTTTCCCTGGAAATCTATGGGTAATGTCACTTTCACCCATTGGTCCGACTGTGCCCCGCCCCACGGGTCGCGGAAACTCAGCGGTACATTCGGATTCACCTTACGGTGAAAATTCAACACCACCCCATTCGGTATGCCGAAGGTTTCGTGAGCCTCGATATTTGGCTCGTATCCGTCCACTATGCGACCAGTCTGAGGCGGTGGGAAACATTCGAGAAAGTCCTTCAGCGGCAGGTCCCAGCACTCAGTCATCTCCGCTGCATCATGCTCAGATTCCACTCTCATATTGAAATCAGCAAGCTTTTGTGCGGGGTATATTCCACATGATCGATTGGTCGGAGCTGCCGGACGACAACGAGGCGGACGACACGCGCGGCTAGCCACGGTGACACGCGTCGCTGCACACGCTTCACTGCCGAAGGGTTGAGCGTTTATCTTGCGGCCAGCTGCTGCTACTGTCAGGTCGAGCACGGCAGTAATGTGCGCGTGTTATCTCCTCACTGGCTCACGTTCTTAGAATTATGTTAAGCGAAATAACAAGCCAGCGCTCTATATGCAATGCCGAAGGATCTGCTTTAATTGGCAGTAGGTGGGAGGAGCTGTAATCAAACAGGCGCTCACAGCGCAAGTGCGCAGTCCAGTCATCGGCATACACCATGTTGCTATAGAGTTTGACATGAGTTTATTACGGGGATACACGTGAATGCATTATTTCGTGGTATTTCGTATAAACGGATGATGGCGTAGAATGTTGCAGAATTATAAAGGAATTCAGACATTTAGATGATCGGGGCCATGTACCTTGTTAAATCTTGTTAGCAGCAAAAAATTTCAAATAGGAGAGTATCATTACCTGTAGTGTTCGTGCATGCTTATACTTACGTACACACAAGTCGGGGTCACAGATGCGGATTATGTAGGATTCAACTAGTACAAGTGTAAATTTACTCATACATTCCAGTCCATAATAACCTGACATTCCACTGATATCATGCCTATTTATAACGACGTCTGGGTACCAAAACTGGCTAAGATTAATAAATAAGGGACAACACACAGTAGCAGTCTTTCATAAAATGTCAACTTATTACAATAGTCGGTACAACAACACAACTATGACAAATACTATTGCAATAGCTTGATCTTGACAGTTTAAACAATATTCTGTAGGAGGGTATTTTAACTGTAAAGAAAACAAACAAAGTTGGCAAAATGGAAACAACATGGAATTGGTAAAACTGAACTATCATAAATGTTTCCGGAAGGCACACTGCGATCTAGTTCAAACTTCTTATTTTTTTGCCTTTTAAAACCATATTTCTGCTGGTAAAACAACATTCATGAATCTTAATTACTTAATATTTCAATATAGGCCTACGTTCGAATGAATATTATTAAAAATCACTTTAGTATTTATAAACACGCATACTCTGCCCTGCGGTGAAGAATAAAGCACTTCGAGTAGTCCTAGGACTAGGTACGCGATACCGCGCCATAAAAGAACGTACCGTTTTACTCCGTTCTTCTTGTACATTATTAAGGTGCCCATGGCACAGTTGTTGCAACTTCTAATTATTTTTGTCTTACTTTTCTTACGTCGTCCACTTAATGTAATGATATTATGGTAGGTTTAACCATGCCAGGCAGGTCAAGGGGTATGTCAGACGAAGTGTAGTCACTCAAGGTAGATGGGTCCTCTTCAGCCTTTGTTGACATGCAGTCTACGAGATGGTGTCTCGGAATTAAAAACATTCACAGTAGCAGTAGCGACCCACTGCAGTAACAGCTAAATAAAAACATGATAAGTTCGAAGAACTGTACGGCTCCCTCCCACGGATCACCGCCAGCAATGATTAACCAAATAAAATACACACAGCCGATATATTCGTTACTAAACGTAACAATTCACAGCGATCTTGCAGCTGGTTCTTCTAATATGTTTTGTGACGTCAGCAGGGGAATGTCTCCAAGGAGGCGCACTTTCACGAAGCATTCGTACCGTACGAAGGAACTGATGCGGACGTTCGTCGAATATTACGTAACTCGGAACAACCATAGATAACACGCATAGCGTTGTGAACAATTGACGCATATATCACGTGACTGTTTGCCTAGCACTAGATCCGTCAAACTCACAAACATTGTCGCCTTTTTTGATTTGTCGGATATTCCGTCGTAGTTTTCGTTGCATTTACTATCCAAACATTTGGCTTTGTGACACAATCAAAGAGCAAGCTCATGATTACGTCATTTCCAGTTTCTCTCTCACTAAAACCAACTCTAGTTTTCTGACGGTAGTCAACAAGTTTTCTAAAATATTACTGTGTACATATCTAATCCGCAGAAAAATTAGCACGTGAATTTTTTTTCATTTGACGTATATGAGCAAAACAACAAAAACCGTGTCGTAGGCACTTTAATAATTATGTCACCTTCTGTCGCGTAATAAACACAGTTTGTGAGTGTCTATAACCACAGTACCCAGTGAGTGAGCGTGCGAGTGCGCGTCGTTTAATGTTTTCTGTTTGAGTCCATGGCAGAGAACAGTGACGTTTTCATGAACTCGCGTCAATTAAAAGTAGGGCAACAGTTTAATGAAGCACAACAAATTAATGCAATGCATTTTTCCGCATTAAAACTAACTGTATATATTAAGTTGAATTAATCTGGTTCGATTCTTTCGTGTGTTTGTGTTGAATATTAAATGTTGAATGTGTGATATCACATAATGTGGTTACATCTACATTAAAATGTTTGTTACAATATCTGGCCTGTTTTATATAAGATATTCATATATTGGTGTAATATGAATGTTTCAGTTAATTACAAATACATTGCATGGACCCATATTATAAACGATGCATGTGGTTTGTAGAGGTCTATGCGCCGATCGTTAACATATTGGTTTGTGAGTTTTACTACTTGATTTTGTGCGACTTATCATTAAACTATGCAAAACAAGCATTATTGTTCATAAACGTAATAGCAATTTACTAAAGCACACTATGCTCAGCATATGATAAAGGCATCGCTGTTATTACCTAAAGGGTAACATTCCAATAATCAAATAGGCCTACCATACCTACTCAGCCACCCCTAGTCTCGATTATGCATGCTAGCGGCCGTAGATAGAATAGTGGCGTCACACGGTGGGCCGGGAACAAACCAAAAGCGAAGGAATAGATGGTGGCACCACCTCGCGGTGTATGCGTAATCGCGATTTAACAAGATTTGCCATCCAAGCCAAAGGCCCAGATGGCAAGTGGACAAGGAAGCCATTGGCTTATCGAGAGTCCAACAATGTTCATCTACTTATAGCCCGCCCTCCTGAGATATGTGTCAACCTTGTTTTTAAACATATTCACGCTGCTAGCAGTTACACAATCTGTAGACAATTTGTTCCATTCATTTATTGTCCTCTGTGAGAACGAGTGCTTCCTGATGTCCAATCTACATTGATCCTTTACTAATTTTACCTCATGTCCTCTAGTTCTGCTATCCTTCTTGAGTGAGAAAAACATATTTCTATCAATAATTTCATACCCATTCAATATCTTAAAAACTTCAATCTGATCTCCTCTTAACCTCCTTGTCTCTAGAGTTGTTAAACCACATTCTTTCAGGCGTTCTTCATAACTAAGGTCTCTAAGTTCTGGAATCATTTTAGTTGCTCTCCTTTGTATGCGTTCAAGCGTATCTATATCCTTCTTACGATATGGTCTCCATGCTTGTATACAGTATTCTAAATGAGGTCTAACTATTGCTTTATAAAGAGGTATAATTAACTTTTTTCCCTTGTATGTTATGTTTCTTCTAATCAATCCAAGAATTTGATTACCCTTTGAAGCTGCAATACCACACTGCTCTGAAACTTTCATATCAGCGCTTATTGTAACTCCTAAGTCCTTTTCTTTTACAGTAGTACCCAGAACAGTATCTCCCATTTTATAGTTTACATTCAAGTTCCCATGTCCTGTATGTAGGCATTTACATTTCCCAAAATTGAACAGCATCTGCCATTTATCAGACCATTTCACTAATCTGTCTAGATCGTTTTGTAAATGTTGTTTATCACCATCAGTATTAACCTTTCTAAACAGTTTTGTGTCATCCGCAAATTTCAGTACGTTACTTGTTATACTGTCGTCCAAGTCATTGATATAAATTAAGAATAATATAGGTCCTAGTACTGACCCTTGAGGTACCCCACTCAAAACCGATTTCCAATTTGAAACTTCTCCATCTACTACAACTCGTTGTCTTCTGTCAGTCAGCCATTGTTCTATCCAGTCAGTTATGCTATCCCCGATACCATGGGCTTTTAATTTAAGTAGCAATCTTTGATGTGGCACTTTGTCAAAAGCTTTCTGAAAATCTAAGTAGATAATATCTACTGGCGATCCCACGTCTATCCACTTAGTGATTTCTTCCAAAAAACATAACATATTTGTTAAGCATGACCTTGCTTTAAGGAATCCATGTTGAGATGAATTTAATAATTTATGCTTAACGAGGAAGTCCACCATATGGTCTTTAATTAACCTTTCTAATAATTTACAAATCACTGACGTTAAACTCACTGGTCTGTAATTCTCTGACTTATTTCTCGAACCCTTTTTAAATAATGGTATGATGTTTGCTTCTTTCCATTCAAACGGAACAACTCCCTCTTTTAATGACAAGTTGAATACTCTTGCAAGTGGTATACTGATTTGATCTACTGTTTCCATTAGTAATTTTGGAGGAATCCCATCCACTCCCGGTGATTTGTTATCCTTCATTGCCCTTATTTTCTTAGCTACCAATTCTGGAGTTACAACTAACGGTCCTAAATATTCAGATTTAGCCCCCTGAAATTTAGCATCAGCAACTGGTAATGAACTAATATCTTCCTTGGTAAACACTGAACTGAAGTAACCATTTAGGTCTTCCGCCATTAAAAACCCCTGTGATATTATATTTCCAGCACTGTCTTCTAGAGGTCCAACCTTGTCTTGTACGTTTTGTTTACTCCTGACATATGCATAAAAACTCTTGCTGTCATTTTTTATGTTACATGCCAGTTTTTGCTCATAGCTTCTTTTAGATTGTCTGATTTCAGTTGTAGCTGCATTAAGTGCCTCTTTGTATTTTGCATAGTCTTCTTCCTTTCTGGTACGCCTATAAACCCTCCACATAGTTTGTTTTAGCATTATTTTTCTAATAGCCTCTTTTGACAAATGTTTCTTTCTACACCGTTTTCCTTGTTTTCGGAAGGGAACAAATTTATCGATGATACTCTCAATTTCATATTTAAGAATGTTCCAGCATTCAATTGCGGTCTTATTCATCAGCATGTTATTCCAATCTAGCTGTGCTAAGTATTTTCTCATATCTTTGTAGTTACCTTTGTGGAAGTTTCTCTTGTACGTTTTCTTATTTTTACTTTCTGATTTTACATTGATGTCAAAATGTATTTGATTATGGTCACTATTACCCAATGGTTCAAATATTTTTACATTGTCCACTAATTCTTTTTGTGATGACAAAACTATATCTAATACATTTTCTCCCCTGGTTGGTTCTAGTACGTGCTGAGTAAGAAAGCTATCCTGGATTAAACATAGAAATTGTTGATCCTCAATCCCTGTGCTCTCTAGAGAATTCCATTGTATGTGTCCATGGTTAAAATCTCCCATTATGATACATTCCCCTTTACTAACTTCCTTTATAGCGTTTTTTATTTTTGTGTTGTCCTCTTCGTTTATGTTTGGACTTCGGTAAACTAATCCAATAGTTAATTTTGAATTTCCTGAAACAATTTTGCACCAAACAGCTTCATCGCAATCTGCTTCCCTTTCTAGTTTTATTTCATAAGCCTGAATAGATTCTTTAACATATAAAATAACTCCCCCGCCCCTTCTTCCTATTCGATCTTTCCTAAACATTACGTATCCTGTCAGTCCTAATTCAGCATCTGTAATATCTATGTTGGCCCATGATTCAGTTATACCAATTATGTGAGGGTCAATATCTTCTACCATAATGTTTAATTCGTTTTTCTTATTTACTATGCTCCTTGCATTTAAACATACGCATATATAACCTTTTTCAGAGATGTTTTTCGGATGATTTGATATTGGTTTATCTGTGCTAGTGGCCTCTTGTTCTGCTTGAGACACCTCTAGGTAACCCCCCTGCACTTCTAGTTTAAAGAATGTTTACTTCCAAAAACATTTGTCATTGTACCCAAGTCGCTATCTACTGCTGCTGAAAGTTTGTCCGCGAATACTGCCGCCCCCTTTCCACTTAAATGAAGCCCATCCTTCATGTACATATCTGCCCTCCCAACAAAACTTCCCCATAAATCCACAAATCCAACTTCCTCTTCCCTACACAGCCTCTGGACTAACATGTTAATTGCCATCCCCCGACAATTTCGATATTTGTGACCCCTCCTGCCCATTACAGGTAAAATCCCTGACAGTATTACCTGCTCAACCCGCGTCTGTTTTAGTGTTCTGACCAACTGCCTATATTTCCTAACTATGGCAGTTGTACCCTCCCTCTCTACGTTATTTGTCCCTACGTGTACTAAAACAGATCCACCCTTACCCGAGCCTACGATGTTTTTTACCCTCTCAGTTATCGCCTCTATTTTGGCTCCAGGCAAGCAGACCACCACATCATCTCCCTTGTTTAAGACTCTGTCGGTCTTCCTAACTATCGAATCCCCCACAAACACCCTCGCTCTCTTCCTCACCCCCTCTATCACTGCTGCAGAATAACTCTTCCTTTCGATCCCCTCCATCCCATTCTGTCCTGACCCCTTCCCTCCTGTCTCCCCCACTTCCCACTCCTTTGCTCTTGTCTCTCCCACTCCCCTCTCCTTCACTCCGGTTGTTTTCCCTTCCGTCTCCCCCACTCCCTTCTCCTTCCCTCCTGTCTCCCCTACTCCCCTCTCCTTCCCTCCGGTTTTCCCTCCCGTCTCCCCCACTCCCTTCTCCTTCCCTCCTGTCGCCGCTACTCCCCTCTCCTTCACTCCGGTTGTCTTCCCTCCCGTCTCCCCCACTCCCTTCTCCTTCCCTCCTGTCTCCCCTACTCCCATCTCCTTCACTCTGGTTGTCTTCCCTTCCGTTCCTTTCCTTCCCGTCTCCTTACGTCCTGTCTCCCTATGACCTGTCACCTTCCCTCCTCTCAGCTTCCTCCCAGGCTGAGGTGAGCTCTCCCTAGCATCTCTTGTGTCTTTCGACACTTTATCGTCTACAGTTCCCCCACCGGAACTACTGGCACAACTCCCCTGTTCCCTTCCCACCATTGCCACAACGAGCAGCCTCAGCTCTTCCAACTCCACCTCTAGTTCCTTCATCCGTGCGCATCCCCTACACTCAAAACTAAAACTATCTGCCTGGACCTCAGCCCAGGACTTCTCGCACCCAGACTTGACGAAATCCACCCAGTTGCTGCAACTGCCACAAATTAAATGCCTTGTGGCCTTTAACTGCCGTTTGCACGGCGCCATCATACAATTTATTTTTAATTAGTTTGCTACGTTAGCCTTGAATAAGGCTGTTTTTGTGATCAAAAGAACACTTTAGGCTAAAAATCCTGCCACCTGGCGAATACGGAGAACACTGTGTAACAAAACAACGAAGTCAGTGTGTACTAATTTACGCTAAAATCCTGCTGTTAATTCCTTTTTACCGAAAACGTTGACTACCACTATGTCAGATATTACCTTATGTATGTAATTTAAGTAAATAGATCACTTTATATATATATATATTAGCCAATGTAAACTATTCACTATGCTATCTCAATTTTCGAATAGTAAACAACCCTATTATCGCTCGCTGAATTCCCCGACAGAATCCGAAACTAACTTACTCTAAAATACTCCCTCTGACTAATAATTAACAAAACCTGTTTCTTAATATATGTCTACAATACGTTTGTGTATAATATATATTCAATAGTAATACTTATTCTATTTGATATACCGCGTTTTTCTGTAAATGATCTACACCAAATTGAAGTCGCTGCACCAAGTCCAAGTAGCCGGAAGTCATAGATTACGAAGATCCCGCATTTTGTTGTATGACGAAAACATCTATTGTTACTGCAACTTGTGCTGGTGTCATACTATGGTATTATAAGGTATTTAATTGTATCAAAACACCTTTCCAGTTACAATTTGTTAATGCTAAATTATATAGCGTACTGCAGTTTCCATTGTTCATTTGTTAACGACTTGGCTGATGGCACGTTTTATGGACGATAATATAGGTATTTACATACACACACACACACACACACACACACACACACACACACACACACACACACACACACACACACACACACACACACACACACACACACACACACACACACACACACACACACACACACACACACACACACACACACACACACACACACACACACACACACACACACACACACACACACACACACACACACACACACACACACACACACACACACACACACACACACACACACACACACACACACACACACACACACACACACACACACACACACACACACACACACACACACACACACACACACACACACACACACACACACACACACACACACACACACACACACACACACACACACACACACACACACACACACACACACACACACACACTTCACTTCAGCTCTTCTAGGCTAGTAGCCTGGTCTTGACAATTGTTTGTGCGTTGTCATTTTGTTCAAAACTGTAAGTGCACCAGAATCTGTCTAGTCTTGATTTGAACATATTTAATGAGGGCGCTGAAACTACATACTCTGTGAGGGTGTTCCACTGGTTTACTACCCTGAGTTTGAAGTAATGTCTTCGTTGTCTTGCAGTCACACGTTCCTTCTTGAGTTTCAGGCTGTGTCCCCTGGTTACCGTATTGTTGTCCAGTTCAAGTGGCATTCTATCAACTTTATAGATTCCATGGATATATCTGTACGTTTCAATCATGTCTCCTCTTGCTCTTCTATAGTAGAGGCTCCCAAGCCTCTACTATATCACCCTGCCCCTGAGCCTGTCACCATATTCGAGGTTCTTCCGTTCTGGGACTAGCTTCATTGTTCGTCGCTGAACGTTCTCAATCATCTGTTGGTCTCTCTTGAGTGTTGGGGCCCAGACTACATTGCCATATTCTAGAATAAGTCTGACCAGGCTCGTGTATAGTTTTTTCATGGTTGGTCCGTCCAGGTATGTAAATGATCTTCTTATAAGGCCTAGCGTTTTGTTGGCTTTGTTTGCTACCATCTCCATTTGTTGATCAAACTTTAAATCACGGTCTATTTGCACCCCCAAGTCTCTCTCATTTGTGGTCTCCCCCATGGTGGTATCTTTTCCACCACTGGCTATAGAATAGTCGTAGTGGAGGTTGTATTGTCCCAGATGCATAACTTTGCATTCCTCCTCATTGAAGCAAAGCTGCCACTTTCTAGTCCATGTTTCTAGTTGTCTTAGGTCTTTCTGTAATGTTACTTGGTCAGATTGAGCAGTCATTTGTCGGAATATCTTGGTATCATCAGCGAACATGTGAATAGGTGAGTCTACCACATCAGGCATGTCGTTAATGTAGCAGACAAAAAGCATTGGCCCAAGTATGCTTCCTTGCGGAATGCCGCTCTTGACGGGAGACCATGAAGATTTGCTACCATTGTCGAGAACACGTTGGCGTCGTCCCCCCAGGAAGGCTGCAATCCACTGCAACACCTTGCCGCCTATCCCGTATCAACTTAACTAGCAGCCTCTGGTGTGGGACCTTGTCGAATGCTTTGGCAAAATCAAGGTAAATTGCATCCACACTATCTCCCTGCTCTATGGCTTCCGTCCATTTATCAAGGACCTCAAGTAGCTGTGTATTGCATGAGCATCCATGCACGAAGCCATGCTGAAGACTTGACAGTACATTGTTTCTTGTCATTTGCGCCATCACTTCATTTCTAACCAACTTCTCCATCATCTTGCAGGCTACAGAAGTGAGACTCGCAGGGCGGTAGTTTCCTGGCAAGTGTTTCTGGCCTTTCTTAAGTATTTGTTATATCAATCAAGCTAAATGCAACAAAACTAAAGTTGATTTGTCAAGACTGGCGAATGTCGTATGTCTGTGGCAAAGCCGTGGGCATAGGCAATGGCAGTAACTGAAAATTGCATACTCCGCATCAAAAATAAAAATGTTCAACTGGACCCAGGCCCAGCCGCAAACTAGCTAAACCCCCCCCCCCCCGTATGTGCACAAGCAAATTCTAATGACTTACAAGTTATTTTAATGAAATCTTCACACCCTCTGCATCATACACTGTTGATAGGGATGTCAACAGTTGGCACCGCTGGTTCAGTTGGATAAGATTCCATTACGATTTGGCCAACTTTGAACTTACTTAGTTTTAGGTTTACTTGTCCTAGTCCTATGACGTGTTTCTACATGTCGTCCACACTGCCTGCTAGATGCCTCTCACGTGCCGGGAATCGCTGGGTTAGAGATAGAGACCACCACTCTGAGTCCACGAAAGGTTGCACATTTACCCTCTGTGTGGGATCTTTTTTCTTCCCCTGGCTTAGACACCTGATCGTTGATCTTCAACTTTCCCTTGAAATGCTCTACGACTTCCTGGCAAGGCGGCTTTGTAATTGTAGGGACTGCTCCAATGTTTATCTAGATGGTTTTTAAACGAGTTGACACTTGGGGCAGTTACACAGGTCTACTTCCGGTAAATCATTCCACAATTTTATAACTGTAAGTGAGAAGCTTTCTTTTTTACAAGCATGTTCTAGAAATGGTTTCAAACTATGACCCCTTGTATCACTGTCTTTGTGCAGCTTGACAATGTTAGATACATCACTGTCATACTTCCCTTGAAGCAGTTTATAAACCTCAGTCATATCACCATGTGTTCGTCTATATGCAAGTGTGGGAAGTTTCAGTCTCTGAAGCTTCTCCTGGTAAGGGATATCCTTCATCCCAGGAAGCTGCTTTGGTGCGCGTCTCTGCACATTTTCTGTGGCATCTTTATATTACTGTTTATAAGGGGACCATATAGATGTTGCATAATCTAAATGACTCCTAACTAAAGTTTTATATAATGGTACAAAATAATTTTGATTTAGGGTTGTGGAAGACTTTTTTATTAACTGCTATGATACTGTTTGCTTTGTTTATTTTTGGTTGATATATCAGTTGAATAAATCAATTTATCAGTTGAATCAGTAATAACCCCAATGTCTTTTTTTTCCTTCTATTTATGCTCTACTGTTTCCTCTAAGTGCATCACCTTGCATTTGTCTGGGTGAAATCTTAACCATTGACTAGACCAAGATGTTAGGTACCCGGTAATCTAAATTGTCCTGTATTGTATACTGGTCATCTGGACTATTAATTGTTTTAAACACCTTGGTATCACCTGCAAACATATACATCCAAAACTATACTCTTCTTAAGATCATTTATATATAAAACAAATAAGATCGGTCCTAAGACACTGCACTGCGGAGTTCCACTTGTAACATTTGTCCACTCAGAGTTTGTACCATTTACAATGACCTGTTGTACCCGGTCAGACAAGAATGCCAGGATCCATCTTAGCGTATAGTAATCTATACCATATGAGTCAAGTTTGCCTACCAATGTTTTATGAGGGAAATTTTTTATAAAACTATGTTTTGGAATATTAGTTTCTTTGCAACTTTAAGCACTTATTACATGTGCACTTGTCAACTTTGCCTATAGATAAACCCTGGTTGACCAACAACTTTAAAAAATGCGCCAGAAGAAAAATCAACTTTACAGATTATTTCTTTGGCACAGAACTGAAAGCTCAGAATGAACACTGTCATTCATAAGCTTGATTTAATGCTGATGCAACATACTTTTTTTTGGGGTGAGTTGAGTTAGAGGGCAACTGAATTGCTTGCTGATTCAACTCGGTACAGTAGCCCCTGGGCTTGGTTGATTGCGTTAGACAGTAGAACTATATCGTCAGCAAAATCAGTATCACTTAGGACCTTTGCAGGATGCCTTCTGCTATGCCGACGGCCGAATATAAATCCAGGTGCTGTGTCATCTTCACCTATGGCCATTATTATCTACACTGGGACTAGTATGACGTTCACATGTATACCATAGTATAGTTAACATAGGCACACCCAAACATAGGTATTATGTTGAATCATATTTAATTTTTTATACATTAGTACAGCTTTCAAATATACAATAACTAAGGTTGTATTTGAATTAAGATTATACTGTCAATGCATTGTTATGATTGTTAGTATGATATTACAAGTCTCATTATGACTACAATCTCAGTGTCTAAGAATGGATTGGAATGTTTGTATATCACAGTATCTATGTATACATAATGGTATTACACAGTATTTTTGTACGTTCAACTATACTCTATATACTGAAAACTGATTGTAATTTTACATTGTGAAACATATTTGAAATAAAATGAATATTTTATTATAAATGTGTTCGTTTTTTTAAGGTTGGGAGCACACTGGAATATGGTTGTGGTAATGTTGGCGGATGGTTGGGGTAATGTTGGCTGATGGTTGGGGCAACGTTGGCTGATGGTTGGGACAATGTTGGCTGATGGTTGGGGCAATGTTGGCGAAGGTTAGGGCAACGTTGGTTGATGGTTGGGGTAACGTTGGTGCTATGTGTGCTGTTGACGTAGGTGCAACGTTGGCCCAGTGAGCAAAGTAACATTGCGCCAACAATAATTGCTGATGTTGCGCCAACGGTTGGCATATGGTTGGCTGACTGTCACTGTGCTAACTGGGAGTGGTGGACCATACGACCATCATGGGTCATTTTACCCCACATTCCCCTGTGTTAATTCTACTGCAAACCAGCTTCATGTCAATACTGACAGTGACAACCATACTATGCAGTGCCTCTTGAAATCTTCTTTATAATGCACAATATCCGTGTTAACAAATCACCAAGTCACACCCGCCAACATTGCGACTTCAAAGCATTAATTTTCTATAAAATTAATCACATAATTTGGTACTACAGTTTTATCTCGCTTTATTCATTCAACCACTGTATCACATGCACATTCACAGATAAGATTCACCTTAAATAAACCTTGTTATTCTGACATTGCTGGAAATAGTTTCCTGCGGTTGAAAAGCGCCAATGTAGGTGTCATGAAGAGACATGCACATACCAGACACCTTATATATATCGAAACATTTTCATTTCAAGATTGAGGTCATTTCAATATCTCATGCTACGGTTTTAGATAAACCAAATCACCGGCTTATCGTAATTTCACACTTTGTTCATATCTTGTCCCATACCTTTCAGTCGTTTGTCAACGTTTCTTGAGTCTCGATCTCCATTTGGCTACGTTCTCATTGCAGGAGATGGACAGGTGTCAGCGTTGTGAGAAGCCCGTTTATTTCACTAAGAGGATGGGACCCGTCAGAGGGAAAGTCTTCCACAAGCAGTGCTTCAAGTGTGCCGCCTGTAGCCAGTACCTCACGATGAAGACTTTCAACACGAACGAAGTGGATGCCAGTGACAGATTTACTGCGCGACGCACAAGCCGAAGAAACAAGGGAGCACGTATGGTGCTGGGGCTGTTGGGATTCAGGGGGCTATGTATGCTCAGAGCCAGCTGAAGGCGAACAAACTGTTCTTTGCCAAACACCACTACCTGACTTTTGTGGTAAGTGATGTTATCGACACATGTTCCAATGCGCCAAAAAAGCTATAATAACCACCAATGGAAAACTATTTATGGTGGAACCCTAAAATATATGTACTACATGTTAAATACAGTATTTACTGCAACATTTATTATATGTAATGTAAGTAATAAAATTTTTTTCCAGATCGGGCAACTGTAAAATTTATAACCTCTAAAAGTGCCATTTCGTGACGTTGCCCTGGCTTTAGCAGATTGTAGGTGACTAGATGACTTGCTATAGTAGCGGCGAATGGTGATGAAAATAGACAAGAGTTCTGGCAATGGTTGTTTGCTGCTTATCTTGTTCTTGCTTACCTTGTGTTATGTTATCGACATAACTGATCAATTCCGGTGTTATGTATGCCTGAGGATAACTGTCTCTGTGGAATGTCTTTGTGCAGTGCGCCACGCGTGGGTGGCACGATGGGCGACAGAGGTAGGTGAGAGGTGTTCATCTGACATTCAGTGCCGGATTAACCAAAGTACACTTGTACCAGGCCCCACGTAAAGGGCCCCCACAAAATAAATTTGGCAAAAAGTACTTGTACAAACTTGTCCAATTTTTATGCTGTATTTTATTGCATTATTTTCTGGCATGTATGTCACTGTATGACATAGTCCCCTCAGTCTTACTTGCCGTTGTACGCTGTATTTTCTTGTACATATTTTGTGTGTATGCTGTCGGCAACAGCAATATCTTCGATCTTCGTATTTCACGTGCTCGGTAAATGTTGTACCAAACCCCCCATATTGTTAATCCGGCACTGCTGATATTACGAACGTGGTTTGTCGGTAGGTATGACTGTAATCCAAGCAATAGGCCACTTGTAATGCATTCTCAGATTGTGCCATTTTTAACCACACGAAATGCCCTTTTGAAACTGCTCCCATGGAAAATGAATATAAACGCCCTATCGCAGTACATAGAAGCAATCAATACACGTACATAATATAAACGCCATATCGCAGTATATAGAAGCAATCAATACACGTACGTAATATAAATGCCCTATCGCAGTATAAAGAAGCAATCAATACACGTATGTAATATAAACACCCTATCGCAGTATATAGTAGCAATCAATACACGTACGTAATATAAACGCCCTATCGCAGAACATAGAAGCAATCAATACACGTACGTAATATAAACGCCCTATCGCAGAACATAGAAGCAATCAATACACGTACGTAATATAAACGCCCTATCGCAGTATATAGAAGCAATCAATACATGTACGTAATATAAACGCCCTATCGCAGTATATAGAAGCAATCAATACACGTACGTAATATAAACGCCCTATCGCAGTACATAGAAGCAATCAATACACGTACGTAATATAAACGCCCTATCGCAGAACATAGAAGCAATTAATACACGTACGTAATATAAACGCCCTATCGCAGTATATAGAAGCAATCAATACACGTACGTAATATAAACACCCTATCGCAGAACATAGATGCAATCAATACACGTACGTAATATTATTAACTATTATTATTATGCAGTTTGCTACTAATGTTTAGTGAATTGTTATGCATCTGAGGTTAATTATCATCATCCGCGCAATGGCACAGTCCGGGCAGCGTCATGGAAATGTCATTGCCCGTTTACCATTCGTTGAATATACAGCATTTTGTCAAGGCATTAGTAGAGTGGTTCCTCTCACAACTCCACTATATAGTAGACTCAACTAACAACACTGAACACCACAGAGGCACGCTGAACTGGGCCGAACAAAGCTAAACGGCACCAACCTGTTCCAAACTGCGCCAAGATTCCATTACCACTGGCATTCTTCGTTTGCAGGGACAGATCAAGTCGAATATCTTCGAGGCCCAGCAGGAGCTGGAGATATAGCACCGCAAGGAGGAAGACGAACTGATGGAGAAATTATGGGTCGGCTGCTCTGAAGATAAGAAGGTTGGTCCAGTGTCGCATTGTTTTATTGAAACCTTGTGTAACATAGTTTCTCTTAATGTGCAACGACAGTTGCAAATACGTCTGCAAAAACATCAGCTGAATCAATATGACTTAGACTGCTTTCATGCATTACAGACAAGCGCCGGGTACGGTGTGAAGTGTGAAGTTGTTATTTGTGATCATTTGTTGAAGTTGGGTTATCACTGTGGTATCAGTGTAGCTTTAAAGTTGGGTTATCATTGTGGTATCAGTGTAGCTTTAAAGTTGGGTTATCACTGTGGTATCAGTGTAGCTTTAAAGTTGGGTTATCACTGTGGTATCAGTGTAGCTTTAAAGTTGGGTTATCATTGTGGTATCAGTGTAGCTTTAAAGTTGGGTTATCATTGTGGTATCAGTGTAGCTTTAAAGTTGGGTTATCATTGTGGTATCAGTGTAGCTTTAAAGCTTTGTTAAACAGTTTTTTTTTACCTCACAGTTTTTTCATGAAAGAAGATTGTAATGTAAAATGTTGGTATAAAGCGAGGTGCTTAATCAACCATTATATGTACAACTTCTCCAGTACAGTAATGCCTGCCTTTGGTGCTTCCGTTACTAGTCACAGGCCCAGCTACTAACAGCAGCAATGGTGAACACGCACAGCGAGCAGATGATGAACTTACTCAAGCAACTACAAGAAGAAAACAGCAATATGATCGAAACAGAAGTTGTATGTTTTACACAATATTTAATCCATCAACAAACATTGTAACATACTCATAATTGGTTATGCAATCTAAACGCGAACAACATTTATATATGTATCAAACCGATTCCATGCAACCGACGGCAACAAAACATTTGTTAACAGTTACATACATTCATTGATAAATCTAGCTATCCAATTTGTGAAACGCTTGCCAGAACAGTATATTTTATAACTTCGATTATGTATGTTGTCTGTTCTAGCAATTGGTGATAGTTTTTAGCATAATTGCATACATTGCTTAGACAGAAGCTCTTCATGCGGCTGTGCGGGTAGGGCGATAATTCAAATCTCGAGAACACCATGCAGCAGATCATTCGCACGCACGCACGCACGCACGCACGCATGAACACCTATATATAGTATAAGCGTCCTACATTCTTATTGGCTGTTTTTTTTTTATTTGATGTAATTCTCAGTTTTAACTGACATGCATGCACAAAAATGCATGAACGTTCACACGAATGCATATGCACACATGCATGCACATGAGAATAAAGGAAATGCCCTAAAAGTATGCGAAACAGCCCTAGAAGGTGTTAATGCACCGCACCAAATTCCACATTAGGAAGATGCACAATGCATGTGTACATAAACAACCTAGTTCGTCTGCATCACAGGTCCTACGATCTTGCACTTCCATCGCAACAGCATGCGGCGGTTGCACACTTGAACAATCACATTTAAAGTGGGAGTTAACATAATATAATTGAGTATCATGAAATACGTTCAGTTACACAATGAAGTTTAATGTCATGTGAATGCATTACAACACTATTACACATTTCAGAAGATAGCTATAATGAAGATTTCATTTAGTCGTCGTCGAGACACGAACGTACGTTTTTCTCCATCCCATTATTGCTACATTTCTTATTTCATTTATTTGAATGAATATTAGTTTTTCACATCCATTATGATCTTTTGACTGCCACAACAATGTTCGTTATATGTTTTGTTTCAGCTACGCCGGTCTGCCGTGTGTGGAGATCGAGGGACATGGGAAAGGAGTCGGCTACAAGCCCGTGATGGCGATTAGAGAGGATACGTTCAGGAACACATGGAACCTGGTGCTCATCGGCAGTTGCTGGTGGCCGATCAGTTGTAATTGGGGACCCAGGTGAGTACAACACCACAACAACACCACAACAACATAACAACCGTCATATCCAATATGATAATGAGTTGATGCATGTCTTTCTCTCTTCACTGATAACTGAGCGGATTACAGGTCCACCTCCTTGTGGTAGTCAAACATTATGATAATTTGTAGCTGGTACAGTGTGCAAGCACAGTTTTGCGTCTTGTGGCATGTCTTTGACTTATGTTACCGTTTCCTTATTTCATCCGATCTTCCATTATTCTCTTTATTTATCTGTTTTGAGATGTTCACTAATTTTTTCTTTGGTATTTATCACTGTCACTTTCATTTATAGTTTTTTAAACTTCGCCTTTTAAGATGTATTCTATATAATGTATCTTTCCGTGATAACATTTTATTTCTACTGTATTGCGTGTGCATAGAACAATTACTGTTATGCATCCTTACGAACATACACATGATTCATACACCACGTATATATGTAAAGGCGAAGTTATCTTAATTGTATGCCACACCATGCGTTTCATCTTTCAGGACCCAGACACTGGAAGATCTACATAAGTACAAATATAAATACAACGAATTCTACTTCCTCACCAACCCGGACAATTTCATTCACATGCTCCAAGCGGACGATGAAGAGAAACAGCTGCTGAAAGCGCCTGTCACCCTCGAACAGTTCGTGTATATGCCTTTTGTCAAATCTAAGTCCTTCACAAACGGTCTCCAGTTCGACCCACCAGTGAAATCCGTGCTGTATGCATACAACAAGGGAAACACCGAGGTGAAAGTATGCCTGTCCTTTGCCAAGGACATACAATTTCAATATCATTTACTGCACGCTGACTGCAAGAAACGAAGTGACACGGAATTACATGGCGCAAAGCTGAAAGATTTTGTATTTCATTCGATCGTCGATGGTCTGGCCCTGTCTGATGTCCAAGTACCAGAGCCGGGAACGTTCTCACTGATATTATTTGTCAGCACATTGGACGCCGGCTCACTGAAAGAAGCGTGCACATTCAGAATCGTGTGTGAGAAGTCGACCAGCGAGGCGTGTCCACTGCTGAATTGCACGGGTACCAATTGGGGCCCGAGAAAAGGCGAGCACACCTTCGGCTTCAACCCACCGCGACGGCATTGTCAGCGTCAGCAATGACTTGGAGATGAACTTCAAGCTGCCAACCAAAGTTTCTTTCATCTGCCAGCTGTACAAGAACGGCGTCGAAGACTCGACGCTAAAAAAGTTTGTCAGCTTAAGTGTCTCCGATGACGTCCTGACGGTGAAGGTGAACCCGCCCCAGTCCGGCCAGTACGGACTTGAAATCTACGCACAAAAGGAAGACGCAGCAGAAAAGAACTCTTATGCGCATGCTTGCAAGTACCTGCTGAATGTGGCGAGACGAAACGAAACAACCACGTTCATTGGTCCATGGCGTCGATGAACTCTATTGGCTGAAAGGTGGAACAGTCTTATTGTTTCTGTTAAAGACTATGACAGCTTCTTTCTCAATTAACTCTATCACATGCGTGGCATTTATGCCCGTAAATTCAATGAACTTCCCGACTACATGTCGATTTAGAGGTCTCAGGGAAAATTAACAATCTGATTTTTAGAACAAACCTCAAATGCAGATATACTCAATAATAATAAGAAAGAACAAATAACACATGCTATTAAGTAAATGTGACTAGAAGCAGCTGCCTGCCTTAACTGTTTTAGTCGATACGGACCTGGCAGACACGTGGTGCAATATTTCAAAGTTTTTGAACTGTTCATTTGCTCATTCTACCTGCATTCAGGCCCTAACATTCAGGCCCTAACATTCACTATGCACGTATATGTCTTATATGTGCTTACACTAACACAAATCAAAAAAGATAAATGCTCCTTAAAACATTTCTTGAACAAACGAAAGATATGTTGTTTCCATATTGTTAGTAATTATTTAGTGCATACATATGTTTTTTGTGTTCCTTAGATAAATGAGACTAGATGACAAAGTGATGCCGAAGAACTTGGATGACTGTATAAGTTTATTTATGAAGTGTGTACTTGACAAAAATGTTAGATTTTGATGTTGTAACTGGCATAATTTTACAAACAATAAACGTCCTAAGCTGTATCACTTGTGTAAATTGTATAGCTAGAAACAACAACATTGCTATATGTGTATTTTGAAATGACTGGTTTGCTGTATTTGTACGTCTGCTATGTTAACTGCATTGTACAGTTACGAGTTGAAAGCGAAGTTCAGCCAACGTTGCTGCTGGTCATGCGATTGTGATTATGCCGATCATTTATCTGCCAAACTTATCTTTGACCACTGGGATTCTTCAGCCGCCCTCTGGACAAAAGAATTAGTCAGTAACCTACTGGAGTAGTCTTTTTTGGTGCAAATGGTGGATAAACCAACTAGAGGTAATAATATACCTGACTTTGTTTGTATTTCTGACTATAGCTCCATAGAGTGTGGTGGTGGAAAATAGTTTTGCTCGAGGTGACCACATAACCATCAAGGTACTGCAAAGTGCCCACACGTGCGAAAACATTAAAACAAGAAAAGTGGACAACAGAGTACGACAATAAATCTTAGTTTAATGTTTCTTAATTTCAAGTAGGGTAGGGTGAGGCAAGGAACCCATTTAAGGGAAAATGGGTATAGTTAATCATAAATAAAATTATTTTGAGGTGTCTATGCTGTCATTCGATGGTTGTGTGGTGATGGTATGCAATGCCAAAAAATAATGACAACTGACAATATCATCGGTATATTATCGTCAATTAAATAATTTTTATAATGTCCAGTTATCCTATGGGGCAAGAAGCCCCCGGGGGCGTCTTGCCCCATAACAGTTAATTTTAAACAGTTAATACTCTTTCTCGATTCTTTCCCAATGACAGTAACGGTCTTTCTCGATTTTCTGATATACGAATATTGAAATTAAGCACTCTATTGTTATGCAAGAAAAATGCATTCTCTTGAACAAAACAGGCACCAAACATGTATCATTAAGTCACTCTCGGACTCGTTGTTATGGCAGATAAAACAACGTACCCTTGGCGTGCAGTCAGTGTACAACTGACACTGTACCCACACCTCCAAAGGTCTACAGATCACGAAGGGCTCGCCGCAATTTGACACACGGCCATGTTTAATTTTCGCTGCTGTTGCTGACGCGTCTTCTCTTTGGCTTCTTCACTTCTTCTTTGGTTCCGTTCTGTGTCCCTCGTCTAGCCGCCAGTGACTTCCCCTTTTCCTTCCTCTTTGTTGACTCGTGATCAACAAGTTCAACTTGTGTGTGATGACATCCAGTTTATTAAGAAATAATAACTTAAATGAATGTAGTTTCTTTGGTACGGCACCTTTATAATCGCGGGTAACAAGTATACCGCAATATGCAGTTTTTAGTACAGTGTACCCGAATTGTAACGTGCCATCTATATAAAATGATAGATCGTACATTTGAAAACTCGTAGCTTTTATCAAAGTAAAAACATTTCTCCTACCTAATCACGATTATAAATTGACCAAATCATGTTTTAATCAAAATAGCGTTTTTTGTTGTTTTCCCGACTTGGGATGGTGTGGGAACACGTAAAAGGTTTTGAAAAAATTTTAACCAAATGGTGCATCATGGTGCTCTTGATTGCATTTGTTTGACCTTGCAAATATTTAACGTTCCCGCCTCATTGATTAAAAACACTATTCTGATCATGCCCATCCTCAAAAGGGGTTCGGGGGTACGAATGAAATCGAACCCCACTTTTTGAGAGAATTTTATTTAACTGTAATTTTTTTCGCTCGAACCCCCGTTTTCAAAACCCTGAAGCCGATACATGTCTTTCATCAAGATCTACAAATTCCGATGACACGTGAACACGCACACCATAGAAATACCAGTCACTACTGCAGGCAAATCTCAGAAAATGAGACTTGCTTAGGTTGATTTCTCCCACAAATATACCCAAACGGTGTCTGAATGCACGTGCAAAATCATTTGCAACCCCTACCAAGAACATATCTTGTCCTTATGAATACACAACATCATGAAATGGATCAATTGTCATTCAGTCATGATTGTCCTCAAATATGCTTTGACGCGACGTAGGGCGCTAATTGACCGTTGGCTGATAGCTTTTGTAGCTGACATGATACAACAATACAACAAAATAGTGTTTATTTAGACCCATAATTATTTACATTAAATACAATTCAATTACAAAATATATGTTGAATATGTTTCAGGGAGACTCCTATTAAGACCAGGCTTGGTTGACATGTCCAACATTATTGTTGCTAATTTGATAACCTGTGACAATAGCTGTTACTGGTGTGAAGACAGCAATCGCAAATATGCCAACACATTAGAAAGTGTAACATTTTCCACACGCGGTATGTTATGGGTGAAAGCGCATATATCTATCTCCAGCTCTCGTAAGTCAAAATCGCAGCCATAGAAACAAGTAACAGTTTGGAATTCATCGTTGTATGCGTCTCCACCAGCTGCTGTTAAGAGAAGCTGTTCATAGTTCATTGTAGTCACAATGAGGTACAAAGCCTGTAATATGGCTCTGTGTAGATGTTGTTGGTGTTTGCGCTGTTTGCGCTGCTGTCCCACAGTCAAATTTAGTTGGGGCTGCTCTGCGTCTTAGTAGTCTAGGTTCTTCAATTTTATTCTCTTCCGCTTTGTTCATGACATCAGCCCAAAACAAGTCAAATCTTGTCTCTGTGCGTAACATGCTAAGATTTTCACAGTCATGGATGAAACTGACTGTCCTTCAGCGGTTGACAAGTTTGGCTTTTGAAGAGTTGTGCTTAGACTGTGAGCATGGCGAAATACACATTCGCCCAAAAGCAAGTAAATCAAATGTCATCATTATGATAATGAACACCTCGGATTCGTACCGTGCTTTCATTTCAGTGTCTGAACAGTTATCCAGATACCGTGTCCATAGTTCTTTCGAGTTGGGATAATTTTCGCTCCTTGCTTAGATCACAGCAAACAAAAGCCTGGGGACTATTCATAACTGTCCCAACCCAAAGCGTCTTTCATTATCTTTACTCTCCTGATGCAATCCGCAATATAAATATTTAAAGAATGTCCGTAGCAGTGACAGGGAGGGATTGCAAGAGCCGGCACAAGCCACATTTTTAGGCATCCAAATTATCAGTAAGGGTGGTCCTTGCGGGCCATACCTGCTTTAGCATTAGGCGTCAAAATTACCGGTCAGATGTAACCATGTTTCGTTTTAATCTTCTAGACATTAAGTGTCTAAGTGATGTTTACATTCACTACTTTTCTTTACGGTTTACAGTGATATCTATCTTCAGGACACCGGTTGCACCCGATATTAGACATTTACAATCCGTTGAAACTAGGGCAAGGTCTTGAAATGGCGCTGCAATAGGATACAAGGATTACTGACCCGATTTGCCATCAGTGTGCTGTGTATTTCATACGTAAATGCTAATAAACGTAACCGTTGAAATTAATCATTGTCCACATCAAGTCATCAACTATCAGAATCACTAGTGAATAACTATTGGTTAACTTAGTATTATATTTTCAACGTGTACGGCAAATTTAATATTGCAAAAATAACTGCTGTACACTGGTCTACTATAATTCACATGTGAATAATTTCACTTATTGATTTTATTTATAAAGAGTAGACATCGTGGCACATAATACATTTCATTTATAATTGAAAAAGGAAACATGAGCAATTTGCTTCTTTTCCATTGTCATAGACAATAAACATTATTATTATTCCACAATGGGACTTCCAATGGTATAATTTTAATAATATGCATTCTTTTAATAGAGACATTTTGTATAATAGCAATGCATAGTATTGCACACACAGTACACACATTACACAGTACATATTACTATTACGTAGTACCTACAGAATACAGATGTTACAGATGCATGTTTTTTGGTATGAGTGTAGCCTTTTGCATAGATCTAATGGCCCCATACCAAGCCACTTAAATTCACTTGGCTGGAAGTAGCCAGCCCCAAATGTATACTTTAGACATATTTGCAGAAGCAATCAAGTCATGATTGACCATCAACTTATCACCCTTTGGCCCTACAAGTGGACATTCTATTGTCTAGGTCTTCCCTCCAAATCGTGCCTGCCTGAATGACTAGTGTCTACTGCTTAGTGTCTACAATTTCCCCAGTACTGATTCATTCACACTTGTACTAATTCACAAATGTCTGAACCTGATCTGTCTCAGGCTAGTGACTGCAGGCCTGCTGGAAATGCCAGTGGGTGACATTTAATTGAAATATCAATTAAAACCAAATCAACTGCCCTTACTGGTAACATTAATTAATTAAATTAAGTTACCTTAGTTGAGCTAATTCAATTAACAACCTAAATTAGGGTTATGGTTTGCATTAGGGTTAAGTAAGGGTTAGATAAACAACTCCTACCCTAACCATAAGCCAATATATATATATATATATATATATATATATATATATATATATATATATATATATATATATATATATATATATATATATATATATATATATATATATATATGAACATTGTATAATGTCTACTATTCTGCTGTCTACTGTCCATTGTGTGGTGGACGACTTCTAGAAATCCAGCTCCAGCTTTTTATTGTAATTACTATTATATATATATATATATATATATATATATATATATATATATATATATATATATATATATATATATATATATATATATATATATATATATATATATATATATATATATACATGTGTTATTTAATAAAACCAAAACGTATGTATTACAGTTTATTTGTGTTTAGTTTTTATCATAAGATAATAGGTTTATCTTTTCTAAATTTTGCAGGCCGCGGGCTTGCGGGCCGTGGGCTTAACCATCTTTGGCCCGCGGGTGTGGGCCGGGCCTGTGCCTGAAACGTGTGGGCCGGGCCTGGGCCAAACTTTACTGGCCTGGGCGGGCCTGGGCCTAAATTCTAGTTTGCGGGCCTGGGCCGGGCTGGGCTTGACGAATTTTTGCGGGTCTTGGCCTAGCCTGGATTATATGCAGGGAGCATAATAGTAAATAAGAAAAACGAATTAAACATTTTAGTAGAAGATTTTGAACCTCACATCAAATGCAGGGAGCATAGTAAATAAGAAAAACGAATTAAACATTATAGTAGAAGATATTAACCCTCACATAATTGGTATCACCGAATCACGGGCCAACAGAGACATTACCAGTTCCAGATGCTAAATTTCAGGAGGCTAAATCGGCTATTTAGGGCAGTTAAATGTAACTCCATAAATGGTAGCTAAGAAAATAAAGGCATTGAATAAATAAATAATAAATCACCTGGAGTGGGTGGAATTCCTAAAAACTACTAATGGAAACATTAGAACAAATTAGTATATGACTTACAAGAGTGTTCAGCTTGTCATTAAAAGAAGCAGTGGTTCCTTTTGAATGGAAATAAGCAAACATCATACCATTATTTAACCATATAGGGCACGGGAACTTGGATGTAAACTATGAAATGGGAAATATTGTTCTAGGTACTACTGTAAAAGAAAAGGACTTAGGAGTAAGAGCTGATATGAACGTTTTAGAGTAGTGTGGTATTGCAGCTTCAAAGGGTAATACAATGGATTGATTAGGAGAAATATAACATACAAGGATAAAAGCTAATGATACCTCTGTTTAAAGCAATAGTTAGGCCTCATTTAGAATAGCGTATACAAGCGTGGAGACCATATTGTCAGAAGAATATATATACACTTGAACGAATACAGAGGAGAGTAACTAAATTGATTCCAGAACTGAGAGACCTTAATTATGAAGAATGCCTAAAAGAATGTTTTTAAAGTGAAACCAAAAGGCATTTTTGGGGCTTTTGCACCTATACGAGTGTCTAAAACCTAACATTTGCAATTATAATCAAGAATATCAACGCAAGTGGTTTACTGGGAATATATTCTAAAAGTACGAAATTCTGGTCTAATGTAATTTTTCGTAGAGACTGACATATTCATCAGTGTTTGCAATTTTGGCCAATCAGCGGCGAGCAGCCCCTTAACCCCTAACGCGGCTGTGACGTAGGATGTGCACATCGCGTGTATTTTTAAAGTGGTTTGGTAAGTTACATTTTTATTTGCGTTTATACTGGATTTACACGCAGCAAAAACTCTTACAATGCTTTACTGTGCAGCATTCGGTGAGGTATAGAGAGTTAATTTTTTCGATTTCCTCTGGAAAAACAGACAGTAGTGAAGCAATTGAAATTCACAATTTTGTTCGGCCCATTTTGAAGAGTAGTGTTTTGAAGTTGATATATTTTCATCAACTAATGGGTCAAGATTCTTTAAAACTTCGGCGACGGAGAACGTTAACACCTGAAGTGGTACCGAAAATATTCCAGCATGTACCTCAGTCGAAGGCTTCGACACAACTCAGACACTCGATGAAGAGAACTGTCTTATGTCAAATCGGAACGCAAGGCTGTTAGTAAACAATGAATGAATGACCATCTTGCCAAATAAGTTGATTGTAGACGCAAACAGCCTGTCCAAACTTATTGGCAAGTATGTGACTAAGTTCGTCTATGTCTACAATCAGGCTTTTAAAGTTGGAGTTGTGGGAAACCTAGTCAGCACTCTTGACGTAGGATTCTGACCAAATATGGCGTTGCCCATGCAAAACAGATTTCGGTGTTCAATGAGGTATATTTAGTTAACCACTTGCGTGATATTCATGATTATAGTTGCAAATGGTTAGTTTTCAAGTACTTTTATAGGTGCAAAGGCCCAAATAATGCCTTTTGTTTCACTTTAACAACCCATGATACAAAGAGGTTAAGAGGAGATCAAGTTTAAGTGTTTAAGATATTAAATGGGTATCAAATGTTTTTTTCTCACTCAAGAAAATAATAATACTTGAAGACATAAAGTAACATTAGTAAAGGATCAGTGCAGATTGGATATCAGGAAGTACTGGGGCGCGATGGCATACCGGCTAGAAGGCCGGACTCTCAATCGAGAGAACCCGGTTTCAAATCCCACTGCGATCGCTTCGAACCTTTGGCAAGTTTGATCACCCCACGTTGCCACAGTTCACTCAGCTGTATAAATGAGTACCTGGCAATACAGACAGTGGTGGATATGTGAACGAATAGCCTTCGCGCAGCAATTGCAGCGTGGCTGAATACTTCCCAAAGAAGTTGAGATGGCCTTGGAATGAACAGGTCTGCCAGGGGGTGAAGTGTAAAGCGCTTTGAGCAGTCCTATGGACCGGATACCGCGCTATATAAGAACATACCTTTACCTTTACCTTACTCGTTCTCACAGAAGAAAATAAATGAATGGAACACATTATATACAGATTGTTTAACTGTTAGCAGCGTGAATATGTTTAAAAACAAGGTTGACACATATCTCAGGAGGGCGGGTTACACGTAGACTAAAAATGTCGGACTCTCGACAAGCCAATAACTTCCTTGTCTACTTGTCATCTGGGCCTTTGCCTTGGATGGCAATATTGTTAAATCTTGTTAGATCAGCACGTGGTGGGAGAAAGTGGTCCGGCCATGGCCTTGAACGTTTTTAGATAAACCAAATTACTGGCCTATCTCAGTTTCACATTTTGTTCATCTCACATTTTGTTCATCTCACATTTTGTTCATCTCTTGTCCCGCACTGTTCAGTCGTTTGTCAATTGTTTTTTTAAGCCTCAATCTCTAGTTGTATACGTTCTCATTGCAGGAAATTGACAGGTGTCTGCGTTGCGAGAAGCGCGTCTATCCCGTCGAGAGGATGGGACCTGTCAGTGGGAAAGTCTTCCACAAGCAGTGCTTCAGATGTGCCGCTGCAGCCAGTATCTCACGATGAAGACTTTCAGCACGAACGAAGTGGAAGCCGGTGACTGTGAGATTTACTGCGCGACGCACAAACCGAAAATGGAAGAGAGCGCTTATGGTGCCGGGGCTACTGAGATTCAGGGGGCTATGTATGCCCAGAGCATTTAGAGACACATGAAAAGTGTCTCTACACGGAAAACGTACGGAAATAATGCTGTATGTCTGTCTCTTTCTCTGACTGTCTCGAGTGTTACTGACGAGTCTTCACACCACTTTTTTATGATTCATTCACCGTTGATTCGCCCATAAAAGATGTGAACATATATTAACATTAGGGATTTTAAGTGAAAGCTTTGAACAGTCGCTAACCGTTGGAATAGTAACACGTGGTTAGTAGGGTGATTGCACCAATATTTCAAATTTAGTCATCGGGCAGGGTAAAAATTGCGGAGGTATATAATTTTGGGTCGTTTTCTGAAAACGTTATACAAACGTATCATGATATATCGAAATGACATCAGTCTTGAAATGAAATGTTTCAATATGTACCATTAGGCGTTTTCTATGCAAAAATGTTGCTTCATGACATCTACATTGGTGCTTTTCAACTGCAGGAAACTATTTCCGGCGACGTCAGAATGAATGAAGGTTTTGGGTCGTTTTCTGAAAACGATGTAACCCATTTTAGCAAATGTTATAGAGGAAAAGACTGAATTCATATTTAATGTGCTATAACAGTTTAAAGAAAACCGTAGGACATATTCCAATGCGCCAAAAAATAATGGCCACCTATGAAAACAATATTGATGGTGGGACTCCCTAATATATGTCATTGTACTACATGTTACATACAGTGTTTACGACTTCAACACCAATTATCTCACAAAAAGCCCCCCCCCCCCTCAGTACAACATCAGTTTGGTGAAAAGTAGTTGGATGTCACTCTTTGTTTGCTCAGGACAACTTGTACAATTGTTATGCTGCATCTTCTTATATTATATTTCTGGGATGTCATTGCATGATGTAAGGCTTGCTTGTCGTTGTACGCTCAATTTATTTGTTTGTCATCATACGCTGTATTTTTTTTTACGTATGTCTGTATGCCGTCATCAACAACAATATGTGAATGCCTATGTTCAAACATAGCTGAATGAACGCTAAAGTAATGGGTTACATCTATAGTCAATGCCACACGTCTCGATTTTCGTCTTTCACGCACTCGGCAAACGTTTGTACCAGGCCTCACATTGTTAATCCGCTGATATTAAAAGGTGGATTGGCGGTCGGCATGGCTGATTGGAATATAAGCGGAATTGTCACGGCCCATTTACCATTTATTGAGTGTACAGCATTGTTGTCATTGTTGTCATTGTCCCAGTAGAGTGGTTCCTTTCACAACATCTCTAAATAGTATAACCAAATAACAACGCCGAACATCACCAAGCAAAGCCGAACTGCGCCGAACAAAGCTAAACGGCACCTAATAACCTTGTTCCAAACTGCGCTGAACAAAGCTAAACGGCACCTAATAACCTTGTTCCGAACTGCGCCGAACAAAGCTAAACGGCACCTAATAACCTTGTTCCGAACTGCGCCAAGATTCCGTCACTATTGGCATTCTTCATTTGCAGGGACATATCAAGTCGAAGGTCTTCGAGGCGCAGCATGAGCTGGAGAAACTACAACGGAAGGAGGAAGACGAACTGATGGAGAAATTCTGGGTCGACTGCTCTGAAGATAATAAGGTTGGTCCAGTGTCGCATTCTTTTATTGAAACCCTCTAACTTAGTCTCCACTAACGTGCAACGATAGTTGCAAGTACGTCTGCAAAACCAGTCGAATCAGTATGACATAGACAGTTGCTTTCATGCATTGCAGACAAGCGCCGGGTTCAGTGTGATAGCATAGTCCGAAACATATACATAGCACGTTGTCATTTGTGATTATTAGTTGGAGGTTGGGTTACCATATTAGTATCAGTGTAGCTTTAATGTAGCCTCGTTAAACAGCTTTTCTTTTTAGTCCTGTTTTCCTCACAGAAAAGATGCAATGTAAAGTGTTGGTATAAAGGGAGGTGCGTTATCAACCATGATATGTACAACCTTTTCAGTACAATAATGACTACCTTTGGTGCTTCTGTTACTAGCCATTAGTCCAGCGGCTTACAGCGGAAATGGTAAACAAACACAGCGAGCAGATGATGAACTTACTTAGGCAACTACAAGAAGAAATTCGCAAGAAGGTCGAAGCAGAAGTCGTGCGTTTTACTCAATATTTAATCCATAAAAAAAAATTGTAACGTACTCATAATTGGTTATGGCAATCAAAACGCGAACAACATATTCATCTGTTTTCCAAACTGATTCCATTCTACCATATTTATCGAGATAAGATTGCCATCCCAAACTACAAGTTCCATATGACAAGTGGACAAGAAAGTCATTAGCTTATCGAGTGTCCAACAATGTTATAATTTTTTTCCAAAATTAATTATTTTAGTTAGTATAAACTGTATTATCCTGTGTAGGAAACATCTATGTATAATCCGCCTTTCTCAGATATATGTCAGTTCTATTTTAAACATATTCACACTACTAGCATTAACACAATCATTTGACAGTGTTCTTTAGCTAATGCTAATTTGTGTCTTGTGGTTCTACTGCCTTCTTTAACTTTGAAGAGCATATTCTTATCAACATCTTCATACCCATTCACTGTTTTAAACACTTCTATGTGGTCTCCTTTTAGTCTCCTGGTCTTTAGTTTTGTCAAACCACATTCTGATAAGCAGCTTTCACAACTAAGGTCTCTTAATTCTGGAATCAGTTTAGTTGTTCTTCGTTGTATTCTTTCTAACTTGTTTATATATGCTTGTATACAGTATTCAAAATGCGCTCTAACTATTGCTTTGTTCAGGGATACAATTAGCGGTTTCTCCTTATATGTAATAATTCTCCTAATTAGCCCTGGTATTTGATTACCTTTTGAAGCAGCAGTCCCACATTGCTATGAAGGTTTCATGTAAATGTTACTCCAATGTCCTTTTCTTTTGTGGTTCTTCCTAATACAGCATCCGTCATTTTATATTCTTCGTCCAGGTTTCCATGTCCTATGTTAATGCATTTACATTTCCCAAAATGTAATAACATTTGCCATTTTTCTGGCCATTTAGCCAATATATCTAGATCATTCTGTCAACTTTGTTTATCTGTATCATTTGTAACCTTTCTGAATACGTTTGTGTCACATGCAAATTTCAGTACTTTGATAGATGTGTAATCTTCCAAATCATTTATATATATATTAACAATATTATAGGTACTAATACTGATCCCTGTGGTACCTACTCAAAGCAGATTTCCAGTTTGAAATCTCACCATCTACTATTAAGGGTCATCCATACAGTACGTCACGCTTTGGGGGGTGGGGATCTATGGGTAAGCGTGACGAAGTAGAGGAGTGAAGGGGTCTTTAGGTCAGCATTACGTAACGATTTTTAAAATGTTGACTGGTCTAGATGTCAATATCCGACAGATAGCCCTAATTGTTAAGCCATTTTTTAAATTTCAACGACGAAACAGCATCATAGGGAGTCTTTGTCAAAGCGAACGTAATTTTAGGGGTGTACATGCCAGGTTTACAAGGGGGTGGGTAGTCTCAAAAACGTCCAAAAATAGCTTGACGTACTATATGGCTGGCCCCTTACTGTGTTCTGTGTGTAGGCCGCTTTTCTATCCAGTTGTTACATCGTTACCTAGCGCATGGGTTTTTAGCTTAAGTAACAATTTTTAATGTGCATTTTACCGAAAACTTTCTGGAAATCTGAGTAGACAACATCCACTAGTGACCCATCATCTACCCACTTTGTAATTTCTGAAAAAAATCGTAAGACATGACCTTGCTTTTAGGAGTCCATGTTGAGATGTATTTATGAATTTATGTTTTACAAGGAATTCCACCATGGGGCCTCTAATTAATGTTTTTCACTATATATATACTGACGATTTCAGGAGCAGTAGCTCCATGTACAGCTTGTACAAGTACTCGGATGACTCTGCCGTGGCAGATTTGTCAAATTCAGACAGTAATTTTGAGCAGCAGGTCACTGAAGTGACAAGATGGTGTAAGGACAACTACCTAGACTTGAATGTGGAAAAGACAAGGGAGATGGTAGTAGATTTTAGAAGGAATGGATGTGTGGGTGAGCTTGTTATAGAGGGTGTGATTGTGGAAAAAGTGAATGAGTATAAATATCTTTACACTGTTTTGGATAATAAACTAACTTTTGAATCTAACACAAACTGCATTGTAAAGAAATGTCATCAGAGAATGTTCTGCATGTTCAGACTAAGATCCTTTGGTGTAAGTCCTAAGACGCTGCAAATGTTCTATCACAGCTTTATTGAATCTGTTTTGACATCTTCTTTTGTCTGCTGGTTTGGCACTTTGAGTGTGAAGAATAGAGGCAGGTTGAACAGTATTGTCAATAGGGGAAGTAAGGTTGTGGGAGTGAGACAGGCTGGACTAAGCGAGCTGTATGAAAAAAGATATTAAATTATTTGAACGGAACCAGTCTATAATTTAGTGGGTATATTATTTATGTAGAGTAAATTATTTTGTTTCATGTAGTCACTGAGTAATAATGTATAAACATTATCCCTTGTATATATTTTAAATATATTTCATAATGCTTAATAATGTTAATAACCGGTCTATTTAATTTTTTTAATTTATTGTATATCTTTTATTTCTCCTTGTCACCATCACCACCACCATCAATGTACGAGTGAGAAGAGATGAATGTGTGGGATATGAGTAATATTTATTCCTACTGTTACTGTCTATGTACTGCTTTATGTACTGTTTTCATGTATTTTATATGCACACAAAACAAAGTTCTCTTTTGAGAAATTCAATAAAGTATCGTATCTTATCTTATCTAGAAAGCGTTACGTACGTATCTCAATGCAAAACAAAATTAATGAAGTCGGAACGTCGGAACTGCTTCCAGATGTGAGTGGATATTCATACTGCATAAATAAACAACCTACCAAACAGTTGCTAATGTCATACATTGAACACATTATAAAACAGATGCTGATATCATACCACATAAAAACAGCCTACTAAAACAGTTAGTAGTAATACAGTCATACTTTGAACACTTGCAGCGTTAGTAATGCTGTGCGGTGGCGTATTTTTGCCATAATTCGCCTAAGGGCAGCAATTTTGTGTGATTGTGTCTGTTGTAGTGGAGTCGTTCGATAATTTTACAAAAAGCAACATTTCTAACCGTTTGCTTGCTTGCATGTATGAATGTATGCATGCATACATGTATGTATGTATGTATGTATGTATGTATGTATGTATGCATGCATGTATGTACGTATAAATGACTTCGTGTATGTATGTATCAATTGCTTCGGTTATTAGGCGTTAGGAGCGCTGTTAACAAAATTAATTCATTTATTAGCCGTCAGGGGCGCCACTAACATGGGCGCTATGTTACGAAAAAAATAGTTCATAGACTGTCTAGGGGCGTTCAGTAGTTCCGTCACTGTCCACTATGTGGCGCCAACGTATGAGGCTACGTGACCCTATGAGTGGCCCCGGGCCCCTGAATCCTGAGTGCATTCCACCAAAGAGACACGTCTACTACTAGCGCGTTAACATATTAGTGTTATTTCATGGTTGCACTTTTAGCTTTTTAAGGATATTGCGCTGTATAAGAATGATATATTATTATGTTGTTATCTGAATAAGAAACATATATATCCATCTTCAAGAGTTAAATGTATAACTAACCGTAAAGAAAAAACTAAACAATGTTAACACTGGCAAGAAAACACAACCAAAAATATGTTATTTATCATTTCAAGACAAGTTAAAGTTAAGTTAAGTTAAATGTCTGCTCTTTCAAACGGTATCAGCTGGGATGCCACGGCGGCTTTGCGTTGTAGTGAAGCTGCTGTCTGCACAGACAGAGGCTCTCACAACTTGTGTAGGCCGTGCTGGAGTACCCGCCCTGCTGGCACAAACATAATATGTCACAACATGACAACTCACATCAGGGCTATGCCAGGCCTTGCATTTAGAGGAGTGCGATCAAAAACACGCATTTATTTTCACTCTCCTAGAATTTTTAGAAAACAATTTTTCAGTCGTAGTCCACCAATGCCAGGGAAACAGGCATTGGTAACACATATGCCAATAGAATTAATCATATTTAATGACGTTATCTAAGGGCAGTGTGACATTTTTATTTTTATTTTCTTGTTTGAAAATATTCAGAGAGCAATATCCCATGATAAAATGATGCGATGGCGTTTTTATCAGTGTATTAGAATAACGATCCCTTTTAGTAACAAAACTACTCAGCATTATTAAAAAATGATTCAAGAGTTTACTAAAATTATCCGCGGTTCAGTTCGCGCAATTGTTCGTAGAGTTTATGTGTGCATCATCATAAACCATATATATGGAGGAGGTAATAGCATAAACAATGTGAAATGAAACTACTAAAAATATGCATTATCAACATGTCTGGAAAGAGTTAAATATTTCCAGACATATTTTCCATTTATAACTAGAGAGCCTGTTTAACAGCTTGTCAAGCAAAAATAGTACAAAACATTATAAGAAAACCACTCAAATAAAAATTGGCTACTGTTAACTTTGATCACGTACTGAATTCAGCTAGTGGTGTGCGTGTATTCGTTTTGAAATCATTGGTAATTGAATTAAGCTGTGCGGTACACTCGTTTTTAAATCATTGGTAATCGAATTAATGTAAAGTAATCACAATGTGAAAAACAAACTCCAGTGATAAAGTGTGTCCCCCAAGTAGGTTACTTTGCTGATCAATCTGAGTCAATATGTTCACAAGTTCTCAAGCAGGATTGTGAAGTCCAAAGATACCCACAACGGCAAATAAACCTCTCTACCCATAAGTACAGATCGCGCAACCATGTGTAAGATGGGCTAACCTGTGTCACTATGACAACCCGAACAAATTGTCTTTATCCCCAACCAATCTGACGTATAGTACATATGTTAAGTGTTAGTCCATTCATAACTATTTCTACAATTTTTTCCTACGAATATTCCATACTAGCCGAGTTGCCCGGCATTGCACGGGAGAAAGCTTGATTTCTATCATCAATGGTAAAATCACAACAGATGAAAATGACAACAGGATGAGTACGGTGAAGTACGCATGGGTGCATATTCCAGAAACTAGAGCAATTATGCACAAGTGGGTATTCCAGATAAAAAGGGTTAAAGATGTCCTAAATGACAACATATGCTTTACATCAAAATTAATTATTAGAAAGGTTAATTAAAGACCATATAGTGAACTTCCTTGTTAGGCATAGTTTCTTATGGTTTTTGGAAGAAATCGCTTAGTGGATAAACGAGGGATCACCAGTAGATATTATCTACTTTGATTTAAAGAAGCTTTTGACAAAATGCCACATCAAAGATTACTACTTAAATTAAAAGCCCATGGTATCGGGATGGAATAATCGACTGGTTAGAATAATGGCTGACTGACAGAAGACAAGGTGTTGTAGTAGATGGAGAGATTTCAAACTGGAAATCAGTTTTGGGTGGGGAACCACAAGGATCAGTATTAGGACTTTTATTTCTCACCTCACCTATCCTCTTCGGGCCCAGTGGCCCATAAGGCCGAAGTGAATCTCCTCCATCTTGTTCTGTCAGCTGCTACACGTCTGGCTTCGTTCCAGCTATTCCACCCCAGTATACGTCTTTCATTTTCAATAGTTGATCGCCACGTTGTCTTTGGTCGCCCAACCTTTCTTCTACCTTCAGGCGTCCAGGTCAGTGCAGTCTCACAATTGCTGTTCTTCTCCATTCGTAGGATATGTCCTACCCACTTCCATCTTCTTAACTTGACCTCAGTGCTGATTGTCTTCAATTTTGTTTTTGCCAGAATATCTCGCTTTGATACAACGTATGGCCATCGAATTTGTAGGATTCGTCTTAAACACTTGAAAAAAAATGTATCTAACTTTCTGTTGTCTCCTTCGTTAATTTTCCATGTTTCACTTCCATACAACAACACTGGTTTAACAAGTGTGTTAAAAAGCCTCAATTTCGATCTCAATGTGTATATATTTGAATTCCATATCTGCTTTAGTTTAATGAAGGATACCCTCGCTTTACAAATTCTGTTAACAATGTCATCGCCGCCTCCTCCTTGCTTACTAACGTTCGCACCAAGGTAGTTATACTTGTCCACTTCCTTTAGCTCTTGATCATCGATTAGTATTCTGTTTTCGCACTTGCTGTTTATCCTCAATATTTGAGTTTTCTTTTTATTTATTCTTAGTCCTGTCCTTGCTACAAATTGATTCAGTTGTCTTGTCTTTGTTTGCATGTGTGTGTAGCATGATGACATGAGTGCTATGTCGTCGGCGAAGTCCAGGTCCTCTAGTTTTGACGTGAAGTTCCATCTTATTCCTGTTTTGTTTCCCGCTGTTGTGTTTCTCATTATCCAGTCCACTACTATCAAGAAGATAAATCCAGACATTACATCTCCTTGTTTAACTCCAGTTTTGACCTTGAACCACTCAGATTCCTCACCTTCGTCTAACACTGCACATTCACTATCTTCGTATAACATCTGTACCATGTGGATTATCTTGCATGGAATTCCATAGCTCTCCATAATTTTCCATAGACTCTCTCGGTGCACTGAGTCAAATGCTTTTTCAAAATCCACAAACGTGATGTATAGAGTTGCCTGCCATTCCACTACCTGTTCTATAATATTTCGTAAAATAAATATCTGTTCTACTGTGCCTCTCCCACTTCTGAAACCTGCTTGTTCGTCTCCCAACTTGCTGTTAACGCCATCTCTTATTCTGTCAATGAGTACTCTTCCAATACTTTACTAGGAACAGATGTCAAAGTAATTCCTCTCCAATTCCCGCACTCTGTCAGGTCACCTTTCTTCGGTATTTTAACGATCAGTCCCTGCTTCCACGTTTTTGGCACTTTCTCTTGTTCCCAAAATGTTCTGAATAATTTGACAAGCCATTTCTCTGTTGTATTCATGTCTGCTTTTAATAATTCTGCTGTAATTTCGTCCTTGCCCCCTGCTTTCCCGTTTTTCATCTTCCTTAGCGCTGTTCTAATTTCTGCCTTTGTTATTGGGTCAGTGCTGATTTCGTTTATGATCGGATCTATCTCCACATCTGTTACAGGGTCATCAGGTATCGGTCTATTAAGGATTTCCTCAAAGTGTTCTTTCCATCGCTTCCTTCTGGCCAATCCTTCCGTTATTAAGTTTCCAACTTTGTCTTTCACTGCATTTGTTGTCTTACGTTTGTCATTACTGAGGGTTTTTGTAATATCATACACTTCTTTCATTCTTCCATTATGTGCTGCTTCCTCTGCTTCCATGGCAAGGTGGTCAACCCACTTCCTCTTGTCTTGTCTCATGCTCTTCTTCACTTCTTTGTCTTTACACCTATATTTATCCATGTAATTCTGCTTAATCCTGTCTGACTTTGTCTGCTCGATGTTGTTCTTCAGTCGTTTTCTCTCTTCTACTAACTCCCACGACTCCTTGCTGATCCATGGTTTTTGCCCTTTCTTTTTGTACCCCAGTACTTCTTGAGCTGTTTCTTTGTATGCATCCTCAAAGTCTTGCCATTGTTTCTCAACTTCTTCGTCGCCTGTTTCTTCGTAGTCTTGTAATATATCATATTTGTTGCGTAACTTCAGTGAGAATTGGGCTTTAATAGCTGGTTGCTGTAACTTAATTATATCAAATTTCTTTCTGATCGCCTTGTTCTTTTGTTTTCTCTTTAGTTTCAGCTTGATTTTTGATCGCACTAATTGGTGGTCGCTCGCAATGTCGGCTCCTCTCATGGCCCTAGTGTCCATTACTGATGTCCGGTGTTGCCTACTCACTAACACATGGTCTATTTGATTCTTTGTCTTTCCTCCTGGAGATGTCCATGTCTGTTTATGTATAAGTTTATGTGGGAAAATGGTACCTGTTACTACGAGGTTATTGAGTCCGCAGAAGTCAACAAGTCTTTCTCCATTGTCATTTCTTTCACCTACTCCATGGCTTCCTATTATGTTTTCATATCCGTCGTTGTCTTCTCCAAATTTTGGCATTTAAATCCCCCATTACTAAGAGTATGTCATGCTTATGAACACTGTCCACAACTGTCTGGAGCTGTTCGTAGAAATTGTCTTTATCTTCGACGCTGGCTTCATTTGTTGGTGCATAGACTTGTATGATCGATAACTTTACATACATGGAGAAGAATCTAGCATAAATAATTCTATCACTGATAGGTTTCCATTCCAGCAATGCTTGTTCTGCTTTCTTCGTCATCATTATTGCTACTCCGTGTCTGTGTATGTTGTCTTCTCTCCCTGAAAAAATTATGCTCTCTCCGGTGTTCATCTTGACTTTTCCTTGTCCCATCCATCTGCATTCACTAATGCCCATGACATCTATTTTATATTTGTCCATTTCTCTTGCAAGCTGGGCTGATTTCCCTATAGAGTATAACGTTCTCACATTCCAACATCGTATATTTACATTAACTTTTGGCTTGGTTAACGACGTTGTCAGCCTCCGAACTTCCGTTTGGCTTTGATCCGGAAGCGTCATACTGTCCAAATAAATGATGTCATCATCTGCTGGTATCTGGGCCGTCGCCTTCCTGTAGCCATTTCCAGCACAAGCTGGCTTTTGAAATTCACTTCTGGTTTCTGTAACATCATTTGAGCTGGGAGGGTTGTTGGCCCTCCGCAGTAGGTTTATTTTCGGGGTTTTCCTTCCCTTAGCCATAGCCTCGTTTGCCCAGCACAATGTACTGGTTACCGGGGTGCACCACGGGGAGGTGAGGTTGACTTGAGTGTCTTTACGGTTGAGCGCATCAACACCCCTTACACCCCTTTTACTTTTATTATTCTTAATATATATCAATGACTTGGACGATAATATAACAAGCAACGTACTGAAATATGTGGATCATACAAAAGTGTAAAGAAAGGTTAACAATAATGGTGATAAACAACGTTTACAAAACGATCTAGACAAATTAATTAAACAGTGTGAAAAATGGCAGGTGTTATTTAATTTTAGCAAATGTAAATGCCTACATACAAGACACGGGAACTTGGATGTAAACTATAATTTGGGAGATACTGTTCTGGGTGCTATTAAAAATAACTATAACTGCTGATATGAAAGTTTCAGAGCAGTGTGGTATTGCAACTTCAAAGGGTAATCAAATTCTAGGGTTGATTACGAGAAATATAACATACAAGTAAAAAACTAATTATGCCTCTGTATAAAGCAATAGTTATACCTCATTTAAAATATTGTGTACAAGCACGGAGACCATATCGTCAGAAGAATATAGATATAGTATTAACGCCGGACCGACGGGATGTGGCAAGACGACTTTCGTGAGGCGTTTACTACGGCATACGAACTCATCGACGGACCGCCCGAAAGATTGCTGCTGTGTTACGATAAATGGCAGCCGATGTACGCGACGCTGACGGAGACGATCACGAAGATGAAATTTGTGGAAGACTTTCGCGACCCGGATCTTTCGATGCGAAAAAGAGGAATTTGAGAAACGTGTGCAGCAGCCGATACTAGTGGCCGTGGTGAACAGTGATGGCGACAAGGCTCCTGAAGGACCGACGGTGACAGCAGCACCGGCGGTAATGGTAGGCGGTGTAGAGGCCAAAATCGTGGAAGAGTAGGAAAAAGAAAGCGCAGCTGGTGGTGGAAAAGCTGGGAGCCGACCCCGCGAGCGCGTGGAATGATCGAAGGGAAATCTTACGCGACGGTGTGAGTAGTAGACAAGCAAATCTGAATAAGCAAGAGTGCCCCCCATGTTTCAGTGGCTACTGAAAATAGATTTTTGGGAAAACCCGGATGATATGGCCAGTGTGAGAGTAGGGAAAAAGGTTTATTTTCGTTCATAGGTCATCAGCGCCCCCTGTCGGCTATCGGACTACACGATCGACATCAGCGCTCCCTAGCAACGATAGGACGAAAGGACGGGTCAAGGAGTGGTCCAGGAGTCCTTGCAGAGATCAGAGGTTATCTGCGGTGACGTAAGGGGCGGTCATCCTGTATTAAGAGGGATCAAAAGGTGTGTGGGTTGGTGGTGGTCGGGGTTATAGCTTGACGAGGAAACGAGAAACGAACAAAACAGGGGTCAAAGGTCATTCGTGCCAACGCATTAATTAATTAAACAAAACATATATAAGGAGTAGCTTTAACAAGCTATGGGGTCGTCTCAAAAAAGTAAGCAAATTAAAGTGGCCGTCTCAACATTTTAAGAAATCTCAAAAAACAAATAATAATATTAACAAGTTCAAAGATAAACCCGTCATTTGCACTGCTGTGTGTGTGTGTGCGCGCGCGCGCGCGCGTGTGTGTATATGTGCGCGCGGGTGTGTGTGTATGTGTGTGTGTGTGTGTGTGTGTGTGTGTGTGTGTGTTTGTGTTTGTGTTTGTGTGTGTGTGTGTGTGTGTGTGTGTGTGTGTGTGTGTGTGTGTGTGTGTGTGTGTGTCTGTGTGTGTGTGTGTGTGTGTGTGGGTGTGTGTGTGTGTGTGTGTGTGAGTGTGTGTGTGTGTGTGTGTGTGTGTGTGTGTGTGTGTGTGTGTGTGTGTGTGTGTGTGTGTGTGTGTGTGTGTGTGTGTGTGTGTGTGTGTGTGTCACATCCATTATATAAGCACTTTTTTGACGAATTCTCTATCGCCCGGTGTTTTATCTCGCTGCCGGCTTAGCCGTAGTGCATAACTGGAGGACCGCCTAAAAAATAAATAAGGGTTCGTCTAAAAACAATTATAAGGGTTCGTCTCAAAAATATGAGGGGTCGTCTTAAAAAGTTAAGTCGTGTAAAAAAATTAAAGGGTGTCATCTCAAAATGGTCGTCTCTAAAATTTAACAAGCAGCGTAGAACGTGTACACGTATTTTTATTGTATTTCTCACCATACTCTTAACTGTAGCTCTATCTAACTATTATTCTTACCATATTCCAAACTGTACCCCTGACTGTAATATTCACCAAACATCTAACTATACCTTTACCTCAAATTTGTCACTGTATCCTCAATACACAGCTACATAGTCGCTACAACTCCAGTACATAGTTAGAATACATAGTTACTGCACTCCCAGCACATAGCTAGAACACATGATTACTACACCTTCACAACACAATTATAATACATAGACATTGTTCCCACGCTACAGGCATCTTTGAATATTGGGGTCATATGTCATCCGTGGTGACGTAAGAGGGTGGACATCATTTACTAAGAGGGATCAAAGGGTGTGCCGGGTGGCGGGGGCGTTATTGCCTGACGAGTAAATGAGAAACGAACAAAACACGGTATTGTACGAGTGCACACGTATTTCATTGAGCAACAATACAAAAGCATGGGGGTCAGTGGTGATTTGAGTAGTTTATAACCCTGCTGTGTTGCAATGACTACAAGAAACATTCCTGGTTGTGGACATAATCACCAGAACTTTCCATTATTTTTTATTGCTATTAAAACTATTTTTAAAATATATGGACTAGTGGTCGACGTACAGATAGCTAGTGAGAGGAGGTGGTTTATTAACAGTAGACGTAATGGTAGTGACCGACCACCGTTTTTTTTCATGACTAAGCCGGTCACGCGTTCATATCAGACCGTTTATCAGATTGACCCAGCGACCTACAGCAAGCAAGGGGAGTAGATTTTACTAGTAGGTGGCTAGCAGCGGGCAACGCTATGTGTTAAAGTAGGTAACAAGACGTATATGTAAGCAGTGTATTCATCATGTCTTTATTAGCATTACATTACAAAACAACCTATCAATGACGCTAAATCTAAAAGGTAAGTGAATATATACTAATATAAAGCGAAACTACTGATAATGTTGCTAATTGTGAAAGATACACAAGTAAATTACTGATAGTATGGCTAATTTTAAATGATAAGGCGATGACGGCACTATTAAAAATAACTGGCGGTTAGGAGTCAAACGTGCTACGCGGACATGTCAAGACACGTTCGAGTGGGGACAGCGTCGGTAGGCAGCCTTTTTATTGGTGGGGCGTAACAACGTGACTGATGGACAGAGCGAGTATAAATTGGAGTGTGTTACTGTACCCTTAACTGTAATTATCACCATACGCCTAACTATACACTTACCATTAATTCTCACCATACCCTTCGCTGTAATTCTCAACATTCCCTTAACTGTAATTCTCACCATAGCTCTAACTGTACCTTAAAATGTAAGTTTAACCATACCCCTAATTGTACCCCTAACTGTAATTCTCACCTACCTGCAACTGTATTCTTAACTGTATTTCTCAATTCACATCTAGAATACATAGTCACTGCACCTCCAATACATACATATATATATAATATATATAATATATATATATATATATATATATATATATATATATATATATATATATATATATATATGTAACTGTACTCTTAACTGTGATTCTACCTTTAACTATGCCCTTAGCTGTAATTCTCACCATACACCTAACTGCACCGTTACCTGTAACTCTTGCCATACCTTTAACTGTATCTTTAATTGTAATGCTCACCACCCTTAACTACAATTCTCTCCGAACCCTTAACTGTAATGCTCACCATACACTTATGTGTATAATTAACTGTGATTCTAATCACCACCACCACCACCAACAACATATTTGTATATGTATATATATATATATATATATATATATATATATATATATATATATATATATATATATATATATATATATATATATATATATGATGAATACACCGCTTATATATACGTCTTGTGACCTACTTTAGCACAGAGTGTTGCCTGCTGCTAGCAGCCTACTGGTAAAAACTACTCCCCTTGCCTGCTGTAGTTCACTGGGTCAATCCGATAAGCGTTCTGGTATGAACCAGACATATATACACACACACACACACATATATATATATATATATATATATATATATATACATATATATATATATATATATATATATATATATATATATATATATATATATATATATATATATATATATATATATATATATATATATATATATATATGATGAATACACCGCTTATATATACGTCTTGTGACCTACTTTAACACAGAGCGTTGCCCGCTGCTAGCCGCCTACTGGTAAAACTACTCCCCTTGCTTGCTGTAGTTCACTGGGTCAATCCGATAAACGGTCTGGTATGAACGCGTGACTGGCCTAGTCATAAAAAGAACGGTGGTCGGTCGCTACTAATACGTCTACTGTTATAAAACCACCTCCTCTCTGTCTGTACGTCGACCACCAGTCCATAGATTTTAAATAGTTTTAATAACAATAAAAATAATGGAAAGTTCTGGTGTCCACAACCAGGAATGTTTCTTGTAGTCATTGCAACACAGCAGGTTTCGAAACTATTCAAATCACCACTGACCCTCATGCTTTATATTGTTGCTCAATAAAATACGTGTGCACTCGTACAATACCGTGTTTTGTTCGTTTTTCATTTACTCGTTAGGCAATAACGCCCCCACCACCCAGCACACCCTTTGACCCCTCTTAGTAAATGATGTCCACCCTCTTACGTCACCACTGATGATATTTGACCCCTGTATTCAAATATGAATGTACCGCGGAAACAGTGGCTATGTACTATAATTGTGTTGTAAAGGTGTAGTGATCATGCGTTCTAGCTATGTGCTGGGAGTGCAGTAACTATGTATTCTAAATATGTTCCTGGAGTTGTAGCGTGTATGTAGCTGTGTACTGGGGATACAGTGACACATTTGAGGTAAGGGTACTGTTAGGTGTACACACACACGCGCGCGCACAAACACACACGCGCGCGCACAGACGCACGCACACACACACACACACACACACACACACACACACACACACACACACACACACACACACACACAGCAGTGCAAATGACGGGTTTATTGTTCAACTTGTTAATATTATTATTTGTTTTTTGAGACTTCTTAAAATTTTTGAGACGTCCACTTTAATTTGCTTATTTTTTTGAGACGATCCTCATAGCTTTTTAAAACGACCCCTTATATATTTTTGTGAGACGACCCCTAATGTTTTTTTAGACGGTCCCTAATTTTTTGTGACGACTCCTTATGTATTTTTGAGACGAACCCTTACACGCATTCTATAATTATGATCTGTTAATTAATGTTTAATTAATTAATGCGTTAGCACGAATGACCTTTGACCCCTTTTTTATTTGTTTCTCGTTTCCTCGTCAGGCTATAACACCCCCCCCCCTCCACCACCAACCCACACACCCTTTGATTCCTCTTAATACAGGATGACCGCCCTTTACGTCACCACAGATAACCTCTGATCTCTGCAAGGACTCCTGGACCACTCCTTGACCCGTCCTTTCGTCCTATCGTTGCTATGGAGCGCTGATGTCGTTCATGTAGTCCGATAGCCGCCAGGGGGCGCTGATGACCTATGAACGATAATAAACCTCTTTCCCTACTCTCACACTGGCCATATCAACCGGGTTTTCCCAAAAATCTATTTTCAGTAGCCACTGAAACATGGGGGGCGCTCTTGCTTATTCAGATTTGCTTGTCTACTACTCACACCGTCGCGTAAGATTTCCCTTCGATCATTCCACGCGCTCGCGGGGTCGGCTTCCAGCTTTTCCACCACCAGCTGCGCTTTCTTTTTCCTACTCTTCCACGATTTTGGCCTCTACAACGCCTACCACTACCGCCGGTGCTGCTGTCACCGTCGGTCCTTTAGGAGCCTTGTCGTCTTCTACAAATTTCATCTTCGTGATCGTCTCCGTCAGCGTCGCGTACATCGGCTGCCATTCATCGTAACACCGCAGCAATCTTTCGGGCGGTCCGTCGATGAGTTCGTATGCCGTAGTAAACCCGTCACGAAAGTCGTCTTGCCACACCCCGTCGGTCCGGCGATAATACTATATCTATAGTCTATAGTCTATTTTATGTTTTTTGGAAGAAATCACTAAGTGGATAGACGTGGGATCGCCAGTAGATATTATCTACTTAGATTTTCAGAAAGCTTTTGACAATGTGCCACATCAAAGATTACTACTTAAATTAAAAGCCCATGGTATTGGGGATAGCATAACTGACTGGATAGAACAATGGCTGACTGACAGAAGACAACGAGTTGTTGTGGATGGAGAAGTTTCAAATTGGAAATCGGTTTTGAGTGGGGTACCTCAAGGATCAGTATTAGGACCTATATCATTCTTAATATATATCAATGACTTGGACGACAGTATAACAAGTAACGTACTGAAATTTGCAGATGACACAAAACCGTTTAGAAAGGTTAATACTGATGGTGATAAACAACATTTACAAAACGATCTAGACAGATTAGTGAAATGGTCTGAGAAATGGCAGATGTTGTTCAATTTTGGGAAATGTAAATGCCTACATACAGGACATGGGAACTTGGATGTAAACTATAAAATGGGAGATACTGTTCTGGGTACTACTGTAAAAGAAAAGGACTTAGGAGTTACAATAAGCGCTGATATGAAAGTTTCAGAGCAGTGTGGTATTGCAGCTTCAAAGGGTAATCAAATTCTTGGATTGATTAGAAGAAACATAACATACAAGGGAAAAAAGTTAATTATACCTCTTTATAAAGCAATAGTTAGACCTCATTTAGAATACTGTATACAAGCATGGATACCATATCGTAAGAAGGATATAGATACGCTTGAACGCATACAAAGGAGAGCAACTAAAATGATTCCAGAACTGAGAGACCTTAGTTAAGAAGAACGCCTGAAGGAATGTGGTTTAACAACTCTAGAGACAAGGAGGTTAAGAGGAGATCAGATTGAAGTTTTTAAGATATTGAATGGGTATGAAAATATTGATAGAAATGTTTTTCTCACTCAAGAAGGATAGCAGAACTAGAGGACATGAGGTAAAATTAGTAAAGGATCAATGTAGATTGGACATCAGGAACCACTCTTTCTCACAGAGGACAATAAATGAATGGAACAAATTGTCTACAGATTGTGTAACTGCTAGCAGCGTGAATATGTTTAAAAACAAGGTTGACACATATCTCAGGAGGGCGGGTTATAAGTAGATGAACATTGTTGGACTCTCGATAAGCCAATGGCTTCCTTTTCCACTTGCCATCTGGGTCTTTGGCTTGGATGGCAAATCTTGTTAAATCTTGTTAAATCTATATCCTTCTTACGATATGGTCTCCGTGCTTGTACACAATATTTAAAATGAGGTATAACTATTGCTTTCAAGCAAAGCATCGCTTTGGCCAAATCTGCGTATTACTGTGCCGAGATTAAATCATCAGCCCGTAATAACAAAGAGATGTACCGCATCACAAACGACCTGATGGGTCGCTCCAGTAGAACTTTCCGAAAAGTGATGATGGTCCAGGCGCATTGGCTGATTGTTTCGTCACGCACTTCACTAACAAGATCACTGATATCCGTGTACATCTGGCGACTATAAGTACGCAGCGCCAGCAGTCGGTGTTCGCAGATGATAATGACTGTCGTGTTGTGGATCCTCTTTGTGACTTCGAACTAGCTTTATGCAGTGACATCTGTAATCTGGTAATGAAGGGTACTAGCAAACTTTCAACTGACATCGACATCATTTCTGCAACCCTGCTTAAATCGAACATTGCTACGCTCGATCGAGTCCTCAACAATGCCAGCTGTTATGAAAGACGCCGTCGTAACACCATTGTTAAAGAAGAGTGATCTCGACCCTGAAATACTATCCAACTACCGACCGATATCCAACCTGAGTTTCATATAAAAACTCCTCGAGAAGTATGTAGCATCGCAAATCCGGCAGTACATGGACTCGAATGATCTCTTCGATGTTTTTTAGAGTGCGTATCGTCCTGCTCACAGCTGTGAAACAGCCCTCGTTCATATGCAGGACGACATTTTACATTCGCTCGACAATCGGAATACCGTGATATTGGTGTTGCTCGATCTCAGTGATGCCTTCGATACTGTTGATCATCGTCTGCTTCTAGACAAACTGCACGAAATTGGCATACGTGACAGCGCACACCGCTGGATACAGTCGTACCTTTCGCAGCGAACGCAAGCTGTTAAAGTTGATAACGTCACCTCAAGAAGTGTTGGTTTATGCTTTGGTGTACCGCAGGGTAGCGTGCTGGGACCCTTGGTTTTTACAATCTATTGTCTGGGGCTCAACCATGTCTTCGAACACCACCAACTCCGTTACCACATGTATGCTTACGATACCCAGCTGTATGTTGAATTTCCGCGTGATCAGCCAGCGCATTCTACAATTGCCATTGACCGCATATCGCGATGTATCGCCGATGTAAAGTCATGGATGGTGTCCCACAATCTTCTTCTTAACGAGTGTAAAACGGAAGCCGTCGTGATTTCCGCTGCGCAGAATCGCAAACGTGTTCAACCTCCTGTTGGCCTAGTCATTGATGTCTGTGGCTGCTCCGTCACGCCGAAACCATTTATCCGCGACATCGGTTTTGTATTTGATGACACAATGACAATGGCGGCGCAGATACGCCGTGTCTGCCAGGTGGCATACTGTCACATTCGCGGCATCGCAACTATCAGAAAATGCCTTTCCACCACTGCTTGCAAAACAATTATTCATGCTTTAGTCATGTCGCGCTTGGACTTCGGCAACGCTATGCTTTATGGACTGCCTGAGACGCAGCTGCGGAAACTGCAGATGATTCAAAACTCCGCAGCACGGCTGATTACTGGAACCCGCAGACGAGATCACATAACACCAGTTTTATTCAGTTTACATTGGTTGCCTGTTCGTCAGCGAATCGAATTCAAACTTCTTTTATTTGTGTTTCGCGCTGTGCATCATATCTGCCCAGTGTATCTGTCATCGCTAGTGATTCCATACACACCCACCCAATCAACATCTATTGACTATGCCGCGGTACTGTCGTCGGGCCTTTTCTGTGGCAGGGCCGACACTGTGGAACGCCCTGCCTCCCGCAATTAGGCAAGCCAACTCCGTTGCGGTATTCAAGTCACTTCTAAAAACACATCTCTTTCGCGAAGCCTTTCGAACATTCTGTTGACATTTTAATCACTCGAACATTTTACTTGTTTAACTTATTATTTATTTAATTTGTTTATTTAACGTATATGATTAACTTATATGTTTATCTAATGTATCAACTTAATTGTAGTTGTTTATTTTATCTTTTTATTTATTATTTATTTATTTTATTTTATGTATTTATTTAACTTCTTGACATAATTAATTAATTTAAATCATTTATTGAACTTTTTATTTAACTTATGTTTACCTGTCTTTTAATCACATTTTATTTTAGCTCTTCAATTTATTAAACATTATTTAGCATTACCTTGTTAGCGCCTTTGAGCAGGTTTTTAACCCGGATACACGGCGCATTATAAATGTATAATAATAATACACTCAAAGTGCCAAACCAGCAGGGAAAAGAAGATGTCAAAACAGATTCATTAAAGCTGCGATAGAACATCTGCAGAGTCTTAGGACTCACACCAAAGGATCTTAGTCTGAACATGCAGAACATTCTCTGATGACATTTCTTTACAATGCAGTTTGTGTTAGATTCAAAAGTTAGTTTATTATCCAAAACAGTGCCAAGATATTTATACTCATTCACTTTTTCCACAATCACACCCTCTATAACAAGCTCACCCACACATCCATTCCTTCTAAAATCTACTACCATCTCCCTGGTCTTTTCCACATTCAAGTCTAGGTGGTTGTCCTTACATCATCTTGTCACTTCAGTGACCTGCTGCTCAAAATGACTGCCTGAATTTGAAAACTCTGCCAAGGCAGAGTGTTCCGAGTACTTGTACAAGCTGCACGTGGAGCTACTGCTCCTGAAATCATCAGTATATATAATGAAAAACACAGGCGACAGAACTGTGCCCTGGGGGGCACCGGTGGATGTTGTTTTGACCTGAGACAGAACATTTTGGTATCTAACGACCTGAGATCTGTTGACAAGGAAGTCAATCAACCACACGATCAGTTTTGGTCTAACATTCAGGCTGAACAGCTTTTCTGCTAGCAAATGTGGCTATATCGTGTTGTACGCCGACGAATAATCTATAAATAGGATTCTGACAAAAGATCCAGCTTGATCCAGGTGAGCGTATGTGTCACGGAGAAGTGATAGAATGGCATCTTCTACTCCTCTATTCCTCTTATATGCAAACTGTAGAGGGTCTAGTTTGCCTTCTGTCTGTTTGAGTAAGTGGTGCAACATTATTCTCTCTCGACGCATTTCATGATAATGGGTGTAAGAGCAACTGGGCGAAAGTCGTTAAGTTCAACTGGGTTGGGTCTTTTGCGCACTGGGCAAATAATTGATTTTTCCACAGGGCAGGTATGGTAGCTGATTGACAAGTTGAACAGCCTTGCAAAATGCATGCCTTCAGTACCCTACCGCTGAGGTTATCAGACTCTGTAGCTTTATTAATGTTAAGCTTGTTTAACTCTCTCTGAACAACCTTTGGGGTGGTTTCTTCTACTTCTGTGTATTAACATCTGTGTATATGTTCTGCCTAACATGGTCTAGAACCTGACTCAATTCTGCAGTAAAATCGAATCTGTCAAAACGACAATAAAAAACATAAAATTTTTCAGCACGGTCAGTTTGTTCAGAAAGACTAGATACAAAGTCCTTGGCTTGGGGTTGGGTTTGCCCAGCAAGAGAAATTAGATCCCGCCAGGCATCCCGCATGCTACCCCCCTTAAACTGGAGTTCAATTGTGTCCTTGTATTCTGCCTTTTCTTCACGTATCTGTCTTTTCAGTTCAGTCTGAATTCTTTTTCCCTCCTCGCTATCTTTCTTTAGGTACGCATCTCTCTTTTGGCTAACTGTCTTTTTCTGTTGCTTTGTAATCTTTGGTTTGCTATTTGGGAATGATTTTACAAGTTTCTTGGGTATAATCATGTCCTCACAGAAAGCAATGTAATCCGAAATCGCAGTCGCTGAGTGGTCAAGACAATCGCCAGGACTGAAGAAAACATCCCAGTCCGTACACTCCATGCATCCGCGCAACTCATCTACTGCATCTGTCGTCCACTGTTTCACCTCCCGCACTGATACTTTCCCGTTTTCAGCTTCTGCCTGTATACTGGGATCACGTGTACGGTGTTGTGACCCGACGATCGGCTGCTTGCTGATTGACCTGTAGGCATTCTTGACATTGCCATAACAACAGTCCAGTATTTTGCCAGCGCGAGTAGTAGACGACACGTACTGCTGGTAGGATGGAAGAGTAGTAGCAGACGACACGTACTGCTGGTAGGATGGAAGAGCTGAACGTAGGCTGCACTTATTGAAGTCTCCTAACACGAAGCACGGAGCCTCAGGTGAAATTAGTTCGAGGGTGTGCACGCAGTCGGCAATTGTCGTCGTTGCCCGAGTCTCATTGGCAGCTGGATGTACGTACAAGACTGTAATAAACACCTGTTCAAATTCACGGGGCAAGTGCTTGGGTCGCAGCGACACGGAGAGAAGTTCAGCATCAGGTGTACACACTTGTTGTCTGACTTTCACATTACTATGAGCACACCATTGTTCAGTCACATAAATGCAAACACCTCCACCGGTGGAGGTGTTTGCATTTATTGTACTAAGTATATACCGGTTTTATGTGTATTTTGTCACACTTAATTACGTATGTAACGCTTTTTTGCTGAGTAATTATCACAATAACTGTATGTTACCGCTCTTTAGCTAAGTAAGTATCATATTTTAGTTGTATGTTACCGCTTTTAAGCTAAGTAACTGGAGCTGGACCTGAAATTTCTTTATACGACATAAATAAATACATACAATATGTTTCTTGAACATAAAAAACTGCCGGGAGACTCTCACTAAGGCTTATAAAACAAGCCGCTAGCGTGAGAGCCACATACAATGGTTGTTTTCCGTGTGCACACATTGCTTACAACATGTTTTACATCATTGTCAAAGTATATTGTCACAGTTTATCGGAAGACAGGATATGGTGATCATTTGTAGTCTAAGTGCATATGTAGCAGTTAGCGTTTGCGCAGGAATTTTTTGTAAAGTGTTAGTAGGTATTGCTTGGTGTATGTAGAAAAACCGTAAAGACTGCGCATACATTTTATCCACAATGCATGGTGGCATTTTTGTAAGTAAAGCTGGTAAAGTGGTATGTAATACATGTTCTGGCTCTCGAGTATGGGATAGCGATTTGATGACATTGCCTTGTGGGAATATCATGATAAGCATAATTTTGGTGATTGAAAAAATATAGGAACGCGTTTATGCATATATTTACGAAAAAATGTCAAGCTTTGACGCGTGAAATTGTCTTAAATTTTGAATAAGTTGAGAGATTTCATTGTAGGTTCCGTGTGTGAGTTGTATTTACTACGGGAAATTATTCTGATTACCCTTTTCTGAAGTTTGGATAGTTTATTCGTATCAAAACCCCACGTTAAAACGCTATAGTTGAAGTGTAGCACGATTAAAAAATTATATAGTCTTTAATGTGTATCCCGGTAGGAAGTGCTTTAGTTTATTCATGACTCCCAAAGTTCGTGATATTTTATTTGATATTCTGTCAATGTGTGAAGTTCAGTTTAATGTTTCTTGAATAATAGTACCTAACAAATTGAATTTGCGAACACACTGTATGGGTTGATCGCCTATTTGTACCGTACGCACTCTATGGATTGACCGTCTATTTGTACCGTTAATTTTATATCTGAAATACTACGTTGTGGAACATGGAACAACATGTATTTAGTTTTACTTGTGTTAATGGAAAGTTTGTTTACAGATAACCATTCACTGATATAGTTCAGTTCAGTGTTAATGTCATCGCTGATAGTATTATAGTATTGCAAAGTACTGTTAGTATCGCATTTGAAAGAGCAGAGTGGTCCGACAAAACGGTATCATCAGCATATAGTATCGCCTTGAATTTATTGCTAGCAAGATGAATATCATTTGTATAGAGAGTAAATAATAGGGGACCTAATATTGACCCCTGTTGGACACCTGTTGAGATGGTTAATGTTTCAGACATTATATCATCGAATTGGACAAATTGGCGTCTTTCAGTAAGGTAATTACCCAAATTAGCGTAGTCCCATTTATTCCGTAATGTTCAAGCTTTTTGAATAAAATATTGTGATCTATGGCATCAAAGGCTTTTGACAAATCTAAGAAAATTTATATGGGGATTTTTCTGTTGTCTACGTTTTGAAAAAAGGTGTCAGTTAGTTCAAGTGTAGCCGTTTCCGTGGAATGTGATTTCCTAAAACCGTACTGACTTTTGTAAAATATATAGTGGTATCCGTAGCACACAATCAATTTATATAAAAGTGATTTGGAAATTTCTATTTTGTGTAGTTCTTATTTATAAGTTGTTTAATGGTGTCCCATGTTTTCCTTGCGTTTGATTAGAATTGATCCAATAGGTTTCCGTAGTAGATCTTTTTGGTGTTTCTGATTGTTTTGATTAATATTTTTTGATGTACACGAAGATTGACCGATATGTTATTGTAAGAGGTGTCGCTTTACTTTCCTATATAGTTTGTCTTTTTATCTAATTGATTTAATAATTCTTGTTGTAATCCAGCTGAACTTTTTATGTTTATACTTATTATAGCGAACTGTTTTAACTGGAAAGTGATTTACGTGCAACTGAGCGAGTATGCCTTCAATTATTTCATAATTAATGTTTGGATCTGAGTGAATATCCTGATTGAGTTTTTCCATAATGCCCGACTGACGTACAGATTCACAGTAATTTAAAGTAGACTTTCCGTTGTTTGTCCTAAGTTTTATATGTTTGGGTGTACTTTGTTTGGATTGTAATTTGTCAAAGCTTATGAAATATGATAGATGATCTGATATATTACTAATTAATATATCTGCTGTACAATATCTAGTGGCAGTTGAGAGCTTACAAGATATATGATCGACAAGTGTACAATTATTGGAATAAAAGCTAGTCGGTAGAGTAATATTTGGGTAGAAACCGTTTGTACAGAATAGATCAAAATAATCTCCAATTGTTTGTCTATCATTCACTTTCAGCAGATCAAGGTTAACATCTCCAACTCTTGTTGTTTCTGACCTTTCCTTCCCTAATTTTTAAAGGATAGGTGCCAATTCATCAATAAAAGTTGATATAACTATGTCCGTGTTGGAGGTCTGTATATATTACCTATTGTGATATGTTTTTAAAGATTTGCATCATGAATATCAAGAAACAGACCTTCCCAAACAGCGGATATCTCGCATAAATTCCTTATGTTGTACTGGTAACGTTCATGTAGATATATAATTAAGCCGGCATGACCTGAACAGTTGTGACCTTGATGAATGATATTATAATTAGGAATATGATATTGAGATAAGTCTGAATCCTCTGAGAGCCAGCTTTCCTGCAGACATATTGTACTAAAGCCAGTGCCTTTGTTGCATAAGTCCAGCAGAAGAGGAGAGAGGTAATTGAACTTTGCATTAATGCTTTGAATATTTAAGCTGAAAACGGCAAAATTATCCTTAGTAGAAGCAAGAGCATCATTTAGTCTTAGAGTGTCCATGTGCGGCGAGTGAGTTAACACAGACATGTCTTCATTATTGTTATCTGAATTACTGAAAATGTGATTCAGGTTGTTTGCAGCTGACCTACCAAAATTGACTAGTATTCTGTATGTACATTTTGTTACATAGTTAGTGGATAAATTGCTATCGTGCGCCACAATAGGAGTAATTATCAAACTGGAAAGGCAGTCCGGTAATACTAAAGTAATGGATCTTATTTGATCTGGCGTCTGGTCACAGCAGTTGAATATATGTTTCAAACATAAGTAAAACAATCATGTAAACACATTGAACATAAAAGGTGTTACTTAAACTTAATTTTTTTTTACTATGCAGTGTACATTAAGATGAATAACATCATAGCCCTAATATATATATATATATATATATATATATATATATATATATATATATATATATATATATATATATATATATATATATATATATATATATATGTATATATGTATATATGTATATATGTATATATGTGTGTATGTATGTATGTATGTATGTATGTATGTATGTATGTATGTATGTATGTATGTTTGTATGTATATATATATATATATATATATATATATATATGTATATATATATATATATATATATATATGTATATATGTATATATGTATATATGTGTGTATGTATGTATGTATGTATGTATGTATGTATGTATGTATGTATGTATGTATATATATATATATATATATATATATGTATATATATATGTATATATATATATATATATATATATATATATATGTATATATGTATATATGTATATATGTATATATGTGTGTATGTATGTATGTATGTATGTATGTATGTATGTATGTATGTATGTATGTATATATATATATATATATATATATATATATATATATATGTATATATATATATATATATATATATATATATATATATATATATATATATATATGCAGTATATATCATCATCCAAGTACAGCACAGAGTGCAATTCAATATCCACGAAGAAGAGTTACTAAATAAATTATATGCATATAATAATGCATGGTGAAACATACTGGATAAGCAAGTAACACGACACAGAAATTGAATATATGTTTCAAACATAAGTAAAACAATCATGTAAACACATTGAACATAAAAGGTGTTACTTAAACTTAATTTTGTTTTACTATGCAGTGTACATTAAGATGAATAACATCATAGCCCTAATATATATATATATATATATATATATATATATATATATATATATATATATATATATATATATATATATATATATATATATATTTATATATGTATATATGTATATATGTATATATGTATATATGTGTGTATGTATGTATGTATGTATGTATGTATGTATGTATGTATGTATGTATGTATGTATGTATGTATATATATATATATATATATATATATATATATATATGTATATATATATATATATATATATATATATATATATATGTATATATGTATATATGTATATATGTATATATGTATATATGTGTGTATGTGTGTATGTATGTATGTATGTATGTATGTATGTATGTATGTATATATATATATATATATATATATATATATATATATATATATATATATATATATATATATATATGCAGTATATATCATCATCCAAGTACAGCACAGAGTGCAATTCAATATCCACGAAGAAGAGTTACTAAATAAATTATATGCATATAATAATGCATGGTGAAACATACTGGATAAGCAAGTAACATGACACAGAAATATCACACATTTAAAGAAAATGTTACAAAAATGCCACACTGTTAAAGAATATTACCCAAAAATGTCATCCTTTTAAAGAAAATGTTAAAAAAAATATCACACTGCTAATGAAAATGTCACACTGTTACAGAAAATGTTACAAAAATATCGCACTGTTAAATAAAATGTTACCAAAATATCACATTGTTAAAGAAAATGTTACAAAAATGTAACACATTTAAAGAAAATGTCAGAGAAATGTCACACATTTAGCTCTATGTTAACGCTTTTTAGCTAAGTAAGTATCACATTTTAGTTATATGTTACCGCTTTTAAACTAAGTATATATTGCTTTTATATTTAGTCACACTTACCTACATATGTAATGCTTTTAAGCTAAGTAAGTATTACATGTTAGTTGTATGTTACCGCTTTTAGGCTAAATATATACTGCTTTTAAATGTATTTTGTCTCGCTTAAAGACATATGTAATGCATTTAAGTTAAGCAAGTATCACTTTTACGTGCGTGTTAACGCTTTAAAGCTAGGCAAGTATCGCTTTTAGCTGTCTGCTAACGCTTTTAAGCTAAGTATGTATCACTTCTAGTTGCATGTTAATGCTTCTAAGCTAAGTAAGTATTACTTTTAAATGCGTGTTAACGCTTTTAAGCTAAGTATGTATCAGTTTTAGCATGTCAACGAGTTTAAGTTAACTAAAAGTTAACTAAATATCACATTTTAATTGTATGTTACCGCTTTTAAGCTAAGTAAATACCACACGTGACAGAAATATCACACATTTAAAGAAAATTTTACAAAAATGTCACACTGTTGAAGAAAATTACGCAAAAATGTCACACTTTTAAAGAAAATGTTGCAAAAATATCCCACGTTAAAGAAAATTACACAGAAATATCACAAAGTCATACGTTTTAGTAGTAGGTTGCCGTTTTTATGTTAAATATATACTGGTTTTATATGTATTTTGTCGCACTTATGTAATGCTTTTAAGTTAAACAAGTATCACCTTCAGTTGCATGTTAACGTTTTTAAGCTAAGTAAGTATAACTTTTAGGTGCGCGTTAACGCTTTTAAGCTAAGCAAGTATCACATTTAGATGCGAGTTAAGGCTTTTAAGCTAAGTAAGTATCACTTTTATATGTAATGGGTCTCACTTACCTACATATGTAATGCTTTTAGCTAAGTATGTACCAGTTTTTCCTATGCGGAAACACTTTCTCGCTATATATGTACCACTTTTGCACCCCCTCTAATGAGCACAAACGCAATAACTTGACCTATGTTTCTCCTAAGAAGCGCTTGTGGTGACCATTTATTAACTTGAATCTGGTGACAACAAACATAGCACCTTGGCGTACATTCCTTCCAAGAAGCAAATCCCAACACACAAACTTTCAACTCACAAACTTTCATATCATAAACTTTCATAACACATACTTTCAACTCACAAACTGTCATAGTTCACACTTTCAAATCACAAACTTTCAACTCACAAACTTTCATAGTACAAACTTTCATAACGCAAACTGTCAAATCATAAACTTTCAACTCACAAACTGTCAACTCATGTCATACGCTAAGTAAATGTTGCAATATTGTTTCAAATTGTCTAAAAATAGCATCAAACTGGTGCATCTGTTTGTTTGCCAGCACTTCTTGGACGAAATATGGGCAAAGTTATGTGATGACTATGGAAAATACTTGCCAATAACAATCCTTCGGGTATAAACTAACACGTTAAAATGCATAATGTGACATTAATAAGTAAAATTATTCAATCTTCGATACATATGGATGCTTCTTGGACTGAATGTAGGCGTGGAAAATCTAATTAGGGTTACAAAGGCGCCACCTAAAGGATACGAAACAAAGTAGTTAGGGTTGGGTGGTGCCCTCGTGTGGAATAACTAGTTAGGGCTAAAGTGGCGTCCGCTATACGATACGAAATGAAGCAGTTATGGTTAGGATGGCGCCCTCGTGTGGAATAACTAGTTAAGGTAAATATGGCGCCACCTGGTGGATATTGACCGAAATACATTAGGGTTACACACATTAAGTTACACCATTAATCATCCCCCTATAAACAAGAGCGATAAGCTAGCTCACTGCAGTGAAGCGGGCGTGGACCACTGGCCGGCATTTCATTGCACGGCAGAAACAGTTGCATCCACTGCATGACACATAGGGTAGTACTGTTTATAGTGTGAACATAGCATGTTACAAATAGTTGTGTAACATATGTAAGAAAGTAAGTGAGTAAGTAAGTTAATTTATTTCATTCTCACCATCATCATGTACAATATAAGGCAAACAAAAGCAATGAAGATGAAGTGGCTAGCAGAGAAGTATAAACTTATCGGGTTAGTAGCCAGAAACGATGACACCAGGAACCAATTAACTTGAAGATTTGTCATTGTCATTTGTTCTTAATGGGGCATGGCTACCAGACTGATTAATAATTTGGGTGAGGGTGGTCCCAGCAGTTGTGTTATAAATGTGGGCAGTTGGGTTGTTCATACTGGAGTGAGCATCGTGCATTAGTGTTAAACTCTCAAAGACAAACATTTTGGAGGCTTGCTGGAGAAAGTTGTGGGACAACGAACATGGTTATTTCCTGTGTGGCTTACAGCTGTACGAATCGACAGAAGACAGGATCTAACATCTCGTTATTTTCAGATAATTTATGTCACACATGTTTGTGCTGTGTTAGTGTATATGCGAATGAATGTAACAGTTTCGAAAATGTTTTGAAATATCAATATATTACAGATACGTTTGTTTTTCTTGGGGGTTGCGTACATTAAGTGTTTCCCAGAAGTCACATTGATTGGGTGCAACATAAAATGTTATAGGGGTAGGATTCAGTTTTATAAATAATGTGTGCGTGCGTATATGCATATTTGTAACTCTTTTTTAAAACTCTACTAGATGTCAGCTCATTAATAAGATTTTTTTTCTTTATTAAGTCATCTGCATTTAATAAGGCTATCCCCTTTTTGGTCGTCGTTTGCCTTTTCATCGTTGTATGAACCATTGACAGCTTAAATGAGAGAGCACATTTCTGTACATGAGGCGTGTCCTTGGGCAAGTTGCCCGTGTCCTTGGGCAAGTTGCCCAGATAACATTCGAGAAAGATCTTGATCTGCAGGTGGAAATTGCTGTGATGGAGCAGCTGGGGAATGTGTTGGAAGATGGGAAAAGAATATTTTTGGGACCTTAGAGAAGAATGTCCAACAGGGCTTAATGAGACCACTTGCAGTCATTAGCTAATACATGTATAGAGCACTTCAGAAAGTTCAGTTTCAATCATGTATAGTGGTGCTACTGTTATAGTTAATATGTTATGATATTTGATATACAATGTGCATGGATAGATTGTGCAAGTAATAAGGTATTAGGTATATATAGCTATATAGTAATAATCTCTTATTAGTATTGTATATCTATAGATATAAAAAAATTATGATGAAGACTGGGTGCTGTACAGTATAAACACTGGGCCTCCAGTGGGTTCTTGCCGTGCAGCAGCATGAATGTCACTGGTCCATGCCGGCATCACTTTATCATGTGTCAACTGATAAGAACTCAGCAGTCTTGTTTTACTAACGGGTGTTATATTTATGTATATGGTTACACACGAAAACACAGTTAGGGTCAACGAACCGGAAAATTGCACGTTTTGTCCTCCGGTGAAAACATGCATGCGCTTCTTGGGAGAAATATAGGTAATTAGTTATTGCGTTTTGCTCGATAGGAACCGGTTCTTAGCAAAATATAAGTCAAGTTATTGCGTTTGTGCTCGCTAAGAGGCAGTTCTTAGGAGAAATATAGGTCAAGTTAATACATATACGGTCACTAGAGGCACTTTTTATGAGAAATACAGGTCAACTTATAATATAGGTCAAGTTAAAACATATATTATACAGTAAGGAGGAAGAAGTTCTTGGGGAAATATGGATCAACGTTTTTCGTTTGTGCTCGCTAGGGGCACTTCTTGGGTTAACTATAAGGCAAAGTATAATGTTTGTGGTCGCTAGGGACACATAATGGTTGAACTCGCTATACACCAACACTATGATGTTAGGGGAAATATTTGCTATGCTTACGGAAATAATGTTTGAGACTAAAGTTTGTGTTACGAAGGTTTCTGATATAAAAGTTTGTGAGTTGAAAGTTTACGAGTTGAAAATTTATTATATGAAAGTTTGTGAGTTGAAAGTTTACGAGTTGTAAATTTGTACTATGAAAATTTGTTTTGTGAAAGTTTATGATCTGCTTGGAAGGAATAGAGGGCAAGTTATTAAATATTTAGTTTCGGTCGGAATGTAGGCCAAGGTGTTACGTTTGTTGTCACTAGGGGCCTTTCTTTGGTTGAATATAGGGTACAGTATTACGTTTGTGCTAATTCGGGGTATTTCGTTGAATTTATATAGGTCACGTTATTAAATAGTTGGTCGGTAGAGACGCTTCTTGGACGGAATGTGGGCTAAGTTAGTAAATATTTTGTCATTAGAGGCGTTTCTTGGAATGAATATAAGTCAAGTTATTACATTTGTGATAGCTAGGGACAGTTCTCGGTATAAATATTCTTTGGACAGGTCACTAGGAGGTCTCGGACGGATTGTAGACCAAGTTAATACATATACGGTCGCTAGGACGTAGTTCTTGGGTGAAATACAGGTCACGTTATTGCGTTTGTGCTCGCTTAGAGGCAGTTCTTATGAGAAATACAGGTCACGTTATTGCGTTTGTGCTCGCTTAGAGGCAGTTCTTATGAGAAATATAGGTCATGTTATTGCGTTTGTGCTCATCATGGGGGTGCAAAAGTGGCAAATAGTGAGAAAACGTTTCTGTATAGATAAAACTGGTACATGCTTAGCAAAAAGTATTACATGTGTAGGTAAGTGAGACAAAATACATATACATTTGGTAATTACTTAGTTTAAAAGCGTTAACGTACGGCTAAAAGTGATACCTACTTAACTTAAAAGCGGCAACACGCACCTAAAAGTGATACTTGCTTAACTTAAAAACATTACATATGTAGGTAAGTGTGACAACATACATATAAAACCAGTATATATTTAGCTTAAGAACGGTAACATACAACTAAAACATGATACTTACTTAGCTAAAAAGCGTTAACATACAGGTAAATGTGATGAAATTTTTGTAACATTTTCTTTAAATATATGACATTTTTCTGAATTTTTTTTTAAATGTGTCAAATTTTTTTAACATTTTCTTTAACAGTGTGACCTTTTTGTAAAAAAATTATATGTGTGACATTTCTCTGACATTTTCTTTAAATGTGTGATATTTCTGTTAAATTTTCTTTAACAGTGTGATATTTTTGTAACATTTTCTTTAACAGTGTGACATTTTGTGTAACTTTATTTTACAGTGTGAAATGTTAAATTTTCTTTAAATGTGTGACATTTTTTTTAAATTTTCTTTAACAGCATGACATGTCTTTAACAATATGACATTTTATTTTTTTAAATGTGTGCTATTTCTTTGTCATATGGGGTATTAAAAGCGTAACATACAACTAAAATGTGATACTTAATTAGCTAAAAATCGGCAACATACAGCTAAATGTGATACTTACTGAGCAAAAAAGCTTTACATACGTAATTAAGTATGACAAAATACATGTAAAACCGGTAAAAAAAACTTAGTAGAAAGCGTTACATACGTAAATAAATGCAACAAAATTAATGAAGGAAGGCGACTTTACGTCGGAACTGCTGCTATACGTGAGTAGATATTCATACTGCATTAATAAAAACCTACCAAAACAGTTGCTAATGTCATTGAACACATTATAAAACAGCTGCTGATGTCATACCGCATAAAAAGCATCCTTCCAAAACAATTGCCGATGTCATACATTGAACACCCGCAGCGTTAGTATTGCTGTGCCGTGGCGTCTTTTTTGCAGTCATTCGCATAAGGGCAGCAATTGTGTGTGATGGTGTCTGTTGTAGTGGTGTCGTCCGATAACTTTACTAAAAGCTATATTTCTAACAATATGTTTGTACTCGTATGTATGTATGTATGCATGAATGTATGTATATACGTATGTATGTATGTATGTATGTATGTATGTATGTATGTATGTATGTATGTATGTATGTATGTATGTATGTATGTATGTATGTATATACGTATGTATGTATGTATGTATGTATGTATGTATGTATGTATGTATGTATGTATGTATGTATGTATGTATGTATGTATGTATGTACGTACGTACGTACGTACGTACGTACGTACGTACGTATGTATGTATGTATGTATGTATGTATGCATGCATGTATATATGTATGCATGTATGTATGTATGTATGTATTTATGCATGTATGCATTTATGTATGTATGTATGTATGTATGTATGTATGTATGTATGTATGTATGTATGTATGTATTTTACTGGGAGAGTTTGATAATTTTTGGAGCACACTGGTTAAATTTACAAAGATCAACACATTTTTGCAACGCTTTCACTGAAATAGTCCACATACGTTTCCCCAAGATGTTGCCGCTTTAGAAAGCGAGTGGTTGCGAATGCGCAACTGGAAACACGCGCTGAAACGATAATTAACGTTTTTAATACGAAAATTACTTACTTACTTACTTACTTACTTACTTACTTACTTACTTACTTACTTACTTACTTACTTACTTACTTACTTACTTTATTAGGTTTATTTAGCTTCTTAGGCTTTGGCCTCGGTGGTCAGATCTTCAACTTTCCTTGGAATGCTCTATGACTTCCTGGCAAGGCGGCTTTGTAGTTGTAGAGAAATTCCTCAGTACTCCAATGTCTATCTAGACGGGTTTTAAACGAGTTGACACTTGGGGGCAGTTACAACTACTTCCGGTAGATCATTCCATAATCTGGTAACTCTAAGTGAGAAGCTTTCTTTTTTAACGTTTGTACGAGCACGTTTTAAAAACAATTTCAAACTATGACCCCTTGTTCCTTCTCTTGTACCACTGTCTTTGTGCAACTTGACAATGTTAGATACATCACTGTCATATTTGCCTTGAAGCAGCTTATATACCTTAGTCATATCACCACGTGTTCGTCTATATGCAAGTGTGGGAAGTTTCAATCTCTCAAGTCTTTCCTGGTAAGGAATATCCTTCATATCAGGAAGCTGCTTTGTTGCACGTCTGTGCACGTTTTCGATGGCATCTTTGTATTTCTGTTTATAAGGGGACCATATTGACATCGCATAATGTAAATGACTCCTAGCTAAAGCTTTATATAATGGCAAACAATTATGTTGATTTAGGTTTGTAAAGGACTTTCTAACAACTGCCATGAAATTGTTTGCTTTATTTTTTTTTGGTTGATGTGTTTATCAAATTCTATCTTTGAATCAATAATAGCCCCAATGCCTTTTTGTTTTCTATTTCTCCTAATTTATGGGCAGTATTATCTATCTTCAGGTTATAAGCATACTCCCTCTGTATTGTTTCCCTACGTGCATCAAATTACATTTATCTGGGTGAAATCTTAATAACCATTGATTTGACCAAGATGTTAAATATTCTAAATACTTCTGCAGTGTATGCTGGTCATATGGACTATTAATCGTTTTGAAAACCTTGGTATCATCTGCAAACATACATACATACATACGACATTATATTCTCCGGTAGATCATTAATATATAATACAAATAGGATCGGTCCTAAGACACTGCTCTGCGGAATTCCACTTGTTACATTTTCCCACTCAGAGTTTACATCATTTACACTGACCTGTTGTACACGGTCAGACAAAAACGCCTGGATCCATCTTAGTGTATAATACTCTATGCGATATGAATTAAGTTTGGCTATCAATCTTTTATGAGGGACGGTGTCGGTTAGGCGTTAGGAGCGCTATTTTGACAAAAAAGGTGTTCATTCGTTAGCCGTCAGAGGCGTCACTAGCTCCAAAACTGGTGACCAAGGGGCGCTCCATTAGGGCGGTCACTATGCGACGAAATTTTTTTCATAGACTATCAGCCAGGGGTGCCATTAATACCAAAATAGTCCGTCATGGGGCGTTCGGTAGTGTCGTCATTGTCCACCTAGCGCCGACGTAGGAAGTCACATAATCCCGAGAGTGGCCCCAGGCCCCTGAATACTGAATGTATGTCACCAAAGGGACACGTCTACTACTCGCGCTGTCTCTTGTTTTCAGATTACTGCGTATTTCCTAACATTTCTGTATGTATTCCGTTGATTGTGTCTATTTCTACTACTCATGTACAAGAAATTATGCAATTCACATCGGCAAGGCTGCTCCAGAGCTTGCGGCATGGAAGACTCGTGCCAACGCTTAAGAGGTAATTGCAAAGTAGACTCGCTATAATATTAATTCTTATTGCATATATTCTTGTCAAGTGGTCTAAATTAGGATATACAGTTTTATACACAGGCAGTCAAACAATTGCATTAAGGCACTGCTCTGCTTAAATGTTAAAATCGTCCCATCTTTTTGGCGAAGCATAGAGCCTTTCAAATAAATCCAATCTTCATTCCAGCTTTTCAAATCATGTAATATTGTTACCATTCACAAAGTAAAGAAAACGACAGTGTTGATCAATTGCAATTCGCAGTCGTGTGTGTGATTCAACAGAATTGACCCATATTCCAGGTCAGTTCGGTGTCTATAAACCATCTCATCTAGAATAGATTGAGTGCAGTAGACGTCTGTCGTGGCCAGCCTACCCTGCGTACGGTGTTGTGTTATAGGACAAGGAGGATGCCTTCTTTGTGGCAAACCTCTGCGACATCATCAACAAGTTCCGTGTGTGGAAACGCCTTCCGCCGCGCGTGCAACCATTCTATGGTGAGATGTCTCATGCAGTTATTGTTGCATTGTAAGATAATGATTTTTGTCAATTTGGCCTGAATATTATACAGACTTGGTGTGAATTACATTATATCAGTTACACACAATTGCGCATACCAGTTCTATTTACACTTCAAAAATAACAATTCCAATAAAAGAAATGTTATTCCAATGAGAAATTCCATATCGAAATAACAGAGCAACTATAGAGATATTAAAAGCTCAAAATAACATCTATGTTAGAGCAACTCTAATTAATTTCTGCATGTAAAGGTCCATAGTGGCAAATAAATATGATACAATAATAATTTGAATTAAAAAGTGACATGATGCAATTGAAAATACCAATTACATTTTAAAACAAAACATAAATTACAATTTGGAATTGGTTTTTCAGTTATAATGTAATTGACCCCAAATCTGATATTCACAGTGGCTATTCGCCCAATCAAATTATTTGCACATCAACAAGGCAGCTCCATAGCTTGCGGCATGGAAACTGGTGCCAATGCTTAAGAGGTGATTACAAAGTAGACCCGATATAATATCAATTCTCACTGCATGTGTTCTTGTCATGTTGTCTAAAACTAATTAGGATATACAGTTTTATACACAGGCAGTCAAACAATTATATTGAGGAATTGCTGCGCTTAAAAGGTTGAAATCGTCCCACTTTGTTGACGAGACATAGAACGTTTCAAATGGATACTACACGATCCCAATCTCCATTCCATATTTTCAAATCCTGTAATATTACCATTCACAAAGAAAAGAAAATTTTGATCAGTTTGACAGTTTTGATCAATTGCAATTCACAGTCGTGTGTGTGATTCAATGGAATTGACCCCCTATTCCAAGTCCGTTCGGTGTCTATAAACCATCTCACCTAGAATAGATTGAGTGCAGTAGACGTCTGTCGTGGCCAGCCTACCCTGCGTACGGTGTTGTGTTATAGGACAAGGAGGATGCCTTCTTTGTGGCAAACCTCAGCGACATCGTCCACAAGTTCCGCGTATGGAAACGTCTTCTGCCTCGTGTGCAACCATTCTATGGTGAGATGTCTCATACAGGCTATGTTGCAGCCATTGTTGCATTGTCAGATCATGGTTTTCGTAAATTTAGCCTGACTATTATTCAGACTTGGCGTCAATTACATTATACCAATTACACACAATTACGCATACCAGTTCCTTTTCTACCTCAAAAATACCAATTCCAATTACAAAATGCTAATTCCAATGATAACTTCCATATCGTAATAACAGATCAGCCATAGACATATACCATCTATGTTAGAGCAGCCTTATTTAATTTCTGCATATTAAGGTTCATAGTGGCAAATAAATATGACACAACAATAATTTTAGTTAAAAAGTGACATGTTGCAATGGAAAATACCAATTACATTTTAAAACAACACATAAATTACAATTTTGGAATTGTTTTTTTTAATTCCAATGTAACTGCCCAAAATCTCATATTAGTATTCAAAGTGGCTATTCGCCCAACCATTGTGCGCACATCTCCGTAGATATAATTATTCGCCCAACCATTAGCTATGAAGCCCACAATATGACATCGTTGGCAATCTTAGCACGTTTCTAACAGTTTCCGCGAGTCTACAATCTCGCCGGTTTCTAGCGACTGGGTTACGGTCAAGACCTACACCAATATACACCCAAACGATAAGTAAATAAGGTGAAACTGAACGGTTTAGGGGTAGATTGTTTGCCTGTCACGTGGGCGACTTTGTAGAACCGCGGCAACCACGAGACACGATTGCCGACGATGTCAAGTTATGGGCTACATAATTAATTAGCAGTTACTCAGCAGCATATGGCAAAGTTATCACACAACACGTGTATCGCATAACACATGCATTTACATTCCTTGCTGAGCGGTGGAAATAGTTCGCAATAAAATGGGCTGTTCTTTGATGAACAACAGAAAGTGCACAAAACTGATCTCGTAATTACAAAGACGTGGATTTGGTTGAGTTGGGTAGATAAGATAGTCGTTGCTGTTATTATTTGATTACTTCGCATAAGATGATTAACTTGATTGTCCTGTTGCAGCTGTGAAGTGCAATGACGACCCGTGCGTGCTTCGACTCCTTGCCCAGCTCGGCACCGGCTTCGACTGTGCCAGCAAGGTTGGTTTACCACGTACATGTATGAATGAATGTCTGTATTATAAAGTAGTTTGTGAGTCTGTATGTTCACTCATCGCCGGCAGTAGGCATGTAGGCGGGCTGTTGCAGAACAGTAGGAGGTCGTAATTACGCAATATTTTTAGCAACGCTATGCGTATTTTCTACAATTGTTCAGAGTTACGTGATCAACGTTAAAACCTCATCATAAGTTCGTACGGTACATGAAAACGTCGTGAAATTGGCATAGCAGTTGGACATGAAGTTGTTATTGCCATTGACATTATCCTACCAAAACTTGACTGGGCAGTACAAGGAGTTGTACGCTCTTGCAGTAGCTGCCTTTTATCCCGTGCAATGCCAGGTAACTCATCTAATGAAACATGTTAGTCGCAGGTAACCACTTTAAGCCATAAATATTTCCATCTAGGGACATTATGTGGAATGCGGTTCTCTTTTTCCCTGCAGTTTGATGAGCAAGTCATGCAACAACAAAAAAAGCAACAAGAAATGTTAACAATGTGTTTTTTGTTATTTCTGTGTGTGTGTAAAAATAGAGATTTTATATGTAATCCTATGTTTACAGGCTGAGATCAAACGTGTCCTTGACATGAAGGTTGCCCCGAATCGTATCATCTACGCGAATCCTTGCAAGCAGAGTTCATACATTAAGTATGCAGCGAAGCACGGTGTTTCAATGATGACGTTCGACAACGAGGCTGAACTGTACAAGGTCAAGTCGACATTTCCCAACTCCAAGTAAGGTACTGCCATTCAGCATTGTGCGTCAGTTCTCAGCACCTTACGTTCTGCCGAGTTCACTGTTCACGAGGTAGTTTCAGATAACAGAACATTTATCCAATCGTGAAAAGCCGTGGCCTTCTTCCCTTTAATCAATGTCAAACATGGGAGCTAAATATTCCATTCCATCGCCTATGTCGCTTGATGGTTGAACAATGTGACAAAACTTGTAACCACCCTTAAGCAAACTTATTATTATTTTCCCCAGAAACGTGGCATTTCATTAGTTGGACAAAATTATGAGCCAATGGGTACATAGTTCCAGTGAGTTCTCATGTTTCTAACTGGGTCGATTATTAGGCCTGCGACACGCATTGGACTGAATATCCAGGCTGATTATTTGGCCCATGACACTCATAGCGTTAATAATATAGAGTATACTGGTAGTGAAGTGATCTCAAACCCTGAACCTCCCAGTGATCTTTGATTCTTGTTGTGTAGACAATATTGTACAGGAATGATATTTGATGATTCGTTTCCTGTTGCATTGTGGGATGTATCTGCTGTAGGTTGGTGATTCGCATCATGCCGCCAGACGACTCCAAGTCGCAGTGTCCACTGGGCGTGAAGTTCGGATGTGACGCCAACGACGCAGGTCACCTTCTGCGGGTAGCCAAGGAGTTTGACCTCAATGTCATCGGTGTCAGGTACAGTAGCCTTGCTGCTGTTTACGTGTCACAATAAAAATGTTTAAGCGATAGTATTTTTGAGTTTTGAATGCTGGTCATGTTCCGGTTCAACCTGTTTACTGTGCGCATTAGGCGAGTGGAGATTAACAATTATTCAGCTGATTGACTTGTAAAAAATAAGACTTGTTTTACCTTCAAACATTCCGTGAAACCAGTTGTTATACGTCAGGGGCTTGCATTGTAGATCAGTGAACACAGAAATGGTAAATGCTACTTTGGACTGTTTATCTGTTGCTATGTGGTAACTATCAAGAACACACTAATCAGATAAATATGGGTTATCTGTGGGCCTACAACCTAAAATAAATAAATTAAGTCATGCCTATATTATAAAACAGCCACTATGTTTCTTTCTCAGATGCTGGTGTGCTTAATTCAACATGTATTCATCCTTTATTTCTGGTAGCAGCAGTAAATGAACGATTGTTTGTTACATGTTAAATTTTCTGTCCACCCAGAAGGGTTCCTTCCATACTGAAACTGTATGCTGGACACAGGATTGCTCATCCTATATCTATTAGCTATGACAATGTTATTTAAAAAAAAAAAATTAAAAAAGTATGTATAAAGACGTTTACAGATGTTGCAATGGCAATCCTGTTTGTGAGGCGACAGTTTGGTGGCAACGTTTTGGAAGATAATTTGTCAGTCACTAGTGCCATGCATTCACTTCACTCATTACCGCAATCGTTACATTCGTCTTGTGTCTATTGACAGCTTCCACGTGGGCAGTGGATGCTACGATGCGACTGCCTTCTCCGAGGCCGTTGCGTCTGCCCGCTCGGTGTTCCAGGTGGCCGAAGACATCGGCTTTCAGTTCGACCTTCTCGACATCGGTGGAGGTTTTCCTGGCCAGTGGTCGGACAAGATCACCTTCACGGAGGTGAGTTGGTGACATCAGCTGGTGAATTGTTGTACTAGTTACTGGTGCTTTCCCGACCAGTCGTAGGGCAAGTAAGTGTTGATCAACTGGTGCATTGTTGTATGTAAATACTGGTGTTTTCCACAATCATGTTTGGTATGTATGGTTGAGGAGTATGTGGCCAAATTTGCTGCAGTTATTTCATTTATGGTTTGAAGCATTGGTCGTAAATGAAAAACTGTTGGAAAAACTGGATTACTAGCCAATTTGGTGCTGTTAACATAACATTTAGTGAACACATAAACTACTTAGTTTTCAATCATGTTAGTTTTACTCTCAGTTCATGTGAGGCACTTCGGGGGTCACAACGTTTTGTTCACAATAAAAACTATGATAAAATCACTGATTTGTGTATCGTGTTTGCTCTTTTGCTGTATAGATTTGTGATGAGTTGACGCCGGCGCTCGATCGATACTTCCCAGAGAGCTCGGGTGTACGCGTGATTGCTGAACCAGGCCGATACTTTGTCGCATCCGCTTTCACCCTTGCAGTGAATATCATTGCCAAGAGGGCAGTGCGCCGTGACGGCCGTGACAGATCCGTCGACTATATCGGTAAGTGCGTTGCTTAGGTGACCACCTAAAATATCGTACCTAGGGTTGGACTAGAAATAATTGGTATTAACAATACTCATTGTGAATCATCCCAAGTAAAGTTAGACAGACTCCCTGGATAATATGTGATTCGTTTTGTTAAGGTACAAGACAAAGAAATTTAAAGCAGTTCACTGGTTCAGGAGTAGGCCTAATTACCCTTTCGATACAGGGGCCTTGAACATGGTTCTGGCATCTATAAAACATGTGTTTGCTTTAAATAGTTGTGTTATTGTTGTGCAGTGGTACTTGGTGCATATATGTGATGATGTGCCAAGTATGCTATACTAGTTGTAGGCGTGCATTGTACAAGGTACAGCGCCTTGTAAGTCTTGAAAAGCCTTGAATTTCATTAGAAATCCATGAATTTTGTCAAGTAGTCTTGAAACGTCTTGGATTTTATATTTGTCAGTTTCATTATTATTGCCATTGGCGGACATTACATCTGTTCGCCTATGTCATGATCAGTAACGCAAAAATAACTTGTGTGCTCATGGGAAAAAACATAAAGTGATAAAATGTCGACTCTGATACCGTCATTCTTTGGGAATTTTTTATTTTTGTTTGACTACCATAATAACCTATGAAAATGAGCCTTGATTTTTTTCTCGGTAGCCTTCTTAAGTCTTGCAAATGCCTTGAATTTTGTATATTCATGAGTATACGGAATCTGATTGTAGAGGGGCTGTCTGGAAACGACGAGCTACATTACATGTACTATGTCAATGATGGCGTGTATGGCTCATTCAACTGCCTGTTGTACGACCATGCCGAGGTCGAACCCAGTCTGCTCGAGGTACGCTTATATGTGATGCTATTGATTGCAGTCGATGTGGGTTTCTGGTGGATCGGAGATACATTGGGAACTCAAACTTGAGTGTTCTCATGCTAGAGAGATTTAGAAGCATCTCACTTTATAATAGAAATGTTACTTTCATTAGCACACTGTGTAGAATGATGGAAGTGAGAACGGCTTAAACCGACCGAGTTAATGGCAGCTGCCAGAATTTTGGAATATACTCGTGGATACATGCTAGGGTGTTTGCAGTAATTTACACTTCGCATGCCTGCGTCTTATGTCATTGAATTTAATATCCCTACTTAATCTGACTGCCTGGTCTTAATGATATCAAAAACTGGTGTGGAGCCTGAGCTAGTTTCTGTACATATCAATCATAACTGAAAACATGTATGAGTGAGAAAATGGCAATCCATTTATTTAATACAGTAATCATAGGCATGGAATGCCGAAGAGCCCCTACATAGGAGTGACAATCACAATTGGTTACAAGTGCCATAGTAGGGGCGTAATTACCAAGTTGATTAGCCATACACATACATGTACAAACAGAAAGGCTGGGGTACTCGATCCCCCCAACAAAATAGTATACATGAAAAATTGGGCTAAACCCCTAATAATGGTAAACTAACAATGGTAACAAATCAAATGCGATTAAAGGTAACGCAACACCTAATGAGTAAGGGTGCTGTCTATATATATATATATATATATATATATATATATATATATATATATATATATATATATATATATATATATATATATATATATATATATATATATATATATATATATATATATATATATATATATATATATATATATATACATATATAGTGAATAAACCTACTGCTGATACATGACATAGTGGGCTAATCACACAAACATTTATAAACAAACCATAATGAATGTATGGTAACCCAATGCATAATGTGTAAAGGTGCCATATATACACGCATATAACGAAAACTGCCAACTATTAACACATGACACAAAAAGGCAGGACCAAACTGCCACACAAATGTACTTCGAAAAGTACCCGCACTAAAAACCCTGCGTACACTACTGAACATTCAGTGGAGGAAAACACATAATGCAAAACCTCGTGTACCAAGCTACTACAGGGAAAGCGTCAAAAATAACTTTGTGAAGTACCTTTCTGTTTCGCAATGTTTCGCAATGTACCTACACGTTGTGCACGAGCTGATCTATTGGACCCCCCACCGTTAACACACTATTAGGGAGGGTGGGTGGGATTTTTTAGCAGAGCGTAAAGGCAACGTTGCTTACTGTACAAGACAGAAGCGGCAACTGAATTTGAAATACTTCTCGTCCAGGACAAAGTTGCCCTCCGCCAATCACCTGTCATCACGGGCCACGTGCAAACACTGGACGGCACCTTTGCGCCACCTTGTGATTACCGGTCGGGCTGCTTTGAATGGACCTGTCAAATTTAATACTAGAGGGGGCGCCACCAAATACCCCTCTCCAAGCCTCACATGTTTTATTCCCATTTGTAAAGTTTGTTATTGTAAAATTCATCACTATATACTTTAGTTACCTGGCCTAGTTTTTTTCCACTTGTGTGTAATCAATTCGTCGACCAGAAATGTTTAGATTTACTAACATGTCCACTTTCAATATGATATCATTGTATATAATACCGTACATTGGGACGGCGATGGTGCTAACGTCCGTTGTGTGGCTCCCCAGGTGCCCGAGCCAGGCGTTCCTAGTTACTCGAGCAGCATCTGGGGGCCGACCTGTGACGGACTCGACTGCATCAAGAAGCAGTGCCTGCTGCCTGAGTTGAACACTGGAGACTGGCTCGTCTTCAGAAACATGGGTGCCTACACCATGTGTGCGGCGTCCGGGTTCAACGGCATGCCCAAGCCGCAGTGCTACCACACCATTCACGAGAGTTGCTGTAACCTACTGTAACCTTTGCAGGGAACCTGTAGCCTCGGGCCCCATATTGAAAACAACTTCGTCTTTTGGTTGAGATACTGATGTTTATTGTGTAACACCACTAGCGGCGACCGCACGTAACACGTGAAAACTGCGAACAGAAATTATAACTATTAACAAACAGTTTTACACCATATCTATATGTAAATGGTATACTATACTAAAGGTGGCTGACCCAGTTACTCATCAATGATTAAAATAGTCGTCTAAAGCTGGTTGCACATATACAGTGGTATGTTATCTTGTAAGTATTCCCATATGTTAACACATCTAACACATAGCATTGATGTGATCAAGGCACAGACACATGCACTAACACAATGAATGTATAATCGAATAAATAATGTCACTAGATACAACTGTGTCATATTTATACAGTACTATGTGGATAGATAGCCTTATATTTGACAATGATAAGTTCATAACATATGGGAAAGTACATGGTACAGCGTACTATATTGTGAGGCTGATCTTAACATCAAGTTTAACCATGAAAAACAAGACATTTGTAATACTACTACATTCTAAGTGTTTTTTGTTTTGTTATTCATTAGTTTGCTACATACCTCGTTGCGTCTAATATGGGACTCAGGTAGTCAGATGTTCATAGATTGAGTTCTTTATTCTATTCTGTGGAAGCTGCCATGTCATTGCTGTAGGACAGATCATTCGGCGGCAGCATCACTGTGTTCCTACTCGATTTTGTTTACGATATCATTTTGGAGTTTGTAATTGGATGCAATTGTTTGATTGTTGAAATATAATTCAGACTATCTATACATCTCAAGTTGTTTAATCTGCCAGTTATGTATACTGATATAAAAGATATAAAATGAAGGCATGACAGAAGCATTGTTATAATCAAGCAGAAATATTAGTAAATGAGTGAGCAATGACGATGAGAGCTGAGTGATGTTCTCTCGCGTCAACGCTCATGTTCTCATTCAGTGTTCAAAGTTACGCTTTCTCAGGGAATGTATGCTTTCCAACACGTCAACATAGGGTTTCGCGGCGTGCTCTTCGTCTCGATCGGCGTCGATTGTGCAATGCTGAAAGACGAACGCCTCCATCAGTGTCGACGACAGATGTTTTGTGACGTCCGCCTGTTCGTCCGAGACCGTTCATCTGCGGCCACTATAGATGATCTTTGCCTCGATCGGCGCCGATCGCGTCACGTTCACCGCCCCGGAGCGGAGATGTTTCCGACGACCTTGACTGTTGAACAACGAGCGCCTCGATCGGCGTTGACGAGGGATGTTTCGAGTAATGTTTGCCCGTCGAAGAACTCAAGAGTGCAGCAGCAATTACAGTCGTACCTTATGCTCGATGCTCCTTCTTCAGATGTCCGCTGACGTCATAGTCGATGCTCGATCATTAATAATTTGCCATTAATATCATCATTAATAATTGTTTTGCAAATAACTATTTATTTGTGAAAAACCGCACCTTCACGTAGGTATCCTTCAGCACTCTGTAGATGGCGTCACACACTTCGGGGAAAATTCTACCAATTGTTGTCGCACCAACATAAAAATATATTGCATGCTCTTGAACGTTTCTCCTGTAAAACTAAAGCACATAACGATCAGAAAAAAATATCAGGATGACACAATAAAGTGCAAGCACTTACTTCCACTGTGGAAAAACATTTTAGTGCGCCGAACAACATGATTATACAATTGTCCACAGCAAAATTATTGCGTGAAAACAATGTAAATGAGACAGATACTTAGGAGAAACCCGGGCAAAACGGGAGAGTTAACGTTCCGCTATTCGCCGCACCCACGTTTTGCAACAGGGAAACAGTTTGTTTTGTATCTGCCGAATACTCCGAAGCACAACAGGGCATGATATTGTATTTTTGTTGACACCATTAATATTTGATAAATGGGGACTATCCCATTTTACACTCAGATATCCCATTTTACCCGCATTTACGGGCAAAACGGGATTCTGATCCGAGGGAAATGGAAAGCAGATTTAGTAATGTAGTTCACTAATGTAATGTGGGCCTATATATTCACAATTGTTATTTTAAGTAATGGATATATTAGAACTAGTAAACTGCAGTAAGAATAGCCAAGAGATGCGACACGGTAAGGTCATATAAGCAAATATCAACCTTCTTTGTGAATTTAACAGCCCATTTCTGTATAATTATATAGTCCATAGAAATGCATTTACCTTACTTCTTTGTGTAACTCAGTGTGCTACTAGTTAACTTAGTGTGCTACTAGTTAACTTAGTGTGCTACTAGTTAAAGTTAGTGTGCTACTAGTTAACTTAGTGTGCTACTAGTTAACTTAGTGTGCTACTAGTTAACTTACTGTGATACTAGTTAACTTAGTGTGCTACTAGTTAACTTAGTGTGCTACTAGTTAACTTAGTGTGCTACTATTAACTTAGTGTGCTACTAGTTAACTTAGTGTGCTACTAGTTAACTTAGTGTGCTACTAGTTAACTTACTGTGCTACTAGTTAACTTAGTGTGCTACTAGTTAACTTAGTGTGCTACTAGTTAACTTAGTGTGCTACTAGTTAACTTAGTGTGCTACTAGTTAACTTAGTGTGCTACTAGTTAACGTAACCGACGTACAGAAATAGGCATATTGTCAGAATACAATTGTCAGAATACAATTGTCAGAGTACAATTGCATTTAAATTTTGTATTGAAAAAATACACAAAACTGTTGCAAACCAGTGAACGAACATTAAACAATTCAATATCCTATGGATCTTTAGCAAAGGTCACATCTAAAATAGTAATCTTCTTCATTTACTCCTGCACACTGGTCCTGTGCCCATCGGAGACAGACGGTGCACCGGATACAATCGTGATATTTCGTCTCTTCAAAGAATTCGTCGCAATAAAGACAGCGGTTTTCGCGTCCAAACGAAAGTTTCTTCTTTTTGATGCCACCGACTTACCCATCACCTCTGCGAACTCCAGCGCATGTCTGTTTTGGAACCGGTGAAAGCTCATCCGCAAGCACATAGGTGGCTCTATTAGAAGATGTCAGTGACCGTGCAGCCTGCCCCATCAACGACGAGGTCTGGCCCAACGACGGCAATGTCTGCCCCACCGTTGACGAGGTCTGCCTCACCGAGGTCTGTGCAACCGCTGACGATGTGTTGCCCAACGACGGCTATGTCTGCCCCACCGCTGACGAGGCCTGTGAAACCGCAGACGAGATCTGCCCCAGTGCTGACGAGGTCTGGCCCAACGACGCAATGTCTGCCCCACCGCTGACGAGGTCTGTGAAACCGCAGACGAGGCTTGCCCCAGTGCTGATGAGGTCTGGCCCAACGACGGCAATGTCTGCCCGACCGACGACGAGGTGTGTTCCTCAGGAATATATGTCACGAGACTTGCATCAAAGTCGCTGTCCTCGAATATATGATGGTCAGTTGGATATATTCCGGTTCGTCTGAAGCCATTCATGGCCGTGCGCACGGTTGCAGCCTTGATGTACACTTCGCCGAAAATAGCAGCCACTTGAAACTGAGTGACGACACGACCAGGATGGATTCTTAGCCATTTGGTGATGACTTCGTCAATGTACGTGTTGAGCGGCTTCATGAAGGACACATCAAGTGGCTGAAGCTGATGTGTGGTGTGAGGAGGCAGACAAATGATGGTGACATGACAGGTTCTGACAAGATGGATGAGTGTGAGGCTGTTGGTGTGTGTGCTATGCCCTTCAAGGATGAGTAAGGCAGGACGACCGGCGGTTGAGTTTGTGTGTTTTACGAAGTGATGGAACCATTCCACAAATATATCACTGGGCATCCAGCCTGACTTGTGACAAGCAGATATCGATAGATCCCGGGGGTGCGCCATTTATGAGCTCCGCCTTCATGCGCATGCGTGGAAAAATGATCAATAGTGGTACGTACTCTCCGGCAGCATTCATGCCCACCTCCACCATGATTCTGGTTCCCCTTTCAGCTGAAGTGAGACAGCCGACTTGTCGCTTCCCCTTCAGGCCCATCACCTTGTTTGGCTTCGTGTGCACAGTTGTCACACCAGTCTCGTCGCAGTTATATATTCGAGACGGTGGATGCGGATGTTTATCAAAGAGTCCTTCCAATAAATTAAAGAATTTGTTTACGTTTGGACGATTGAAGCCTTGTGCCCTGGAACCTGAAGTGGCTTCTGGCCTCTTAATGCCAACGAAGGATATCGCGCTCGAAAACCAGCTAGCCAGTTCCACCCAGCCTTCTGAGTGGCGGTAACATCATCAAATAACAGGGACTCCATGCGATGTATATGGTTCACCAAGTCCAAATAACAGGGACTCCATGCGATGTGTATGGTTCACCAAGTCCAAATAACAGGGACTCCATGCGATGTATATGGTTCACCAAGTCCAGTTCAATGTTTCGTGGCAGGGCCGTCTGCAGGGATTCGATCCCTTTGCAAACACCATGCACCCGTATGTTCTTGCCCTTTAACCTCCGGTGCAGCGTACTTTTTGGAACCCCAAATAGTTTTCCGAACCACGCATATCGCCCCACTAGTGACCTCTTTTATAGCGTGCAGCATGTCATCCTCTTTCCAAGACTGCCTCGTCGACTTTCTCACATATTTATACACCATCCTGTTATCTGTAAAACAAACGCAGTTTTTGACTAGAGCAAATGCGTCCATGTACAGGCATTCATGAGATGAATGACTATATAAAGTATAGCTATGGTAGGCAAATAAACTTCATTCTCGACAAACCCAAAAATCAACTTTTCACAAAACTGTTCTTATGTAACGTTAGGCCTACGCCTAAGGTAATGTTCATCAGACATCTCAATACTATAGATCTAGTTTTGGAATCCGACATGAATAAATAGCCTATGGTGTCTAACCATTATTCACAGATGTTACATGTTTAAAACTTGCGTTGGTCATTAAAAAGTTATCATGTCCGGGCAAAATGGGATCATCCCATTTTGCCGGCATTATAAGATTCCATTTTGCCCGCATTAGAAGATTCCATTTTGCCCGTAATATGCATAGATCAATAAAGCTGATATACATTAATTATCGCTCACTCTCAGGATAAACTGTTATACGCTGAAGCAATCATAAACTAACCGTAAATCTTCACGACATTCGAAGTTGAAATGTGACAAGTAGTTACTTAGCAAACTTAGATGCATCGTTGAACAAACAATTTTACAATTTAACAAAAAAACAATTTAGCAAAGGATCAAAGCTAAGGAATACTTACGATTTTTCCCACCCGCGTGCAGAACTGCGTGCAAATTGGTTTGTGTAGTAGTCAGCAGATGCCGCTACGCTAGTTGGAAGCGATAATACGCTTTGTGGCAGCACTATTCTTTGCATATAATGATTTCCCATATTACCCGGCTATCCCATGTTGCCCGGGTTTCCCCTACCGGTGGCCAGAGACCTTAGTGTGATGGTCAGCTGTTCTGCAGGCGAGATTGCTGTCCGTAGCCGAGTGTCCTCCTTGATGATAATCGGCGTGACCAATTCTAGCAGCCAGTCGACAATATACGGTGGCATGCCATTTAAATTTCGATATGCATCTTCCTCGTGTTCCTGGAGTCCTGTGACAAGGATGACGAACGCCCGTTGCTCTGCTCGCTCCTAGATATGGGGTGCGACCCACCGCCTTCGTTTCCTATAACGTTTACGTTTCTCTCGACGTCGTTTTATCAGGGTGTCTATAGATAACGAAAATGCTATCACTTGCTTTCTCGACAAAGGCGCCATATTTATGTGGACCTTGACAAGATGCTCCTAAAAAAAGACACTTTTAGAGAAATACTAGCATCCTATAGTTGTTGTTATCATGACCAAAGTAAGCAATAGAAGGGGCTCGCGCAACACTAGGATTGTGGCGGGTCGCCGACAGTCGAGTTGTCAGTGTGCGCGGCCATCGTCGTAAGAAGTCGTGAGTGTACGCGCTCGAAAATCGCGAGTGTACCTGCTCGAAAATCAGCAATGATTACAACTAAACTGTCTCAGACTGTCTCAGACAGACTGTCTCAAACTGTCTCGTCTTAACGAGTCGCCAGTGTACGCCCGGCGTACATGTCAACATGTCGATATCAACAACCTAGAGACACTTTCAGGGTACTGGCAGTCGGCCACTGGGCGGCGCTGTAATACATCAATATGCTTTTCAATCTGGAAAAGTATCAGCATTTTAAAGTACTAATTCCGGGAGGTCTGAAAATGTAAACAGTTACCTTACCTGTATTGATTGCGACGTGAAATGTCAACACCCTGGCCCATTACCCTGGGTAGAGACACTTTCCGGCAGTGGCAGCCGTCCACCGCGCGGCGCTGTAGTACAGCCGTTCACCGCGCGGGGCTGTAGGGGTAAGATCACAGTTGACCTTCCTGTTTATTGTAGGGCGTATGCAATGTATGAATGTAGGGCGTATGAAATTGTAAAATGGGAACTTAATAAATGAATATTATGTGACATGAGTGCCTTTGAGCAGGAATATTCAAAGGTTTGTTTGTAGAAGCTATTGGCTGTGAAACAGTGCATTTTTTAAAGAGTTTAACTGGCGGAGGGATTTATGGGAATTTTTCTGCTATGGGCCACGTGGGCGCATGAATACATGGCTATGTTTGTCAAAATTGATAGGCATCGCACGTCGGGGCGATTTAAAAGAGCTGGAGGTAGGTGATTTTGATCAAATTTGCGGCGCTCTAGTACAGACGGTAATGTTTTTCAATCTGGAAAAGTATCAACATTTTAAAGTACTAATTTGGAGGGTCATGTAGCTACGCTTTATGCAAATAGGTAAATTTTGACAATTTTTAATGACAGGGACGACTATACCCTGGAGAGCATACCATTGGGGGTAGCAGCCTAGCTACCATACACATAAAATCCACAAATATAGCAATAATAAAGTATGGTATTTAATTACAGCTGTGGAAAGATGCTCGAACTTAGTTTTTGAAACTGAAACTGCTTCCACAACTGTGCGACGGGGAGTCAGTACTGATCCGGATAAGTAATTCCTCCACGGTAATAACATAATGATGATGGAGCCGGATTTATTATGTTAGCCATGATAGAAGTGGTCATTAGCAAATGAGACCGGAAATTTACCTCTTCCACCATTTTTGATTTTCAGTTACGGCCTAATATTCGAATGAGTGTTTGGTTCGTAGGTGTCGCTGTTGGAAACTTTTACACCAAAACACAGGGTTTTACATAGTTTTTGCAGTCTCGTGCGGTGGTTCATAAACTATTTACGATTGGTGGTGTTCTCTCATTTCGGAATACGGTGACGTACGCAAATCGTTCACCTCATATTCTACAGATGAATTGTGGAAAATGCTGTTATTGTTATGCCAATGTTTATATTACAACGTTGAAATATACAACAAAAACTCGAAATCACCTGTAAACGTCCGGATTGCTGCTTGCGAGAAATCGCGATCGACGGTGTGACGTAGCCGTAGGCACTTCTATGCTGTAACGTCATATCGACGATCGGCAATAATTCATTCATACATACATGCATGCATGCATACATACTTACATACATACATACATACATACATACATACATACATACATACATACATACATACATCCTATTAGGCTAATAGCCTTTTAGCTGGTCTTTACTATAGTTTGTGCGCATGGGTGGGAAGTTGTCACTTCGCTCAAAAGTGTAAGCGCACCACAAATTGTCTAGTTTAGCTTTGAATGCATTTAGTGTGTGTGCTGAAACCACATCCTCTGTGAGAGAGTTCCACCTGTTCACTACTCTGTGTCTGAAGTGGCTTCTCCGTTGTCTAGCTGTCACACGTTCCTACTTGAGCTTCAGGTTGTGTCCCCTCGTCACTGTGTTGTGGTCCATCTGAAGTGGCATTTTATTGACTTTGTAGATGCCATACAGATATTTGTAGACTTCGATCATGTCTCCTCTTACTCTTCTATAGTACAGGCTTGGTAACTTCAACGCCTTCAATCTGTCGCAATACTACTGACACTTCAGTTCCGGAATTAGCTCTTCGTTGTATATGTTTATACATAATAAATACTAATAACGCACACAACATCAAAGTAATATGACACAAATCAATGTTTCTTTGCGATGATGGTTAATGTTGAACCACAACAGCAACTGTTTATTGTGTGAGGTTGTTAATCAGTACCATGAAACATTAAGTAAACTCCTGGATAAACTAGTACAAGTGTAAATTTACTCGTAAATTCCAATCTATTATAACCAGATATTCCACTGATATCATGCCTATTTATAACGACGTCTGGGTACCAAGACTGGCTAAGATTAATAAATAAAGGACACACAGTAGTACAGTCTTTCATAAAATGTCAACTTATTACAATAGTCCGTACAACAACACAACTATGACAAATACTATTGCAATAGCTTGATCTTGACAGTTTAAACAATATTCTGTAGGAGGGTATTTTAACTGTAAAGAAAACAAACAAGGTTGGCAAAATTGAAACAACATGGAATTGGTAAAACTGAACTATCATGAATGTGTCCGGAAGGCACACTGCGAACTTGTTCAAACTTCGTATTTCTGTGGCTTTTAGAACCATATTTCTGCTGGCAAAACAACATTCATCAATCTTAATTAATTAACATTTCAATATAGGCCTAAATTCAACTGAATGTTATTAAAAATCACGTTTTACTTTGTAATTATTATAAATACGCATACTCTGTCATGGCGGTGAAGAAAAAAGCACTTCGAGCAGTCCTAGGAGTAGGTACGCGATACCGCGTCATATAAGAACGTACCATTTTACTCCATTCTTCTTGTACATTATTAAAGTTTGTTGTTACAACTTCTAATTATTTTTTCTTACTTTATTTATGCCATCCACTTAATGGGGTGACATTATGGTAGGTTCAACCATGCCAGGCAGGTCAAGGGGTATGTCAGACGAAGTGTAGTCACTCAAGGTAGATGGGTCTTCTTCAGCCTTGGTTGATATGCAGTCTACGAAATGGTGTCTCGGAATTAAAAACATCCACAGTAGCAGTAGCGACCCACTGCAGTAACAGCTAAATAAAAACATGATAAGTTCGAAGAACTGTACGGCTCCCTCCCACGGATCACCGCCAGCAATGATTAACCAAATAAAATACCTCCAGGGTAACACAACCCACAACTTTACACACACAGCCGATATATTCGTTACTAAACGTAACAATTCACAGCGATCTTGCAGCTGGTTCTTCTAATATGTTTTGTGACGTCAGCAGGGGATGTCTCCAAGGAGGCGCACTTTCACGAAGCATTCGTACCGTACGAAGGAACTTGTGCGGACGCTCGTCGACTATTACGTAACTTGGAACAACCATAGAAAACACGCATAGCGTTGTGAACAATTGACGCATCCATCACGTGACTGTTTGCGTAGCACTAGAGTTAGATGCGTCAAACTAACAAACATTGTCATCGCTGTCGGATATTCCGTCGTAGTTTTCGTTGCATTTACCATCCAAACATTTGGCTTTGTGATACAGTCAAAGCTTGACGGAGGTCACGCTCATGATTACGTCATTTCCGGTTTCTCTCATATTAAAAACAACTCTCGTTTTCTGACGGTAATCAACAAGTTTTCTAAAATATAACTGTTTACATATCTAATTCGCAGAAAAATTAGCACGTGAATTCGTTTTTATATTTTTCGTTTGACATATATGAGCAAGACAATAAAAACCGTGTCGTAGGCACTTTAATAATTATGTCACCTTCTGTCGCGCAAAAAAAAACCCACAATTTTGTGAGTGTCTATAACCACAGTACCCAGTGAGTGAGCGTGCGAGTGCGCGTCGTTTAATGTTTCCTGTTTGAGTCCATGGCAGAGAACAGTGACGTTTTCATGAATTCGTGTCAATTAAAAGTAGGGCAACAGTTCAATGAAGCACAACAAATTAATGCAATGCATTTTTCCGCATTAAAACTAACTGTATATATTAAGTTGAATTGTTCTGGTTCGATTCTTTCGTGTGTTTGTGTTGAATTAAATATTGAATGTGTGATATTACATAATGTGGTTACATCTACATTAAAATGCCTGTTACAATATCTGGCGTGTTTTATATCAGATATTCATATATTGGTGTAATATGAATGTTTCAGTTAATTACAAATACATTGCATGGACCCATATTATAAACGATGCATGTGGTTTGTAGAGGTCTACGCGCCGATCGTTAACATATTGGTTTGTGAGTTTTACTACTTGATTTTGTGCGACTTATCATTAAACTATGCAAAGCAAGCATTATTGTTCACAAATGTAATAACTAAATAATAACTAAAACACACTATGCTCAGCATATGATAAAAGCATCGCTGATATTACCAAAAGGGTAACATTCCAATAATCAAGTAGGCCTACCATACCTACTCAGCCACCTCTAGTCTCGATTATGCATTCTAGCGGCTGTAGATAGAACAGTGGCGTCACACGGTGGGCCGGGAACAAACCAAAAGCCAAGGAATAGATGGTGGCACCACCTCGAGGAGTATGCGTAATCGCGACTACGAAGATCCCACATTTTCAGCTCGTTGTGTAACGAGAACGTCTATTGTTACTGCAACTTGTGCTGGTGTCATATCATGGTATTATAAGGTATTTAATTTGATCAAAACCCCTTTCCATTTACAATTTGTTAATGTTAAATTGTATAGCGTACTGTATAGCGTTCGTATAGCGTTTGTATAGCGCACGGTTTTTATGGACGATAATATAGGTATTTGTTATATCAATCAAGCTAAATGCGGCAAAGCTAAAGTTGATTTTTCAAGACTGGCGAATGTCGCATGTCTATGCTAAAGCTATGGGCATGGCATAGGCAATGGCAGTAACTGAAAATTGCATGCTCCACATCAAAAATAAAAACGTCCAACTGGACCCAGGCCAGGCCCAGCCTCAAACTAGCTAACCCCGTGTGTGCACAAGCAAATTCTAATGACTTACAAGTTATTTTAATGAAATCTTCACACACTCTGCATCATACACTTTTGATAGGGATGGCACCGCTGGTTCAGTTTAATGAGAATCCATTACGATGTGGCCAACTTTTAACTTACTTAATCTTAACTGATTAAGTAAGTTTAAAGTTGGCCAAATCATAATGGATTCTCATTAAACTGAACCAGCGGTTCTAAGACTTCAGTTTACTTGGCCTTAGGTTATTCCTTCTTCTTCCAGTTAAGGACTGGGCTCCTTAAGAACATTGTAAGTCCTGTTTCTACATGTCGTCCACACTGCCTGCTAGACGCCTCTCATGTGCCCAACTGGGAATCGGTGGGGTAGAGATAGAGACCACCACTCTCTGGATCCACGACAGGTTACACATTTAGCCCCTGTGTGGGATATTTTACTTCCCCTGGCATAGACATCTGATCGTAGATCTTCAATTAGGTATATCAACAAAAAATTCAAATCGATCAGATGATCATTTAAATGGTTCCACAGGATAGAGTGTCCTATAAAGTTTATAACACTTTTTTAACATTTTTTTTCAATTTTCCCTTGAAATACTCTACGACTTCCTGGCAAGGCGGCTTTGTAATTGTAGGGAATGCTCCAATGTTTATCTAGGTGGTTTTTAAACGAGTTGACTCTTGGGGCAGTTAAGGCTACTTCCGGTAAATCATTCCACAGTTTTGTAACCGTAAGTGATACGCTTTCTTTTCTACGAGCATGTTCTAGAAACAGTTTCAAACTATGACCCCTTGTTCCTTCCTTTGTATCATTGTCTTTGTGCAGCTTGACAATGTTAGATACATCACTGTCATACTTCCCTTGAAGCAGTTAACTTCAGTCATATCACCATGTGTTCGTCTATATACAAGTGTGGGAAGTTTCAATCTCTGAAGCTTTTCCTGGTAAGGGATATCCTTTGTCCCAGGAAGCTGCTTTGGTGTGTGTCTCTGCACTTTTTCTAGGGCATCTTTATATTTCTGTTTATAAGGGGACCATATATATGTTGCATAATCTAAATGACTCCTAACTAAAGCTTTCTATAATGGCACAACATAATTTTTATTTAGGGCTGTGGAAGACCTTTTATTAACTGCTATGATACTGTTTGCTTTGTTTGTTTTTGGTTGATGTATATATCAATATCAGTTGAATCAATCATAACCCCAATGTCTTTTTCTACTTCTATTTTTCCTAATTCATGGGTGGTATTATCCACGTTCAGATTATAAGCATACTCCTGCTCTACTGTTTTCCCTAAGTGCATCACCTTGCTTTTGTCTGGGTGAAATCTTAACCATTGAGTATTGAATAGACCAAGAGATGTTAGGTACCCGGTAATCTAAATTGTCCTGTAGTGTATACTGATCATCTGGACTATTAATTGTTTTAAGCACTTTGGTATCACCTGCAAACATATACATCCAAAACTATACTCTTCAGAAGATCATTTATATATAAAACAAATGGGATCTGTCCTAAGACACTACCCTGCAGAATTCCACTTGTAACATTTGTCCACTCAAAGTTTGAACCATTTGCACTGACCTGTTGTACACGATCAGACAAGAATGCTTGGATCCATCTTAGCGTATAGTAATCTATACCATATGAGTCAAGTTTGCCTACCAATCTTTTATGAGGAAAAATTTTATGAAACTATGGAATATTAGTTTCTTTGCAACTTTAAGCACTTATTACATATGCACGCGCAAGTCCCACATGTCAACTTTGCATATAGATAAACCCTGGTTGACCAACAGCTTAAAAAATGCATCGGAAAAAATATCAACTTTACAGATTATTTCTTCAACACAGAACTGAAAGTTCTTAATCTTGAACACTGTCATTCATAAATAATGCCCAAAAATCAAGTATCCTACCTATATAATATGTGGAGATAGAGACATATCCACCAATGAAGATATGGCAAATTAATTCAATAAGTTCTTTATAAATGTTGGTTCAAATTTAGCAATTTTAAAACATTTCAAATCCTGATAAAAATACATATTTTCATGATTATTTAGGAAGTAGGACTAAAAAACTCTCTGTATTGATGAGCAAGATGTAATTAGAGGTAATTAACACTGCAGAAGCGTATACACGAAAGAAATCTACATATTTTGAAAACAAGCATGGATATCGACCATATCGTAGCCAAGCTCATATCTGTTATATCCAAACCTCTCACGCACATTTGTAATATTTTGTTTAAGTCTGGTATATTCCCCTCTAGAATGAATATAGCCAAGATAATACCTATATTCAAAAGTGGTGCAAAAACAGACATAGGAAGTCACAGGCCAATTTCTCTTTTGAAACAATTTTCTTATTTTTTTTAGTCTGTTCCTAACTAGGTTGGACAACTTTGTCAGTGCTAAGGATATATTAAACTCAAGTCTCATGCAATAATCGAATTAATAGAGGAAATTTCAAACACAACAGACAATAAGAAACGTGCTATTAGTGTATTCATTGATCTTAAAAAGGCCTTCAATACAGTAGGTAGATCATGAAATACTTGTCAAAAAGATGAATTTCTATAGTGTGCATGGAAATAATTGGATAAAACGTTAGTAATTAAGTATGTGGAGTAAAACGTCAGGCACATACAAGCACTTTCTTTTAACAATTATTTGAATTATGTCAGATGTAAATAGTCACTAATTACATGGTCCAAACAATTTATCAGTCATGTTATTCACCATATAAGGAGTCTATATGATGTCAGTTGCCCCTGCTTTCTCTTTTGTATGCCAATTGTTATTGCCATGATGTGACCATTGTTGTGATGACGTGATTTTTGTTGTTGCCGTTGTTATATCGTTGTCCTGTTTCCATGTTACAGGATTGACTAGACAGAAATAATCTGGGGACATCTTACTGTCGCAATCAATCCCCCGTAGTCAGCGCCATCTTGTCCGGTCAGTCGCCATCTCTGAATCTTACAAGGTCTCTGCCCGATCGTAACTTGACGCCCTTCTCTTTGAGGTCTGATTGCAACACGTCAAATAGGTTGGCGTTGTGCCTCCCAACTCGGCCCCTGTATTGATTTGACCCAGCAACCGCAAACTGCAGGGACAGTTGTGCAGGGGTATCATTGGGCATGCGCAACACATGGCCGAACATGGATCTAAGCATCCTCCGTACTTGCTGTGACAGCAGTCCAGCGCCACAGTGTATGTACAGATCTTCATTGGATATAATCCCGTTAGGCCAGTGCATGTCCAATATCGATCGCAGGTGGCTTCTGTGACAGGCATCTAGCTTGTGGAGTAGAGTGGTTGTAACTGCCCAGCTGCTGCAGTTGTACAGAATAACTGAGACGACCATCGCATTGTAGACTAGCATTCGCTTGTCCAGTGGTATCTTGGGCCTGCACATCCACATGTTCCAGAAGGACCTGTATGCAACATTGCCAAGTATGCATCCAGTTTGCACGTCTGGTGCTGCAGAGTAGAGGTCCTAAGGTCTTACTGGACCACCACTTCTCGTTTCCTCGTAGCATGTTACCAGCATCGTCTGTCTCAGATGTATTCACGACAAATATGTGGATGTTGTCAGTCTTTGTCTCGTTGACGAAGAGATTCCAGTTGGCTAGCTCGGTGCATGCCGACGGCATGCAATGGCTCTCGCTCTTCGCCTGCAAAGTCCACATCATCTGTGTAAACACGTAAACGGCACCAGTGATAAGCTGTCACCTTGTGGGGAACCGAGTGTCGTCTCGAACCAGGCTGACTGGGTGGATCCTACTTAAGTCGGAGGTCGTCATCGCCGCAACCTGCCAGGTGCAGAACTTCTAGTACTCTTGTGTCTTTGTATGGTGTCAAATGCACGGGACACGTCAATGCCCATCTTATGGAAATCCCAGTGGCGTGACATCGCACATACGATTGTGCAAATGACATTGTCAAAATAACAGAATTGCCCCTGTGACAACCACACGGAAGACTACTTTTTGCCAACTTACAAACATGATCGGTTTTGATTCCATGTTTTTTCATTCAGATGTGCTACAGTTGGGACAGACTTGCTGATGTGAAGATGTACGTGGATGGTCTCGGTCACAGCGAGTGTATCACTGTGTGCTGCACACGCGCTTTCATTGGGTAAGTCTCATACAGACTGGTGTGTAGGCACTGCATTTTAGAAATGAGAATTAATCTAAAATATGAATGCTTTATAAATTTTATTAAATATAACATCTAACTACAACATGTAGGTAGCTTAAGTTGGAAGCCTAATTTTTTTCACAAGAATCTGATGTTTATAATAATTGTGTAATGGCAGTGTCATATGGACATAAATATTCATAATTTGACTAAATATGTGTATATGGTTCTAAATATGTTATTCATATCGGATTTTGTCAATAATTGTTTTAACTATTTTGCGAAAATTTCTTTCCAGTGACCGGGAATTGACTAAGTTGGGCATGAATGGAGAACATTTATCTGAAGATGACGATGACACATGCTCTGATGATGACTGTCCAGGGCCGTGTGATGCTTTGGCAAAGGGTAGCGACTCGGATGACCACCAGCTCATCACACAAGGCGATCCACCGTTGACGTTTGATGATGCCTTCTCAGCCGATGTGGAACTGATGAAAGCAATGGGCCTGCCTCTTGGTTTCTGCGGACGTGCAGGAGTTCAAGTTCAAGAGGTAGTATATGCACTGCAGGTTTCTAACATGTCTTCTTTTGTCATTATAGCAAGTGGTGCTATTTACACACTAACAGATACTCAATAGTAGACTAAATTGATTAATTGCAATTCAAGTAAGCAAATGTAAAAACTATTTATTTTTCATAAGTATATGTGTATATAGAATATATATATTTATTTTTTAATATGATGATGCTATCAGTTGTGTACAAAATTGACAGCTTTTGGTTGCGAAGTAAATCTATTCTAAATCTATCTATTATATATATATATATATATATATATATCCTAATTCAACTGCTTATGGTTGTAAAATAAAATTTATTGATACATTTTACTTTACTTCTAGAAGGAAGTTTAAGTAATTTACTATATGCAATGTGCATGAAATCTATGAGTTTTTCATGCTATAGGAAAAACACCAGCCACAATGCAGGAAGATGGGCATTAAAAAGGGGAATGGAAAGAAAAAGTCAAATCGCAAGAAGAAAAGTACAAGAAAACAATTTGAACAACGAGGTGATGAAACTATAAATAATTGTGATGATGATGGTGTGTGTGCAGCGCCATCTATTGGTGAATGGCAGCAGTGTAGTGGTGACAGAGACGTCTCAAAGACAGAAGATGGAAGTGTGGAAGTGGATGAAGTAGACGCAGGATATGAGAAGTATTGGGCTGAGCAAGGGGAGTACTTACTGTGGGAGGGCTGGATAGGGAAGTATCCCGACTACATGACACAAGTTGGTGCCACAGACGGCATACCTGCTATCAGAGAGGAGGAGGTGTGCTCTGAGGACATTAGTGACATAACTGAGTGTCGGCAAGCAGAGTGTGTGACAGTTGTCAACATAACTGACGATATCAAAGAAGTGAAGTCAGGAGACATGACTGATGCACCATCACGTGATAACTGTGATGGTGCCACGAAGAAACCTCCTTTTAGCAATCTGAAATGTCCAACGGAGACATTCAACAATGCAGTGGCATGTACGTTGGCCAGAGTCACAGAGGTTGAAACAAACAGCTGTACTGATGTTTCCAGTGATGAAACTAATGCACAGCTCATACAGGAGATACACAATTATGCACTGTCACATGTCACTGATGTCCCAGAAACAGATTGTGGTGACACCTGTCAGACCAGTGGCGACATCTGGGAAGCGTTGTGGACAGAGCATTACACTGAGACGTACTGGTATTACTATAACCAGTACCGTCACTGGTTTGGTGGTGGTGATCAAAGCCAGACCAATATAAAGCAACTGCCGGTTTACACTGCGCACAGCTACATGCTGCCACCTGGTGAGGACAACAGCCAATGTGCAGATGACAAAGATGCCTTAATTGAGACTGATGCAGTAAAAGATGATGCAGATGATGAAAGTTTACTTCACGCTATGTTGTCGAAGTGCTCCATCACAAATAACGAATGTAGCAATGAAACGGAGAACAGCACCTTGGATTTCCAACATGATGAAAACTGCAGCAAGACTAGTGAAGGAACTGGTGATGAGGAGGATGATGTAGTAGCAGTGTCAGACACTCGGGAGATAGACAGGTGTTGTGACAATGAGGAAGATGATGTAGTAGCAGTGTCAGACACTCGGGAGATAGACAGGTGTTGTGACGATGAGGAGTATGATGTAGTAGCAGTGTCAGACACTCGGGAGATAGACAGGTGTTGTGACAATGAGGAAGATGATGTAGTAGCAGTGTCAGACACTCGGGAGATAGACAGGTGTTGTGACAATGAGGAAGATGATGTAGTAGCAGTGTCAGACACTCGGGAGATAGACAGGTGTTGTGACGATGAGGAGGATGATGTAGTAGCAGTGTCAGACACTCGGGAGATAGACAGGTGTTGTGACGATGAGGAAGATGATGTAGTAGCAGTGTCAGACACTCGGGAGATAGACAGGTGTTGTGACGATGAGGAGGATGATGTAGTAGCAGTGTCAGACACTCGGGAGATAGACAGGTGTTGTGACAATGAGGAAGATGATCAGGTAGGCTCACAGGAAGACGAGGAGCTGAGTGATGGAGCAGGCAAGAAGAGGAGAAAGAAACAGAAAGGATCTCGAACCAGTGGTGGTAGGTTCATTTTTTTCTGCAGAAGTGTGCGTGCATGCGTGCATATACTGGCTAATATAATTTGTTTCTGTAGTCTGTTGAGTGTTTTGTTTTTTAGAATATATCATAAAACATTACCGAGCACTTGATTAATTATGATATAATTCATATTAAAAAAAAATCGTGGATATGAAGAACATCACATAATTATATGGAACATTTTAGCCAAATCCCAACATGTTTTATGTAGTTAGAGTCCACTGCCCTTCTGGAATTCAGAAACAATATTGCTCGTATTTGGTTACAAAAACCGTATGAAAATATATAAAGTGTAACTTTGTTTTTTATTCAGTCCTAATCCAGTCAGTTTGATGAAGAGAAAATAAACCTTTGATGATTTTCAGTTTATTTGAGGGTACATGTATGTGTAACTAGGGACTACGGATGACGCAGGGCGGTCAGCATTGGCCCATCCCAGCCAGAATGGACATACCCGGTTGGGGGGTACATCAGGGACCCCCGGAGGTGACGATGATCCTCCCGATGAGAGACCGGTCAAATTGAAGAGGACGTAAGTCAGCTACGACTGTTGTGTAAATGTTTGTTAAATAATTTATTGTATAATGTTCAATCTGGTGTCTGAAAGTACAATGGACAGAATCGCGGATAACAGAATAACCCATTTTGTAGAAACAACTACATTGGCTGGGATAGAATCATTCCCTATTCCCGCTTCAGTGAGTCGGCTGCTTAATTAAGCAGAAGAAGAAGAAATGTTTTTATTTGACCCATCATACATTTCACATAATACATATATATCCATGTTAAATTATTATTTTAAATAATACAGGTGTATATGGTTGTAAGTAAACATGGTATATATTAAGGTAAAATAACAAATAGGGTCAGGAAACTCCTCTAAGACTTTGATAGTCACTATCGAAGAGCCACCTTGCAAAATAAAATTTAACTAAACCAGTTGGTCAAACATATATAATTAAACTAAACCAGTTGGTCAAACATATAAAATTAAACTAAACCAGTTGGTCAAACATATATAAATCTACCGAGAAGAGAAGAAAAAAACCATAATAATAATATCATCTCTGAGTGTGTATGTAAGAGTGTGCTTGTTCATGTGCATGTGCGTGTTCATGTATTACTATTCTTGCTTGATTATGTGTGTTTGTAGTTAAGGTGCCTTTTAGTATAAGGGTGATAGGTGGTTGTATTTTTTAATGTTGCATACATATATAGCAATTTTGCCTTGTGCATGAATCTTGATAATTTTGTAAAAAATTTAGTTTTGCATACTGAGCAAATCCTTGTAAGCTGTATGTATTAAGCTTTTCCTTAACTATAGTGGGAATATTATTTAAGAAAAATGGTAAATTAAAAGACATTTCTTTGCAAATTCGTGTTTAGTTTTATAAGTATATATTTCATTCTTGATTCTTGTGTCATAGTTGAAGATTATCCTCCAGTTTTGTTGTAAATAAACTGGTAAATTGTTATGTAAATACTTATAATAAAATTTTAATTGTTGTAATTTAAGAATGTCATCTGCTTTTAACATGCTGAGTTTTTTATGGAGTGGCTCTGTGTGGGAATTATAATTACTTAAGGTAATAATTCTCAAAGCTTTTTTTGACGTTTTATTATTCTATTTGTTTGAAAACCCAAAGCCATTGAATTGAATTCCTTAACTTGTTCAATATTTATATTATCTATCTTCAGAGTAAGCATCTGTACATTTTTATTTGTCCTACATTTATGTCATATATTTAGATTTTGCAATGTTTAATGATCATTTATTTATTTTGAGCCATTCATTTATTTTTTAAAGTTCATCATTTATTAAAGATTCTAAATTGTCATTTTGTATGTTATCAGTAAAAGTATTTAAAGTACTTGATAAGGTTGTGTCATCAGCATAAATGATGAAATTAAAAATTTTACTGGCTTGTGCAAAATCACTGATATATATATATATATATATATATATATATATATATATATATATATATATATATATATATATATATATATATATATAATAAATAACAGAGGTCCTAGGATTGAGCCCTGTGGTATGCCAGTTGTTATTGGTAACATGTTTGATTTTATATGATCAATTTCAGTATATTGTTTACGGTTATTTAGGTAGCTACTGAATAAGTTCAGATTTGTACCATTTATACCATAATATTTTAATTTGTATCGAATGCTTTAGAAAGGTCCAAATATATGTTTATGGGTATTTCATCCTGATCCATTTGGGTTGTAATCCTATGTATTAATTCCAGTGCAGCATATTCCGTTGAATGCTTGGGTTGAAAACCATATTGATGGTCAAAAAGTTTGGAGTCTTTTAAATAAGTTGACAATTGATAAAAAAATTTTTTTTAAATACTTTTGAGATAGCTGGTAGAAGAGATATGGGTCTATAATTATAAAATATTGTTGGCTTGCCTTTTTATAAATTGGAATTACCTTAGCAATTTATTTATCAGGGAATACTCCTGTGGTTAATACTTGATTTTTTAATAATGTTAAAGATTTAGTTATACTTGATTTGTTAATAATGTTAAAGATTTAGGTTCAATTAATTTTAGTAATTTGGTGGAAAAACCATAAAATCCATAACTATTTTTGTTGGGTTGATTATTTATTATTCTCTTTACAGTATATTCTTCAATTTTGTTAAATGTAAAAGCAGAGTTTACTTTTTTATTTAGATAATACGAATGATCATGGAAGCCTTTGTATTTAATATTGTTTGCCAGATGATTCCCTATATTAGTAAAAAAAATGCATTAAATTTATTTGCAATTTCAAATTTATCTGTCATAATAGAATTTGATTCTTTAAAATATGTAGGAAATGATTTGTTAGTTTTACTTTTAGACAGGATTTCGTTTATAGTTTTCCAAGTATTTTTTATGTCAAATTTGGATTGATTAAAACGTGTTTCAAAATATGATTGCTTGCTATACGAAAGCTCCTTTTCAATATAACATTGTATGTTTTTAGATTAATCAGCAACATTTCATGTTCTGGAGAATCAGGATTTGTTAATTTTATTTGTTTGTAAAGTTTATCTCTGTGTCGTATTGAAGCTAGCAAACCTTGAGTTATCCATGTAGACTTTTTATGTTTATATTTATTAAATTTCACTAATTTACTCATCATATATTTATTTTTAGCTTGATTGATTTCATCTAGGATAATGTTATAGTTACGGTTTGTGTCAGCCGTTAGACTTATGTCTAGTTTCTCATATATTTTAGTAGAGATTAAATCCTCTGACTTTTAACGTTGCTTTTTTGTTTTGAATATTAATTTCTATGAATTTTATAAGATGTTTTTTTTTCAGAGTAGTATCCATAATTATGAAATGCGGTTGATGATCAGAGAATTTTTTTATTAATATTCCTGCTGTACTCTCTAATATATATTTTGTTAAATTACAAAAGAAATTATCAATTAGTGTGCCATTACAGGTTGTAAATCTGGTAGGAAGAGTGATTTGGGGGAAGAGACTAAATGAAGTTAACATGTCAAAGAACCTGCTACAATGTTCTTGCTCATTTATTTTTAGCATATTTATATTATAGTCCCCTGCTAGAATAAGATTATTTTTTTAATGATTTTGCATAGATGATATGACTGTTGTAAATTCATTATAATTTTCATTTAATGGCCTTGGAGGTCGGTATATATTTCCTATAGTGATCGTCTGTGGTAAGCCTCCTCCATTTACTTATTTTATTTGCCCCTCCCAATGTTTATACATGTTTAATTTCATATTTAATTCATAATTAAATTGTTGATCTATATATGTTATTAATCCACCTTTATTGCTGCAGCTTTTTCCTTGGGATATAGTCATATCCACTTAATTGTATTAATGATAAGTCATCCGTATCAGATAACCAGCTCCCTTGGAGACATATTATACTAAATTTTAAATTTAAGGAAGATAAGTCATTTACAAATGCCACGAGTTCACTAAACTTTGCATTAATTGAATGTATATTAGAACTTAGAATACTGAAATGTTTATTAATGTTTTTAGCTACTGAATTAAATTTTTCAAAATCAATATGAAGATTAACCCTAAAGGTGACCACTGGGCCGAATTTGGCTCGTGCGATCAGTGTGAAACGGGTTCCGGCTGATTTTGGTATCGCTCTGTGGTAACAATGTAGTACCTCACCCAGGAACAAATTTTAATGGTATCATTGGAAAGCTGAATCGTTCTTTGTTCTGTCTCATATTTATTCATGAGCATTGTCAGTGATAGCTAACGACGATCTAGCTTTCAAAATGTCATATAGTTGGTGTCCATATTTTGCTGCTTTTACATCGCTCTGCAGAATAAATTTATGCTTCCATTTATAGTATCTAATTATGTAAAACAAAAAAATTATCTGGTGGCTGGGTGAAAATTTTTATATTTGACATTCAAATAGTAATATCCCCATGATAAGATTATATCGCATTTGTACAATAATTATTAGTGATGTTATGATTTTTTTTAAACACCAGAATGAATAACTCAAAGTTGTGTAGACCATGGAAGTTTATCAGTGGTCACTGCTTGGGTTAATGGAATCAAATTGCTCTGGTACGAATTGATTCTATTAAGAGTTCACTGTAACGTCATAGGGATATTACATTTTGACATCCACTGTTTGATGTGATAACCAACCTCTGGTAGTAATTTTCACCTTCTATTGTGTCTATATTAGACATGAGCAGACAGCCATTGACTCAGACGAGGACATAGAGGATGAGTCTACAACAATCCAACCGAGGGCGCCACTGGAGCATCTTCACGGGGCGTTAGAGCTGATGGGCTTCTCAATGGGCCAAGGTTGTGGGGAGAGGTGAGATAAACTCTTATCTTTCTGAGAACTCTTAAATAAATACAGACATGTAGAGATACAATTCAGAATTCATAGTAATGTAAAGCACATTTTCAGGCTGCAGTGGTTTTTGTATATTACTAAAATAAATGCAAAATTATCTGTTAAAAACTTGAGCCATCACATTACTTTTGGGATTAGTCATTAGTTCATTGCACATATGTACATGTTTTAGCAGTATTGGGCTTGCAAATTGATATAAACTTTTACCAATTGCTTCACAGAGAAGTGGAGTTGGTATTCGAATGAACAGGTCTACCAAGGTGAAGTACAATGCACTGTGGCTGGATACCACGCGATATAAGGACATATCTTTTACCTTTAATTGGTTAATAGTTTCGTCCTGCAAATAAAATAAGTTCTGGAAACTTGTGAAGTAAAACATAATTGTTTTTCTCTTAGTAAGTACTAATTCATTATCTACTTCATAGAGGCAGCACTTGTGGTTGTCAGGTACGAACATGATGAATGTTATAGAATCAACGCACAGAAATTAGGCAATTGTAATATCTGGTATAAATGTAACCAGGTTAAAGTTTATAAAAAACACAGTTATGATCAGCCTTCTTAATGATTCTTAATAGAATATATGTTTTAATCTGGCCATTGAATTTTGACAATACCAGCAATTGGTTTCATAATCTTCATAATATATATGCTTCTTTAAAACGGGCTCATAATTTTTTTAATGATTGCAACAAAGCATTTTTTAAAAACTAAACAAACTATGTTTGTTTTTTAGTTATATGCTTGTTTTTTAAACATCTGGTTTTCCACTATGTGGATACACACATGGCTTTCCCAACACTGATATCCCCACGTCATCTTATTACAATCCACTGTGAGAGGCATGAGTATGTTTGAATGTGTGTTATATCACTCCTCCTAGACGCTCTGCATCTCGGGTGCCAAACTTTCAGGGGTTCATCTATGACCCCACGGTCGGGTCGTCACAGTTTAATTTTGTTATTCACCCCGTTACTTCCCTTTCTACGAACAATCAAATTACCCTTTGTAGTTATTACATACAATTGTCTACAACATTGTATGAACAATTACATACTTTTGTTGACGTCATGTGTCTTTTCTTTTGTTGACAACATCATGTGTCTTTTCTTTTGTTGACAACGTCATGTGTCTTTTCTTTTGTTGACAACATCATGTGTCTTTTCTTCGATTGTCCAAACTACCAGGTGCCTTATTTACAGGCCTGGGGTAATAGTAATATGTAATTATTATAATTGTTCAAGTAATAGTAATAGATGTAACAGAACACAATGTATAAGTAATAGAAAGCAAAGTAATAGTAATTGAGATATTACTTTGATATTACAATTGAACATTTCAATCACACCAAAAAATCGATTTCATTGAAAATAATCAGACCAAAAATTCTGTATTTTGACATAATGGGACTTTGACAAGCATCATGCAGTTTTATATATTTATTCCAACAGTGGTGATAAAACATCCTATCCTTGAACCAATAATTAACTGTCCACCAAGCAGCAGCTGAGCAGTATGGGTCTACTACAGGATAATCAGACTGTGTTATATGACAGTGACATTGCTTTTTTTTTCATTCCAAGGAATAAGTGAAACTTCTACATCCGACCGGAATTGTGCGAGGTTAATTGAATTGGGAAATTTATGAGTTATTTGTAATTTTATTAATTATACACCCATCAGTTAATTTGAATCTATGTAAGTGATTCAGTATGTAAAATATTTAATCAAAAGAAAATAGTTCGGATAAAAAATGTAATAGTAATATGTTACATTGCCTTCAGCATGTAATAGAAAGGAAACTAAGTAATAGTAATCTATTACATTGTAACGTAATAGATCCCAGGCCTGCTTATTTATCGTAAATTAGAATGTGTTGATATTTCACTAGCTTTTTTTGGTACAGTTTGCAACAAGTATTCTGATAGCGTAACTTTGAAATGTGCTTCTTCCAGATACAAAGAACAGCCAGCGCTGAAAGCTGGCCATGTGAGTTACAAGGAGAAGAAACTGAGGCAGAGATCTAAGCAACTGAACATGGGGAAGAAACCTGTGAAGGCTGAGGAATGTAAGCACGGGGTTTCAGCTGTGCTGCGCAAGGCAAAATCTTTTCTGAAGACCCTGGAGATTATGGAGGAAGCGGAGGCAGGCAGTTTTACACAACTGAAGACAAAGGGCGAAAAGATGGAATGGGAAGGTGACTGGAAGGATCCGTTGAATTCTAGGGAAGGGTCTGGGAAACAGGGATTGGCTGAGGGAGTGGCATCAGGTTTAAATGGCACAGTGGAGTTACCGGGAAGTGCTCACCAGAAGGTGTCTGATGTCACAAGTGGACCAAATGAACAAGCCATGGATCATATAGCACAGGAGACTGATCACCTGGATGGTGATGCTGTAACGTCTTGCGCCGAGCTTCAGTCCGTTGAAGTAATTGAAGACAACAAACCAGCAAAGCAGAAACGCAGGCGAAAGAAAAAGGGGAAATGCTTACCGATGCCACCAGATGTCGCTAGTGATGATGAACTGCGCAAATACTGGGCCCAACGATACAGGTTGTTCTCGCGCTTTGATAACGGCATCATGCTAGATAGAGGTTAGTAGGTTATAGGATAAAATACGTCTGTAAGTGATTAATATATATCAGGTTGTGACTTAGGAATGTTAGATTTCCTTGTAACTGGTCGCTCATGAATGAATTATGTCACTTACCTGATGTGGGTGGCATTTGGTCAGAAAATTTATACACCATGGCATGTTGCTTAAATCTTTTACATAACTGTATTATTTATGTTCCTGCTGTCACAAACACCGACTATTGTTCTATTCTGTGCAATTATTAAATAATTAGTGATTTAGTGCGTAACACTAAAGCATAGTAGTATTGGATTTACATTTACCTTGATCTTTCTAGGTTTTTTGGAATCCCTGTCATCCTGTGTAAACATGTGTAACAACAAACAAGACCATTATGTTTGTGTGTTCTAGAGGGCTGGTTCTCTGTTACCCCTGAGAAGATTGCAGAACACATTGCAGAACGATGTCGCTGCGACACTATAATTGATGCATTCTGTGGTGTTGGTGGGAACACGATACAGTTCGCCTTCACGTGCGAAAGAGGTAGGGCCCCGCTATGCTTGAAGCGTATATGTTATAGTCTTATACCTTCAGTGTTTCTTTGTATGTTGTCAGATTCTGATTATCCCAACGTCTGCAGATGCAGAACTTTGATATTCCTGGTAAAAATGTAGTGGAATGCTCAACTCAAAACCCTAGGCAGAATGCTGCAGCCCACAGGAGGCCGTTAGATATCAAATAGGTATACACCCAGTACATCAGTTCATTGCCACCAAAGTCTCCTTGGTGACTATAGCATCCAAGATGTTTATATTTGTGGTAGGGCGTCTAACGTCAATCAGTTACACCACACGATTTGGGTACGGTTGTAATATTTTATTACAAATACGAAGAACGGAGACTAATACGCCTATAAGGCGGAAAGCGAGGCTAAAGGCGAGGTGGCAGAGTGTCGAACGTCTGCCAACACACAATACAACCAATAGTTAACGACTAATACAGTCACGACAGTAGATAATTATAGTTATAAATGCTACCAGTGACATATCGCTAATACCCCATAATTACTATGAACTGACGTCACATAATTATATAAAGTATAATATTATAATAACATGTTTGTTATTCTAAACAATAGCACAGACGACTGGCTGTCGTGAGCTATAGTTTGCGCTGTAGCCATAGGCAGCACGCGAAATTACGTAATAACTAAGGCCAACAGGCACTAGCTAACTATCCTTATAAAGCACTAACAACATATGCTATAAACATTTCTGAACTACAATTTATGCTAAGCAAATCATATAGGACGGTATTCGTAGGCAGCATTGATCCTAACGATCGTACACTAATACTACACTATGTAAATAGCATTACGCGCACTTGCGCGAGTTAATTATAATAATATTTGTAATGGCTTTCCACGCCAGGAAGGATGTAGGCCTACGTGCACAAATTAGGAAACAGCAAACTACATATTTCGAACTAAATCTAAATAATACCTAACCTTATATTGAATAAGGACATGCAGTACAACTTCATAAAATACACACCTATCAGTTGATAGTAAAATACATCAAAATGTAGCACGCCGCTTTATATCATTTTCGACCTCAATTTAGGCTACGCATTTGTTGAAATCGGCGTTCGGACGAGGCTGGTACGTCAGCTGTTCAAAATAAAAATACTAATTAGCTGGTGGTGACGCCTAGCGATTAACATGGTATGACCCTGCTACATATTGTTCAGAGAAATTGTTATTAGGGTTACATTACAGATGTAAATTATATACATGGAAAAAGTATTGATCATTGGTCAGTATAAATTATCATGGTCATGCACTATTTTTAGGTTTATCGGTAAAGGTAAACAGTCAAAATGTGTGTCAAAATTTAATAATATTCAGTACTATGATTAAAAACTTTTCATAATGGCCGAAATATAAATAGCAGAATACATCTGATTGGCCACTGAACTACTCAATGGACTACAGTTGCAAACATCTTTTTTCAAAGTGACTGTACAGGGTATATTAAATTATACCCACAATCTAACACGTAGTCTGATTCTGAATCGTAACCATTTATTTATTCCAGTGATTGCTATCGATCTCGACCCAAAGAAAATTGAATGTGCACAACACAATGCAGCGATCTACAATGTGGCCAACCGCATAGAATTCATCGTTGGCGATTACATGCAGCTTGCCCCATCACTCAGTGCTGATGTTGTATTCCTGAGCCCACCTTGGGGAGGACCGAACTATTTGCAGGCAGACGTGTTTGACCTCAAGACTATGATAGTAATGGATGGGTGGGTGGCTAATTACTAATCATCTCTTATGCTAGGTTGAAGATTGCACACTTTTTGTACATTTCATCAAGTAAACTTGATTTGATGATTGCACCACACATCAAAATACAGTGAAATTCGTAAACTAAAACAAAAATGGGAAGATATGAAACTGGCTTTATACAGTAAATTGTGTAAAATTGTGCCATACATGATAAAACACAGGTAAAACCACAGACTAAAAATATAACTTACAACAATGCTTAGTTGGCTTAATATAACACATGACACACAAATGTGGACATATTTGTAGGGCTTATTTCCATTTATAACATCACCAGAATGTATAATTTCAGATAACAGAGATATAGTATTTATCACATCCGTATGTGGAGGTAAGCTTATCTAGCATTACTGAATTCTTATCGGAATGAGAAAAGATGACATGAAGTGATTAACCGCAATCATCCGGACTGATTTCCAGACAGTTGGTTTATAGTTTATTTACAAACACACTGAGGTCATTCTTGTATAGATTAAGCAAGAAATGTCTTTAGTAAAAGGCTAATCTGACAATGGGATACTGACAAATTATTTGTCTCTGCAACAAACTATAAATGTAAATTGTCGTTCAGTTGAATAGGTATCCTTTATGTAAATGCCTTTCTCATTTACTGGACTGATAGTACCATTTGAAACTATTGGTACATTTTACATGGGGATTATACCTTATATTACAGAAATATACTAGTAAGTTGAATTTGATCCAAAACATCAGAATAAACCATTATTTTTATGAACAAAACAACTGTTTTTATCAAAATGCTAATTGTTTAATTTTGATATACATTTCATGGACAAAGTCATGTATATTTAACACTGTTGTTGTGTATGAACCAGTACACTAGTTGATGACATCTGACTGCAAGCCAAGGATAGATGGCCTACATTGGTACAGATGATGCTACTAACTTCTAATTTTAGGTGATGATGTGTCATGCTGTGCACTCCTAGCTATTTACTGTCAGACATGCCTTCATAACTTTCTTGATGATTTCAAAGTCTGGAAGCATTAATAATTTTAGTAAACCTTCTCCACGTTGAATACATGACATATACATGACATTTTAACAGTTACTTAATTTTTTTTGGCATTCAAAACATGACTAATTCTGCACTGAGAAAATACTGACCATGTAAATATCATGTGTAATATTACACAATTATATTAGGCAGTTCAAACTAATACACTATTTTTTATTTATCTCAAAAGCCAACAGTAATACACTTTTTAATAGTACCAATTATTCTTAGTACATGTTTTTAAAATTAGATCTTTCATAAAAAATATGCATAAATTTGTATTAGGTCATTTTGACTGGATGTATTGGTGGTGTAGTAGACTAATAGCACAAGAACGTTGAACTCTCAAATGGAAGGGTACAGATTCTTTTATTGTCATTCAAAAGTTGGGTAATGTTGAGTAAATGAGTATCTGGCAACAGAAATTGATGAAACTATACAACTGAACAGCTTTTGAGCAGTGACTGAAGCGTGGCTGAATGCTTCCCACAGATATTGAGTCAGGGTTGGTACCGATATTTTTGTCAGAGGATGATGTGTAGGACACTTAGATTTGTCTTTTGCAAACGTATCATAAACATATAAAAACATTAACTTTATATTGACTCTTCTGTCAGGATGTTGGCGTTTTACAAACATAACATTGGATTCTAGTAACACTAGTACGAATATTAAATCATATCAAAACAACAATTTGCTACCAGTCTCTGGAACAATATAATCTAGCCAAACCCAAAACAGTATTCTGTTCAAACTGTCTCACTTTCCACTAAATACTGTCACTTTCAGTTACTTTAATTAATTGTATTTGGGGTGGTTAATTTTAGTGAATGTGTATCTTTGTTGGTAGTTTTGACGTGTTTGAGAAGTCACAGAACATCACAGAGAATATAGCCTACTTTCTTCCACGGAACACAGACATGGAACAGGTGAGTTTTTTCTTTTCAATTTTGGGATCTAAAATTTCACTTAACTGGAATAGATATGTTGCATAATTATTGGTGATTACCATTGCAGTATCCCCGATATTAAAATCAAACTGTACGAAATTGTGATTCTGTTATACAGGCAAAATGACCCTCCTTGGCTCAGATATTCCAGTCATTAAAATCACCCCTCATGGACAGGTACCCATGTGCAACCAATGTTTTGGTGTATAAAAAGAAAAAAATCCTACTTATTTGAGGCAATATGGCAGCCACCATTTTTGTTAACTTTTTTATGGCAATCAATTTGTGTGCTGGAAAGTTCGGTGAGCCCCTAGCACAATAAAGTGATTAACACAATAAAGTGTTTAGACTGTGATGCTATGTTTGAGCATATTATTGTTTAAAATAATTAATGTTTTAATATATTGTTATTTTATACTGAATATGATGCACATGCTCTGCTGCGTTATAGGGTTTGACTACATTTGAGTTAGATTTGAGGACATTACAGCCATAAGTTCTCAATTGCTTGGTATTTCAGCTGACGTCATTGGCAGGGCCCGGGGGAAGCGTAGAAGTGGAGCAGAACTTCCTCAACAACAAACTCAAGACCATCACAGCCTACTTTGGAGAACTCATTGATGATAGGGAGGCTGGCACAGACTGACATGACATTGACATATTCGACATCGCTTGACATATGTTGCTACAGGCATATATTGACTGATTCACAGTTAGTTTTTGTATGGTACTATCATGTTTCTAATATAAGTTTTTTTGTTTTTTATTCAAGGCTCTGTCAGTAATTCGATACATTTATAGTAAAATGTTGACCAATGATTAAAACATTGTCATAAAGCAAAATGAAAGTCATGGTTTTTGGTCTATGCATCCAAAGTTACTAAAACATAACTGTTTGTAACTACAATTAAGAATATCACGCCAGTGGTTTATTAGGACAACCTTGTAAACTATTCTTCTTTCTGGCAAAATAACATGTTTGTTTGAGACTTTGCATTGGCTCTGTGTATCCTGGCCTCACTTTAGTCTACGTCACCCAGATTTTATAGAACTGCGCATGCACTTATTGTTCACGCTGGTTAACATGTCAGATGTCAGGCACTGGTCATTCGGAGAAATAATCGGATTCTCCAACTTTTAGAAAACATTCTGAGTAAGCCACTGGCGTGATATCCTTGATTTTAATTGCACGTTTTTAGTTTTTATTATAGCATAGCCCCAAAACTAAGACTTGTTTTGATTTAAATTACAAGTAAATTTGTCAAATAAATACAAGTATTTACGTGACAAAACATGACCAATCAATCATGGTGCAACACATTTGCTGCAGTAGCAACTATAGATGTAAGAATGTGCAGATTAGGAAATGCTTTGAGGAAAGCATACATTGTTGTTTGACTAGCAGTTATGCAAGTTTTGTGAAATAAATACATTTTTTTTATGGGAGTGCTATATTCCATCTTGTCTCCATCTCGACAGTGTATGACCTTTCTCTGTTGTTCCAACAGTTTGTCATCACCAACTTGATTGATGCCATTCCTTTCGTGGAAATATGATAGTTTTTATGATGTTTATCCTGCTTCTCTGAACTGTCTTGTATTTTTTAAGAGTAGAGTTAATTATATTGTTTCCCCAGAAATATTTAAATGAGTTGAGTAATAGTTTGGATGTCAATAAAAAAATCCCAAGACATCCCACCCTCCAATACATTTGACACTCAAGAAGTTGTTTTTTAACAGTGAATGAACTTTAACAAGATTGCCATCCAAGGCAAAGCCAAGTATGTCAAGAGTCCAAAATCTTCTATCTAGACTGGCAGCGGTCTCAATCTCCCACCTGTTTAGGACCACTCTCCCACTTATAAGGGGTGTGTAGTAGTGGTATCAACCTCGCATATCTACACAGTTTTGGAAAATAACCTTCAACCTATTTTAGGGCCAACCTCCCACCTCCAACTTAAATAGTAATACACACACACTTCGTCCGGCTCGGCACCTGTAATAGGGAGCGGGTTTCCGGTCGGTTGCGCAACGCGCTTGTTAGTTTTTATATTCACGACAGGTGGCAGCAGCAGATTTACGAACTGGAATTATGTTGAACTGTTGGAAGACACATACATATTGTTATATTTGGCTAATCAGTGTGAGTACACTTGTCAACCCTACCTGCTTGACGCCCGATTATCCCTATCCCTTTCGATTGGTCAATTAGATTAGATTACCAGTCTGATCTAAGTGCGGCACCTGTGAAGAATATCATGAACTACAAAGTGTTGCATTACGACATAGATCAATTTAACAAAAATAATCCCTGTGTTTACATGCAACAACTACACCATTCATAGTCATCGATTCTTTCTGCCATGTGCATCTCATAGACGTACAAATGTGTTACGTCTTCTGGTAAATATTATAGCTTTTTTTTTTACTTGAAATGTGTTAGAATATTATCAATGTATTCGTGCGCGATGGTATATATTAAACGCCTGGCAACCGCCATGTCAGTTTTATGCATGTGGACGAAAGGAGGTGAACGATTTTAGCGGTTTTAAACTAATCTGCTTTACGCATTTTCTTTTTGTTCGGCTTCAAAAAATAATCACCATTCCGCGTATAAAGGAGACGCGGCTCGAGCGTGTAGCTTCGGTACAGGTAAGTGAAAAAAATGGGTACGGTAACAGTTTAAAAAAAAAATGTACACTCGCATGATGTTGATGATGACTGAAGTCAATGACAATGTAGGCATCGATCAGGCGGGTACACCCGATAAGGCCATGTGATATGATGACAAGATTCTGCCTGTCAATGACATCATATGACTAATACAGGTATGTAGATATATATTTACAGTCCCAGAAAAAAACATGCCTTCTAGTTCTATATTAATAATTATTAGTTACTAGAATTATTACACTAAAATATTATAGACATTCTGGTATTATAATGTAATGTCATAAATATTCTAACTTTTGATATTTCTGTAATTTATGTCCATTAAATTAATTAATGTCTGGACTTATTGGGTCATTAACACATACCATTTTACCAGATTCAAGGACACTACCCAATTTTAGTTACAAATACTGCGTTGGTGGACCTAATATACCACTGTTACCTAGTTGTACCTAAACTGTAGATCTAGATATTTACTTTGCTATTGTTGTCACATTAATATGTCTTGATAACTTTACAATTTCCATGTAAATGTTGCATTAACCTAACTTAAAAACAAGTGGATCTGGAAAGGTCCAAGTTTCCGTCACAGTGATTTTGTGGTCATGTATTTCATGCTTGTTTCAGTTTAATGCTTATCTGGATAATTACTCGGAAAAGTCCTAGTATATTGCGCTGAGGGATTATTTCAGAGTGCCCTCTACAGTTAGTGAGCCAGTGACAAGTTTTTTCCTGCATAGGATCTTTTACTTCCCTTGGCATATACACCAGATAGATGGGACCAACAGCTTTTAGTGTCTTCTGATATAAATATCATATTTTGCACTTAATATCTAACACACCATTTTTATGTCGCGAAATTAAACAAGTGTTGTTTGTAAACCTGTGAATCATTTAATTCATAGACACAATTTGGGAAGCATATTCTAATTCCTACATTAACCTCTGTCTTGGAGCAAACGCTAGCAGCACGTGCATAACTACGTCATTTGAGCAAACATTTCTGGACCTTGATGTTTACTTAGCAGCACAGATATCTTGGATAATCTGTCTGGCAGTATTGGTTATCTCAGTATGTACACATGAACTTAAGCACTGCACAGTGTGCAAATATTGACACATGTGCGGCTGATTGTTCCAGGTGATCGGGAGATGTTTAAAGTTAATAATAATATGAATTTATATAGCACCTGAATCTACTTATGTATACATGAAACATTTAAATTATTTGTATATCTTAAAAACACTGGAAAAGTGACACATTAACATGGACACATTTCGATGTACATCTTTAACTCTTTTTATCCGAAATACGCAACAGTGCATAATTGCTCTAGTTTCCGTAATATGCACCCATGCGTAGGTAAAGTCATCCCCCAGGCATTACGCCTTAGGAAGCCATGAAGGCTTATATGGCCAGTGCTTAAACCTGGTTTCTATAGTGCGAAGCAACTTAGAGTGCAGTTATACTGACTCTCCTGGACGGGACACTAGTCCATCGCAGGTACCTTCCAAACAGTGTTTGTATTCATTTGCAGCTGAGTAGACTGAGGCAAAGTAGGGTAAACTCACAACCCTTGAATTTAGAGTCCAACACCTTAACCACTAGGCCACGGCTGCGCACCCATGCGTACTTCACTGTATTCCCTCTTTGTCATATTCATCTGTTGTGATTTTCCATTTTATGATAGAAATCAGGTGTCACGTGCAATGGGATAAAGACAATTTATTTGGGTTGTCATAGTGACCCATCTTACAAATGTATGTGCGATCTGTACTGATGGGTAGAGAGGTTTATTTGCCGCTATGGATATCTTTGGACGCAGTGAAGTGTTCAGCGAACATTCCAATTTCACAATCCTGCTTGAGGACTTGTGAACATTATTGACTCAGATTGATCGGCAAAGTGACCTACTGGGGGGGCACTTTATTACTGAAGTTTGTTTTTCACATTGTGAGGATTTTACATTAATTCAATTACCAATGATTTCAAAACGAGTACACCACACACCACTAGCTGAATTCAGTTCGTGATCAAAGTTAACAGTACTTAACCAATTTCTATTTGAGTGGTTTTCTTATAGGGTATTGTTACATTTTTGTTTTCCAAGCTGTTAAACAGTTTGACTCCCTAGTTGATGTTGCATTTAGGAAATATATAACTCCAGGCGTTGATTATGCACATTTTTAATAGTTTCATTTAAAAAAATTTTATGCTATTACCTCCTCCACCTGTATGGCTTATGACGATGACACATGAACTGTACATACAATAGCGCAAACTCAACCATGGATAATTTTAGTAACCTTAGTTATTTTTTTATATTGGCGAGTCATTTTGTTGCTAAAATGAATCATTATTATAATGAAAAAACATCGCATCATCTTATGGGATATTACTATCTGAATGTCATCAAAAAAAAAACAGTAAGAAAACATTTCACCCTGCCTCTAAGTAACGTCACTCAATATGATTCATCCCATAGGCATCTATGTTACCAATGCCTGTTTCCCTGGCATTGGTGGACTACGACTAAAAAAAAATTTCTCTAAATTCTAGGAGTGTGAAAATGAACGTTCCCCAAATAAAAATTGGTGCGCAATTGTGATCGCACTCCTCTAAATGCAATGCCTGGCATAGCCCTGGTGTGAGCTGACATATTGTGTTTGTGCCACCAGGGCGGGTGCTCCAGCACGGCCTGCGCAAGGCCTGGCATAGCCTTGATGTGAGCTGTCATGTAACATGATGTGTTTGTGCTACCAGGGCGGGTGCTCCAGCACGGTCTACACAAATTGTGAGAGCCTCTGCCTGTGCAGACAGCAGCTTGACTACAACGCGAAGCCGCCGTGGCATCCCAGCTGATACCGGTTGAAAGAGCAGACATTTCACTTGGCCATGTAAGTACATGACAGCTGTTTATGTTTTTACAGTTGATATGTACCTCAAGTCTTGTCTTGAAATGATAAATGTAATATTTTTTATGGTATTTTCTTGCCAGTGTTATCATAGTTTTTTCTCTGTGGTTAGTTATACATTTATTGCTTGAAGATGGATATATATGTTTCTTAATCAGATAACAATATATATAATTCTTATAGAGCACAATATCCTTAAAAAGCTCAAAGTGCAGTCATGAAGTAAAACTGATATGTTAAACGCGCTGTCTCTTGTTTTCAGATTACTGCGTATTTCCTAACGTTTGTGTGTGTATTCCGTTGATTGTGTCCAACTCTACTACCCATCTACAAGAAATGATGCAATTCACATTGAACAACACCGTGGTGCACATCGGCAAGGCTGCTCCAGAGCTTGCGGCATGGAAGACTCGTGCCAACGCTTATGAGGTAATTGCAAAGTAGACTCGCTATAATATTAATTCTCACTGCATGTGTTCTTGTCATGTGGTCTAAAACTAATTAGGATATACAGTTTTATACACAGACAGTCAAACAATTGCATTGAGGAATTGCTGTGCTTTAAAGGTTGAAATCGTCCCATCTTGTTGGCGAGGCATAGAGCCTTTCAAATGAATACTACATGATCCCAGTCTTAATTCCAGCTTTTCAAATCTAGTTATATTGTAACCATTCACAAAGTAAAGAAAATAAAAAAAAAATTGCAATTCACAGTCGTGTATGTGATTAAACGGAATTGACTTCCTATTCCTGGTCCATCTAATCGAGACTAGATTGAGTACAGTAGATGTCTGTCGTGGCCAGCCCACATTGCATACTCACACAATCGGTGTTGTGTTATAGGACAAGGAGGATGCCTTCTTTGTGGCAGACCTCAGCGACATCATCAACAAGTTCCACGTGTGGAAATGCCTTCTGCCACGCGTGCAACCATTCTATGGTGAGATGTCTTATGCAATTATTGTTCCATTGTTAGATCATGGTTGTTGCCATTTTGGCCTGAATATTATTCAGACTTGGCATTAATTACATTATATCAATTACGCATACCAGTTCCATTTCCAACTCAAAAATACCTGTTCCAATTACAAAATGCTAATTCCAATGATAACTTCCATATCGAAATAACAGAGCAGCCATAGACATTTTTGATGCCAAAAATTGCATCTATGTTAGAGCAGCCTTATTTAATTTCTGCATATTAAGGTCCATAGTGGCAAATAAATGTGACACAACAATAATTTGAAAACCAAATACATTTTAAAACAAAAAACCAGTTACAATTTTGGAAGTGGTTTTTTAATTACAATGTAATTGACCCCTATTCACCCAAATATTGTGTGCACATCTCTCTAGATAAAATGTGTGTTCGCCAAACTATTCACTATGAAGCCCATAGTATGACATCGTTGGCAATCCTAGCCCGTTTCTAACAGTTTCTGTGAGTCTACAATCTCGTCGGTTTCTAGCTGTTGCCGCTCGTCTACAATCTTGCTGGTTTCTGCCAGCTGGGTTACAGTCAAGACCAACATCAATATACACCCAAATAAGCTGAAACTGAATGGTTCAGCGGTAGATTGTTTGCCTGTCACGGTGGTGACTTTGTAGAATCTCGGCAACCATGAGAAATGCGCTAGGATTGCAGACGATGTTATGTTATGCAGTTTGTAATTAGCAGTTACTCCGCCGGTAGCAGCATATGGCGTAGTTATCACACAACACGTGTATCATACAACACATGCATTTACATTCCTTGCTGAGTGGTGGGACAAATTCACAATAAAGTGGGCTGTAATTAAGACTGATCTCATAATTACAGCGACATAGGTTGTAAACAGATGACAGAGAAGTAGATGATAAATAAGGAGGATCGTAAGCTTTAACTGCACATCATTTGGGTGGATAAGATAGCCGTTGCCGATATTATTTGATTACTTTATCTAAGATGGTTTAATTTGTCATGTTGCAGCTGTGAAGTGCAATGACGACCCGTGCGTGCTTGGACTCCTTGCCCAGCTCGGCACCGGCTTCGACTGTGCCAGCAAGGTTGGTTTACCACGTACATGTATGAATGAATGTCTGTATTATAAAGTACTTTGTTAGTCTGTGTGTTCATTAATCTCCATTAGTTTCACGTGTATGACTAGAATGTTGTAGGCATACCCTGGGCCTGTGGGAATGGTTCATATATTAAAAAATAGATGTATATTACGTAACTCAGAACGTAGCTACGTACAATTGTCAGCTATGCATGTTTTCTACAATTGTTCAGAGTTACGTGACCAAAGTCAAACATCGTCACAATAAGTTCCTTCGCACGGTACACAAAGTCTTCATGAAACCAGCAGTTGGACATCACATTGTCACTGACATTGCCTTACCACAACTTGACTGGGCAGTGCAAGGAGTTGTACGCTCTTGCAGTAGTTGCCTTTTGTCCCGGGCAATGCCAGGTAACTCATCTAATGAAACATGTTAGTCGCTGGTAACCACATATATATTTCCATCTAGGGACATTGTGGAATAAGGTTCACTTATCCCCTGCAGTTTGATAAGCAAGTCATACAAAAAGCAATAAGATATGTAAACCATGACTTCTGTTTGTTATTTCTGTGTGTATGAAAATTGAGATTCTTTCTGTAATCCTATTTCTACAGGCCGAGATCAAACGTGTCCTTGACATGAAGGTTAACCCGAATCGTATCGTCTATGCAAACCCTTGCAAGCAGACTTCATACATCAAGTATGCAGCGAAGCACGGTGTTTCATTGATGATGTTCGACAACGAGACTGAACTGTACAAGGTCAAGTCGACATTCCCCAACTCTAAGTACGGATATTGCCATTCAGCATCGTGCGTCAGTTCCCAGCACCTTACGAGTTCACTGTTCACATGGCAGTTTCATATAACTCGCAGTACATTTATCCAGTCATGAAAAGCCGTGGCCTTCTTCCCTTTAATCACTGTCAAAAATGGGAGCTAAGCCCTCCATTCCATCGCCTGTGTCGCTTGATGGTTGATCATTGTGGCAAAACATGGGACCACCCAAAAGCAAACTTATTATTTTTTTCAGAAACGTGGCATTTCATTAGTTGGACAAAATGATGAGCCAATGACAGAATTTTTAACATGGGTACACAGTTCCAGTCAATTCTCAGGTTTCTGACTGGGTTGATTATTAGGCCTACAACACTCATTGAACTGTAAATCCAGGCTCATTAATTGGCCCATGACACTCGTAAGGTTAGGTTAATATTATACTAGAAGTAAAGTGAACCAAAACCCTGAACCCTCCCAGTAATCTTTGTAAAAGTCTTGTAATGTAGACAATATTGTGTGGTATTGGTATTTAATGATTCATGTCCTGTTGCAGTGTGGGATGTATATGGCCTGTTGCATTGTGGGATGTATCTGCTGCAGGTTGGTGATTCGCATCATGCCGCCAGACGACTCCAAGTCACAGTGTCAACTAGGCATGAAGTTTGGCTGTGACCCCAACGATGCAGGTCACCTGCTGCGGGTCGCCAAGGAGCTTGACCTCAATGTTGTTGGTGTCAGGTACTGTAGCCTTGCTGCTGTTTACATGTCACAATTACCTCTTATTTTTAGGTGATAATATTTTTTTTTATATACTGATCATGTTCCGGTTCAACTTGTTCACTGTAAATATTAAGCGAGTGGGGTTAACAATTATTAAACTGATTAATTTATAAAAAGCAGGACTTTTTGTACCTTCAAACAGTGAAACCAGTTGTTATACGTCGGGGCTTGCATTGTAGAACAGTGGACACAGAAGTGGTAAATACTACTGTTTATCTGTTGCTATATGGTAACTATAAAACACAGACTAATAAGATAAATAGGGATTATCTGTGGGCCTACAACCTAAAAATAAATAAAGTCATGTCTACAGTATAAAACAGCCACAGTACTATTATGTTTCTTTCTCAGATACTTGTTTGCTTTAAACTGCTTCCTCAACTGATTTAGCCTATCACAAATCCGGTTCAATGGTATAGTGTATGAATAGGTTTATGTAACATCCGCAGTCGATTTAATAAAGAATACCTATTTTTTTTCAAATCATAGAATGTCGTTCTGTGTGGGTCGATGCAGATCATGGGCGTGACTTCTATCCTCTCGTCGATCACATCACAAAGTTAAAAATTTCACCAAGGAAGAAAATCATTAATTTTCAGCAATTTGTTTCACTTCAGTTAATGCTTGAGCAAGCATTAACTAATTTAATAGTTTGTCTGATGATTTCACAAAAGCTACAAAGGTTGCACAAACGAGCTAGCATGTTGCAGTGGATACTAGGTAGGTTTCGTTTTTTGCAAAATGAACTTGAAATGAGACTAGCTAAAAAACAAATTGATTAAGCACCTTTAAGTCAACAGATATTCTTTATTTCTGGTAGCAGCAGTAAATAAACGTTTGTTTGCTAACATGTTAAATGTTCTGTCCACCCAGAAGGGTTCCTTCCTTACAGAAGATGCATGTTATGGTTGCTCATCCTATATCTATTTGCTATGGTAACTGATATTTAAAATGAACTTTACAGATGTCACAGTGGCAATACTGTTTGTGATGTGATTGTTCGGTGGCAACATTTTGCAAGATAATTTGTCAGTAGTGTCATGCATTCACTTCACTCATTACCGCAGTCATCACATTTTCTTGTGTCTGTTGACAGCTTCCACGTGGGCAGTGGGTGCTATGATGCGACTGCCTTCTCCGAGGCCATTGTGTCTGCCCACTCAGTGTTCCAAGTGGCCGAAGACATTGGCTTTCACTTCGACCTTCTCGACATCGGTGGAGGCTTTCCCGGCCAGTGGTCGGACAAGATCACCTTCAAGGAGGTGAGTTAGTGTCATCAACTGGTGAATTGTTGTACTAGATACTGGTGCTTTCCCGGCCAGTTGTTGGTAAGTTAGTGTCAAGCGACTGGTGCATTGTTGTCTGTAAATAGGGGAAGGTCGGGTATATTGGACCATTTATGAACATGGCCCGATATATCAAAGGAAACTACCAATGTTGCGCTTTTCACTATTTAATTTGAAACTCGTCAGTGATAGGCACCAATAGGTACAGTATGACAGGTACAGTATGACAACTATTCGACCAGGCATATGGGAGAAAATTAGACATTTGGATTATGTCATACTGATCCAATATACACGACCATTTGTCTATATTGGACCAGACGGTCAATTCAGTGGATCTCTTCGTTGGGTATATTGTTTTCTTTGCTGGTTGGTTTAGGAAATGGGAACGTAGAGAATAACGATCAAAATGTCATGAGTCTCAGCGCCTGCAAGCATTTATACATTATATGATGATCTGAAATTCGCACAAATGCATAATTCTTTAATAAAATTGCTAATATTAAAAAAAATTGGCTACAAAAAGTGTAAAGAACTTTATATTCAACGAAGGTATCAGTATTAGCCATCAGGTATCAGTATTAGCCATCAGGTATCTTGTCATCCTCCATCGTTTATCCAAATATGGGGGGGTCGCAGCTCACAATACCAGTGGTCCAATATAGTGGATCACACAGTGATGAACTCATACGTAGATATCTACAAAGCTAGTGAAACTTTGCTCTTCAAACCTTCTTCATTCATTGTTTAAATACCTTTACCACCCATGTGCCTCGGTTTGCTGAAGCGTTACAAACTATTGTCCCACATCACTTTGTTTACACTCACAAACGTCAGGAAAAAAAAAGAAAAAAAAATATCTGCTCACCTTTTCAAAGTTTTGTGGAGTCCGTCATTTTTTACTCTCTATGCACATTTTATTTCAGTCAGGAGATGGAGCCACGTTACCTTCGGTACCATAGTGAGGGATATAATTTATGGCTATGGTCCAATATAGCCGACCTTCCCCTGCTGGTGTTTTCCACAATCATGTTTGATATGTATGGTTGAGGAGTATGTGATCACATTTTCTGCAGTTGTTTCATTTATGAATTGAAGCACTAATCAGAAATGAAGCCGGCTTTGCTAAAGTCTCTGGAAGAGGATGTTGTGCCAACATTATTCCCAGTAGTGGAAGCTATGTTGATGCCATCAGTCCGTAGAACACAGGCAGTGACATGGGCATCAACGACCATGAGAAAGAGCCGCCAAACTTGTCATATATTTGCCATGCATATACATATCATGTCATGTGGTCAAACATTACTCTTACTTCCATGTAACGATAACAAATTAAAAAACAAAACCTAGCTATATCTTCTACACCTACTTGAAGTTAGGCATAGGAGATGGCGAGGTTTTGTTTTGGCAAATTTTTATCTTTATAAGGTGGTAAGAGTAATATTTTGACCACGTCACATAAATAAGATCGAAATCAAAGGCTACTGGTTTAGGTAAACTGCTCCGAAAGAGCCGAATTTAAAGATGATTGTGCGGTATCACTTGCTACTAGCGGTTCAAAATCGTTACATTTTACTTTTTATTCTGGAAAGTTGACATCACCATCACTCGGCCATAGTAAAGCGAGTGAAACTATACTGAAGCATCACTGTTGAATGTAAACCCATGGCATTAGTGACATCACAAACCACGTGATTGCTCATCTCATTAACTTTGAATTTTATGTGTGCTTTGTAAGTTAGACACATTAAACATAAAATTTTACCTAATAAACTTAAGTTTGTTAATACTTTTTTATTTGGGCATATAAAATATTCAATATTAAGCTTTGTGTACACACACCGAAAAAGCACGTTAGCTAGTGCATTGTTTTATTCCCTTTAACTATAGTGACTGGGTTACTAGTCCATTTGATGTTGCTAACATCATTTCATTGAGTGAACCATGCATAGACACATTTAGTTTTCAATCAACTTAGTTTTACTCCCAGTTCATGTAGACACTGTGGGGCTTAACAAAGTTTAGTTCACAATGAAACTATGATAAAATCACTGTTTCATTTATCGTGTTTTACCTTTTGGTGTTTAGATCTGTGATGAGCTGACGCCGGCGCTTGACCGATACTTCCCAGAGAGCTCGGGTGTACGTTTGATTGCTGAACCAGGCCGATACTTTGTCGCGTCCGCTTTCACCCTTGCAGTGAACATCATTGCCAAGAGGGCAGTGCGCCGCGATGTCTGTGACAGCCCTGTTGACTATACTGGTTAGTGGATTGCCTATGTGATCAACTAAATACTTGGTATTAGTAATACCCATTGTGGTCATTCCAAATAAAATCAGAGAGACTCCCTGGGTAATCTGTGATACGTTTGTTAAAGTACAAAACCTACTGAAATGTAAAGCGGTTCACTGGTTCAGGAGTAATTACCCTTTTGATATGAGAGTCTTGAACTGGGTTTTGATACAGGGGCCTTGGTACATGGTACTTGGTACATGAGTGTGTTGATGCGTAGAGTGTGCTATAATAGTTGTTGGTGTGCATTGTACAAGGTCCATATTTATCTTGAAAAGCCTAGAATTTCAGCTGTCCTAATTCAAGGCCTTGAAATCAATGAATATTGCCAAGCAGAAACGCCTTGGATTTAATAGTTGTCAGTTTAATTATTATTGGCGGGCACCAAATCTGCTCACCAGTTGCATGATCAGCAACGTAAAAATAACGTGTGTGCTCATGGAAAAAAAGGCACATTGATAATATGAAGTGACAAAACGTTGACTCCGATATCATCATTCTTTTTGAGTTTTGTAATTTTTCTGCCAGTATCAGACTATCGGTTGTTTTTGTGCGATTGCATACCATAATAAATTATGAAATGAAGTCTTGATTTTTCTTATCAGTATGGCCTTGAATTTTATATCTTCATAAGTGTATGGACTCTGATTGTAGAGGGGTTGTCTGGGAATGACGAGCCACACTACATGTACTATGTCAATGATGGCGTGTATGGCTCATTCAACTGCCTGTTGTACGACCATGCCGAGGTCGAACCCAGTCTGCTCGAGGTACAGTTATATGTTGTGCTATTGATTGCAGTCGATGTGGGTTTCTGGTGGATTGGCGATACATTGGGAAACTAAAACTTGAGTGTTCTCATTCTAGAGAGATTTAGAAGCAACTCACTTTATAATAGAAATGTTACTTTCATTAGCACACTGTAGAATGATGGAAGTGAGAATGGCTTAAACTGGTAGAGTTAATAGCAGCTGCCAGAATCTTAGAAAGTACTCATGGAAACATTCTACTAGGGTGTTTGCAGTAATTTATACATTTTTATTCCGATTTGCTAAATTCATCACTATATACTTTTGTTACCTGGAGTTTTGTTATTCCACTTGTGTGTACTTAGACCAGAAATCTTTACGTTTACTACGTGTCCACTTTCAATATGATATCATTGTATATAATTAGTTAAATATATTCTAGACATTCTATTTAACATAAGGAGTAAATAAAAAGGACTAAATAAAAAAAAATCCAGTGGCCCTACATTGGGACACCGATGGTGCTAACGTCCGTGTTGTGGCTCCCCCAGGTGCCCGAGCCAGGCATTCCCAGTTACTCGAGCAGTCTCTGGGGGCCGACCTGCGACGGACTCGACTGCATCAAGAAGCAGTGCCTGCTGCCTGAGTTGAACACTGGAGACTGGCTCGTCTTCAGAAACATGGGTGCCTACACCATGTGTGCGGCGTCTGGGTTCAACGGCATGCCCAAGCCGCACTGCTACCACACCATTCACGAGAGTTGCTGGTAGGGATTGTGCCTACTGTAACCTTTGACATATTTTGATACCCATTACATTAAGCTTATGGTATGTTTCAGTGCCCATTAGAATTTTTTTAATGCAACCAAGGTTATAAATTTATAATGTTAAATTACAACGTGGACTACTTTCAAAATGCGTATGGTATCTTTGGTACCTTTATTTATATGCCACTATGCACCATAATATGCCAAAATTCAATAAAGTTGCTCCAAAATAGATGTTATTTTTTGGTATTGAGTATGTCTATCATTGCTCTGTTCGCATGCTGTTACTTCGATGTAGAATTGGTATTTTGGAATTGGTATTTATGATTGATGTGTAATTAGAATTTATATAAATATAACAATATAATGTAATTGACCCAAAGCCCTCCACTTACTGACCCGTCGGGTGCATGTCACTCCAGGAAGCTGCTGATGCTGGCCAAGTGTGACGCCAACGACCTGAAGCTGCTGCCAGTCAACATGAAGACTGGTCACAACCTCCCGCAGGTCGAGCAACACGACTCCATCATCCTCAACTATGATTGTCTGCGCACCTAGCGAGAATGTGCTGCCACCTGCAGCAACATGACTGGCCGATGCATACCACTTTGTTAGCTTACCTCAACGATATTAACAATGTCGACCACTTAGCGAATAATACTTGGTTACGTGATTCTGTATGCTAATTCTTCATCCGTCTCTCACGTGTGAACATGTTAGCTTAGACTGATGACCAGCTCCAAATGCGACTGTTTCTAGCTGTGCATTGTTCACATCTGTAGAATGTCTGAATCTGGGCTTGTAGTTGGCCAACATTGTCTGTGTCTTGTCTGTCTCGCTAATCTTTGTCTTTACCTTCCACAACCAATTTTTTTTGTGTCTAGCTCACCGTCAGGGTGCTCCAAGACTATCTGTTCTGTGTCTAGCTCACAATCAAAGGCACTCCAAGACTGTCTTTTCTGTGTCTAGCTCACAATCAAGACACTCCAAGACTGTCTTTTCTGTGTCTAACTCACTGTCAAGGCACTCTAAGACTGTCTTTTCTGTGTCTAACTCACTGTCAAGACATTTGTGCCTTTTCTGGTTGTATCATGCAGTTGACACTCTCCTTCGTGTGTTTGAGATATTGTTCAAAACACTGGTTCTATGTTATGTTGTATTACGTTGTTACATGGTGCATCTTGTTGTGTGATGTACTCTATTGCTTTTGGAAATACGCAGGTAGAAATGTCTACTCTGACTGTTCGCAGTCATCAGGCCAAATTAATAAACACTGAAAAATCTTACATGTTATTGTCAACGTTCATGTGTTTGTTGGTTATGCAGAGTATACTTGTTTTGAGGAACAGAACACAATGATGAGCATGTAGACAGCCTGTTTGTGTAGACTTGCATATGTTGCAAATTTTCACTCTAGACTCGATTTACCTGATTTTAAAGGTTTCTCTTTAGTTAAACTTTTTCGCTAGTCTCATTTCAAATTCATTTTGTGACAAATCAAACCTACCTTGTATCCACTGCAACATACTAGCTCGTTTGTGCAACTTTTGGATGTAGTTTTTGGTAAAATCAAACTAAGCTTACACCTGTCCATGTAGCAAAAGGGGTGAAACCATATTTCATTTTCAAGTAGGTTGCCATATGATTATAATGCTTAGGATTCCTGCCAATTTTTTCCTGCAGTTTTATTTTCTACAACATTTCACAGCACATTGATGCCGCATTAACACATATGCTGTGTGTAATTCGACAAAATCACGCCACTTTCAGAAAAACGCCCAAAGCAGTATACCCCTCAATTTCAGCCCAGCCCTGTGAATGATTTAGATATGTTGGTATGTTGCCATCGAATGAAAGATCTAAATGTAGTAGTAAAGAAAACAAACTTCCAATGTATGAGTGAGTTTATTGTTTCCGAATATATACGTATATACAAAACGAAACAAGTACAAACTGGTACTTCGTAATAGTTTCATGTTAACAGTGGAGACAATGGCTGTAGCCAGTTAGGCAAACACAAATACATCGAAAAAACAATTACGATTGAATATATATTACTGGTCGCTGTCAACCCATGGTAATCATATCTTTAGAATGATATCACGATAATCGCTGTTCGAAATGTATGGAAACTTGCTTTCTAACGTACGAAGACGTTGCAAGCAAACGTTAAACGTTCTGTGCATTTATTCTGCAGCTCCGCGAAGCATTGTGTTCAACATACATTTACTAACTGTCTACCTCTGTCATTCCTGCTTTTAGCAGTGGAATGCATCTGGAAGGTCGTAGTTTAGTCTACTTATAGCCTGGCTATGACTAGCACTCGATAATGTAATTGAACACGAAACCAATAATTTCTGAATAACTCAATTGAAGCTCCCGCGCCAAACCTATATGTTGGCCCGTATCTATATTGATGAACGAGTCTCATGATACTATTTTTTTCTTCAAATTACACTCCCCAGCCAGCATCATCCTTGCTGCTATTTTGAAATATGCGCGGAGTCGATATGCTCCATTATCTTTATATCTAAATGAAGCAGTTGATGATATTCAACTTATAAGACATTCCTCATATTATGATCTTGACAAGTTTAAACTGCTAGCAGAAAAAAATAACAAATGTTTTATTATATTAAGTTCAAATATTCAATCAATCAATCAATGCTAAATTCGGTGAATTGGAAGCGTTCTTAGAAAAACTCAATCAAATAAACTTTTTAATAATGATTTTCAGATAATGATGATTTATCACATCTACAAATCAAGGGATACCAATGCATTACACAATACAAAACCTGTTGCAGCAAAGGGTGGCTAGCATTTATTTCAACAAAATATTTAACCACAAAGTAATTTTGTCTATGTCATTTTCAATGATGGGAAGGTCAATTTGTAAAAATAACTGGTGGTGGACTCTCTAAAGATTTAATAATCGGTAATGTTTACCGACCTCCAAGATTATCAACAATATGAATTCACACCAATTATCTCATCAATTGACAGAACAAACTCCGATGTCATTATTGCGGGGGACTTAGTATAAACCTTGTTAAAATAAATGAAAAAGAGGTTGTTGGTGAATTCTTTGATATATTAATATCGTATAGCTATTATCCCCATATAACACTTCCAACAAGGTTCTCAAACAAAAATGGAACTCTAACATATAGCTTTTTTCGGGCATTCTAATGAAACAGTTATCGGTTCATCAGCCACATTTGATACTTTTCTAAACATATATTCTCATCAGATATTTACAACAAACTTAATCAGTCGCCTTCTGCTGATCCAGACTTGAATAAGGTAATACCTGAAATAAAACTTTCAGGTATTACTATAAAGAGCAACATAACAATTTATTTAACTTTATCCTAATTGATGATGAAATAATCTCCAAAATAATATATAATATTCGATTCTAGGTCCACTGCTGTTTACTATATATATATAAATGACTTTGTTGAGTCCAACAAAAAGTTCAATTTTATAATGTTCGCCGATGATACCACCCTCTCAAATACCGGAGCCTCATTTTAAACTCATGAAGAAAATAGAAATGTAGAATTCTCTATTAACATAGAACTGTATAAAATCAGTGAATAGCTTAAACGAAACAAATTATCTATTAATCGAAACAAAACTAAATATATGCTTTTCAAAACGACTAGAAGGAAATATTAAATCCACCGTTACTAAAAATAGATAATATAAATATTGATAGTGTGCAGGAATAAAATTTTCTTGGATTAACTTTTAATGAACAATTAAACTGGAAATGCCTTGTTGAAAACATTTCAAATAGGTCTTCAAGGACTTTAGGTATTCTCAATATACCAGAACGATTATTACATCTTAGCATAAAGATTATGACGTACACACTCACTGATAAATATTATTGCCACATTTGAACTATGGCTTAACGGCCAGGGGCTATAAATGTGACAGAATAACAAAATGCAAAAGAAAGTCGTCCGAATTATTTTTAAAGTCTTAAATTATTAAAAAACATATTAAAATGACAAAAACTAAAATATATTATAAATTCACACATGATAAACTACTTGTCTACCTTTAACACTTATCACTTGATCAAAACAGTAGCATTCACAACTTCAACACACGCGGGCAATACAACATACACACAGTCAGAGGACAACACGAATTTGCTATAAAAGAAACAGTCTTAGATATGCTTCGCCACACACGATAAATAATACACCTAATGTATTTAAAAACCAAATATACACTCACAGTGTACATGGTTTTACAACCTATAGCAAAATTATTATTTACAAAGTTATATATCGCTATGTAATATTAGAAACTGTTATATTCACTGTATGCCAACAAGAATGATTATGTAATAACACCGCCTTGGACAATGAACCAGTCATACCAAATCATTTATTATGTCATGGTTTTCTGTTATATAGCCTAGCATGTTTCAGTCTTTATATCATTATTATGTTTTTATTTGTATAATATATAAGTTATACTCAATTGTACATAGGGTAGCTCCTGTGAGAGCGGCTAGTCATTAAATGCCTTAAATGGGAGTCTCCTCGCCCCTTATTTGACATGTGTGTTATATTTATACTTTAACTTCTTATACTTGTATGTACATACTCACTTGTTTAGTGATATGTATTTGGGTCTAATAAAATAACATATGTCTGTCTGTTCTGTGCAGCATGTTGGCCGCCTGGTGGTGCTGCAGATCTCAATAAACCCAGTTTTGTATAATAATAATAATATATAAAATACTTGTATTGCGCTAAAATCCTCGGGAGACCCAAGCTCGGCAGCGCAACAACACAAAATGGGTTAAGCAGTTTATAATCGATAAGCAGTTCCAGTTGTGAATAGTTGGATTGGTACGCTGGTGAGCTATGGAGGATAAGCAAATTTAAATAGGTGGGTTTTCAGTTTACGGCGAAATCTTGCTATATTTCCTACAGACTTGACACTAACAGGGAGTGAGTTCCACAGAGTCGGTGCAGCAACTGAAAAAGCTCTAGTTCCCACATTTGTCTTAACACTGGGGAAAAAAAGTAGATTAAAATTAAATGATCAAAGTTGTATGTGCTGTCTTGCAGGAGTGAGCAGTGAATGTAAATATGCTGCTTGCTTCGACGAAAGTGCTTGATAAGTAATTATACATATCTTAAAAAATAATGCGATATCGGTCAGGGAGCGAATGCAATGGTGTAAGATGTGGTACTGGGTGAAAGGAGGCCGCGTAACTACCCTTGCCAAACAATTTTGCACACGTTGAAGTTTCAAGATGTCATTGAGAGCAATATTGTGATAAAGGGAATTGCAGTAATTAAGTCTACTGCTAACAAGAGCAGTTGCAATAGTTTTGGCAACAGCAAAATACATATACTGGGGAATACGACGAAGGTCACGAATGTGACAAAAGCAGTAACAACAAGTTTGTGAAATATGCTGTCTAAAATTTAAATTATTATCAAAGGTGACTCCTAAATTCCGTGCTGAGACGGCCGATGTTGAATTCTAGCTCAGCAAACATTGTTGCTTTTGTAAAGCCAATAATAAGAAACTGTTTTATTTGCATTTAGCTTTAATTTGCTGTTAGTCATCCAGTGGAATACATTCTGGAGACAATTAATTAATTAACCACATTAAAACTATGCTTTGAACATCTAAATAGGGCTATATATTTAATGTGAATGTTTCGGTGCGAATATTACATTTACATTGACCGCTTTCGACTTTTCCAACAGGTGTTGGACACTGTCGACAGTTGTTCCTAAACAAGTAATGGTCTAAATAAAATATGGTTAATTAAAATATACATTTGGGCGGTGTTAGACGTTGTACCTTTCTTAGCATCCTTTATAAGTTCTATTTCGCAAGACAATGGTTTGCGCCACTGAAGTTACCTCTCCAGGGCGCAAGCCTGGGCGAAGTGTGCGGTGAACTCAGGCTGACGGACGTAGGTTCCCCGGTCGTCAGGACCCCTCTATGCTTCACGATCTGGTGCAATCCAGAGGAATGCAGAGCAGTACGTTCGGCACCAGCTCGACTGCAGGAGCTATCGGAAGGATGGCACGGTTGGCGTCAGAACACATTCGGGGCTCCACTCTGTTAGGGTCTACCACCGTAGATCACGTGCTTGCTAAAGTCAATGAGCGTGATGTGGTATTGTGGGCCCTCCACACTGCACCCATGGAGCTCCTACCTGCTTCCACATCCCTAGCACATTCGTTTGGGTGCGTTTCTTACAAGTGTTGAGCCAGACTCTCATAAAGCGTTTGATATTAAACGACTGCACGCACTCATGATGGCCCTAAGATCCGTCAGGTCTAAACCTGGCGAAGGAATGATAGTGGTGGGAATTGTCTGGTTCCACTCTCTACAGGTGCGTCTAAGCCTAAGGACCGGGTGGTAAATTCTTGCTTGGAAGTAGCGCTGGACACTTAAGGTTCTGTATTAAGATGACCTTCCTTGCCCCCAATCACTGCATGCGGAAGTGGACCTGTGGGAACGCAGCTGGAAGGATGTCGGCAGCAGCAGTTGGCCTCGATCTGCATCGAGCACCTTGGCTCACCACAACTAGGAGTTGTGTGGCAACATCCACACTCATGCCCGTCATCGGGGGAGGGGCTCCGGGGAGGTTCGTTCTTTTTGAGAGAATGTGCTTTATTTGCAACATTTGCCAGAAATCACCCCGGAAATCCCCGGTTCATTGTGTATGCCTGAACCTCCCTTTTCAAAACCCATTTCAAATAAGTCATCTTTTATAGTTCGAAGGCATCGCAGCACTCTGCTTTAACTATCTCGACCAGGGACTGCACTTCATTCACTTGTTTAAGATAAGTATCCACAAAATAGAATAAAAAAAGAGTTTTTTTCCTCACTTTAAATCTGGAAGGCAAAGCAGATCAAGTTAAACATCAAGCTAAGGATATTTAACTCAAATATCAGGTCAGTGTTGCAATACAGCTCGCATGGAGAATGACACGGCAAACGCGGAAAAGGATACATACTTTCACCAATAGATCCTTGCGCAAAATTATGAATCTGAAATCGTCTTACGAAGTTAGCACCAACATCCTATGGGAAAGGACCAAACAGATTAGAAATCAAGAAGAGAAACAAGAGAAGTATCACCAGTCAAGCCCTAATATGGAACTCACAGGGGAAGAGGAAATAGGACCGCCCGGAAACACCTGGCGGCGAGACGTGAAAACAGAACTGAAGGAGATGGGCAGTGTACCTGGAATGAAATAACAAAGATAGAACAGGAACAGTGGATAGATCCAGTCGATGGTCCATGGTCCCAGCGAACAAACGGGTCTAAGTAAGTAACGTACTACTCGGACTTACCACGTTTCACTCATTTAGCGTGAGACCCACGCATTTTGTTTCAATATCACGCTCTGACGCATATTGGCCGTTTCAATGAGTAATTAATGCGCTGGTACCGCAGAGCGTCTGATGACTCCTGAGGTGATTCTTACCACCGTCGGTGACGTCGCGCGTAAACAGCACTCATATAAATTATATGTTCACACATAATTATCGACGGACAGCACGCGTGACAGCCCAGTGTCTCCCTGCCAAAGTGATCCTGATTTGGGTATGGTTAGCGCTTGTTACGGGCGCCGGTCCTGCGCCTCGTTGGCGTACTGACTGTCCAACTGGCAATGGACCGCCCATTGACAGTTGAACCAATAAGACTTGCCAAAAGAAATCCTAAAAGGCCACATGGGCCAACAACAAGGCACACACTTGTAGTAGCAAACCTTGAGCGTGTTCAACTTCTGCTTCTTCTGGCACTTGCAAGCAGCAAGGAGCGAGACGTGTGCGGGCGGGTTAAAATGTTAGACGTCTACCAGGTAATTTTTCATTTCGAAATTAGTAACGACATATGTGTTGTGCAGCAGCGGATCCAGGGGGCCTTGTGGGTCTCAAGACCCCTCCCCAGGCGATGGAGAGGGGTCTTAGGCCCCCCGTGTCCCTGGCAAATATTACGGTAAAGGACACCGTATATAGGCCTACATAGGAAGTATAACGACATATGACTACAACTGACTGATACCCCCCCTTCCCCCGCCAACAAGCCTAGACCCGCCACTGGTCGTGTGTTCTTGGGGAAGTCTTACATCGACTGAGTTCTCCAAGGACGACATGTCGTGATGCGAGACGAAAAGAATTAGTCTGTTTAGTTGCACTATTTCGAATAACATTTCGAATAGGTTATGTTGATAAAGTATACGTGAACTATGTGTTTGTTACGTTGACGACTGTATACACAGCTCGGACGTCTCCGGCCTGTTCGTCCTGGGCCTATGTCCACTGTCGTTATCAAGAGAAACAACGTAACATATTAGAGCCATTGACCGCGTAAACAGGTCATGGAGAGAAAGCATCAATCAAGTACAAATGTCCATCACTGCTGACCGGAACCGTAGTCTATGAATAAAATATGTTAATGACTTATGCTATATCACGTGTCATGAAACAATGAATGCATATTTTACACTTTAAATGGTATATATTTGGTTTTACTCCATCAACTTAAAAAGGGTATAGTAACTTGTGTAATGCGACTCCATTGCACGGAAATTTGTGTTTTTTAATCTTGAAAGCCAAATTGTTGATGGGCTGCCAAAAGTTGAATGTTCGCCCATGACCGTCCTGGGGGGTGTTCTGGGGGTTCCCCTTTTTAGAGAATTTTGTGTAATTGTAAAAAAATTCACAAATCATCCCACAAATCGAGATAATTGTGTACGTTGGAAGACCTTTCGAACCCCGAGGACGGGCCTTGCCAGGGACACGGGAAGGAGGCAGGCCTCAGGCTGCGATGTAATCGCTGGATGTGCATAACCGCAGTATTAGTTCCCTTATTGCAACTCGTGTATATACTATCACACATACTGTGCATACTACACGACCCACCATGCTGCCCGGTTGTATACATACTACACGACCCACCAAGCTGCCCGGTTGTATACATACTACACGACCCACCATGCTGCCCGGTTGTATACATACTACACGACCCACCATGCTGCCCGGTTGTATACATACTACACGACCCACCATGCTGCCCGGTTGTATACATACTACACGACCCACCATGCTGCCCCGTTGTATACATACTACACGACCCACCATGCTGCCCGGTTGTATACATACTACACGACCCACCATGCTGCCCGGTTGTATACATACTACACGACCCACCATGCTGCCCCGTTGTATACATACTACACGACCCACCATGCTGCCCGGTTGTATACATACTACACGACCCACCATGCTGCCCGGTTGTATACACACTACACGACCCACCATGCTGCCCGGTTGTATACACACTACACGACCCACCATGCTGCCCGGTTGTATACATACTACACGACCCACCATGCTGCCCGGTTGTATACATACTACACGACCCACCATGCTGCCCGGTTGTATACATACTACACGACCCACCATGCTGCCCGGTTGTATACATACTACACGACCCACCATGCTGCCCGGTTGTATACATACTACACGACCCACCATGCTGCCCGGTTGTATACATACTACACGACCCACCATGCTGCCCGGTTGTATACATACTACACGACCCACCATGCTGCCCGGTTGTATACATACTACACGACCCACCATGCTGCCCGGTTGTATACATACTAGCGTCAATGTGAATCAAAGCCAGTTCACTGTTAGGCGGCGCCACTGGTTGATATTTTTTTCCGAAATGTGACAATTAAGAATACGTAACGCTGTACGTTTTTGGACTTTGCGAACTTCTGCGTCCACCGTAAAAGGAAACTGGAAAATAACAACTGGAACCTGGTCAATGCGCGCATATTTTTGGAAAGATCTATAAATAGTGTATTGTGATAATCACTTGCGTGATTCGGAAATGTCTTTCACGTGCTATATGATATCATTTTGGGGTTTATAATTGGATGGCATGATTTGATTGTTGAAATATAGTTTAAACTGTCTATAGATAAAGTTGTTAATCTGCCAGTTATGTATACTGATATAATAACATAAAATCAAGGTGTGACAGAAGCCGAAACTTTATTAAATGAGCGACCAATGCCGATGTGTGTTGAGTGATGTTCTCTCGCGTCAACGCTAATGTTCTCAGTGGTATTCAGTGTTCAAAGTTACGCTTTCTCAAGGAATGTATGCTTTCCAACGCGTCAACACCAGGTTTCTCGTGATCTTCGCCACGATCGGCGTCGATCGGGTAATGTTGAAAAACGAACGCCTCTGTCGATATCGATGAGACATGTTTCGTGACGTCCACCTGTTCGTCCGAGACCGTTCATCTGCGGCCCCTATAGATGATATTTGTCTCGATCGGCGCCGATCGCGTCACGTTCACCGCCCCGGAGCTGAGATGTTTCCGACGACATTGACGGTTGAACAACGAGCGCCTCGATCGGCGTTGACGAGAGATGTTTCGAGTGATGTTCGCCCGTCGAAGAACGTATGAGTGCAGCAGCAATCACAGAAGTACCTTGTGCTCAACGCTCCTTCTTCAGATATTCGCTGACGTCACGGTCAATGCTCCGTACATGAAACACAGAACGCAGACCAAATTTAAACTGAGCAGAGAATTGCATCGCAATATTAGAAATGTTACCCTACCTGCATTAGTCGCGACGTGTCCTCTTCTGTGTCATGTTCTGTCCTCTTCGGCGTCCTCTTCTGTGTCCTCTTCTGCGTCCTCTTCGGTGTCCTCTTCTGCGCCATCTTCTGCGTCCTCTTCTGCGTCCTCTTCAGGTTCCCCTTCTGTGTCCTCTTCTGTGTCCTCTTCTGTTTCCTCTTCTGCGTCCTCTTCTGTGTCCTCTTCTGCGCCATCTTCTGCGTCCTCTTCTGTGTCCTCTTCTGCGTCCTCTTCTTGGTCCAAACGGTGCCGTCACCCTGGGTAGGGACCCTTTCCGGGTACTGGCAGCCGGGTCAGCTGCGCCCGGGGCTAGCTAAGGGCAGGGACGACCACACCCTGGACTGCATACCAGCCTGCTACCCTACTATCTGAGAACAAACAAAAGATACGATTGACCAAAACAAAAAGTAGAATTTGTAACCGCTGCACCAGTTACAAAAACACTCTTTGCTCGATGCTCCTTCTTCACATGTCCGCTGACGTCACGGCTGATGCACCCGAAAACAGAAAGGGACCTGAACAAGGATTGGCATCACATTATTTGAACAGTTACCTTACCTGTATTGGTTGCGACGTGAAATGTCAACACCCTGGCCCATGATCCTGGGTAGGGACGCTTTCCGGGCACTGGCAGCCGTCCACCGCGCGGCGCTGTACTACAGACGGTAATGTGTTTTCAATCTAGAAAAGTATCAACATTTTAAAGTACTAATTCGGGGGGTCATGTAGCTATGCTTTATACAAATAGGTAAATGTCGAGAATTGTGAATGACCGCTTAGGTCAGGGACGACAACACCGTGGACTGCGTACCGTTGAGCTGCTACCATACACACAGAATCCATAAATATAACAACAATAAAGTAGGGTATATAATTATAGTTGTGGAAAGGTGTTTGAATCTAGTTTTTGAAACTGTTTATAAGACTGTGAGACGGGGAGTCAATATTGCTGCGGATAAGTATTAACTCCTCCACGTAATGTTAGCCATGATACCTCTTCCGCCATTTTTAATCTTCGGTTAGGGCCTAATATTCGACTGAATGTGACGTTCGGAGGTGTCTCTATTGGAATCTTTGACACCAAAACACGGGGGTTTACATAATTGTTGCAGTCTTTCATGCGGTAGTTCATAAAGTATTGACGATTGGTGGTTTTCTATAATTTCGGAATATGGCGACATACGCAAATCTTACCAAATTTGTTCAACTTAAGTTCTAAAGAAAAATGGTAGTAAATGCTGCTTTTGCTATGCAATGTTGATTTGACTACGTTGAGAATACAACAAACACCCGAAATCACCTGTAAACGTCCGGACTGCTGCTTACTTCGATATTGTGACGTCATATCGACGATCGGCAATAATTCATATTTTATAAATACTAACAACACACACAACATCCATGGACGTATATTTATATATATATATATATATATGTCCATGCAACATCAAAGTAATATGACACCAATCAATGTTTCTTTGCAATGATAGTTAATGTTGAACCACAACAGTAACTGTTTACTTACTTTTGTCCGTTCTCCGGCCTTTTTAACATGAGCGTAACGTAGAAGTAATTGAAAATCACTTTGAATTTTGACTACCATGTCGCGGTGTGACGTCACTGTCACTGCATAACAGTGTCTCGGTTGGCTCGTTCTGATGTTGTGGACGATCACTACTAACACTAGTGATCTCCGTTCTTGCTCAATGGGACGTGGGAGTGCATTGTTGGCAAGACGTTGCAGCCTCGTCTCCGAACATTCACTACGGGAAACAGACATGCGCAAATACCGCGCCACGTCATTTCCGGCAAAGCAGTCGCGAAGTCCACGTGTTACATGACGGACGACAGCGTTGGTCGGTTGAAACCACTGATGTCTACGTCTATGTGATAATCGGCAAGAACCCGAATGTATAATATAGTAAGCAACATTGCATAAACGAATTTGAAGCAATACCTCTCTCCAGTAACTCGTACTTCCAGACATACACACCTCCTTAGTTGTATTTAACCTTGTACTCAAACCAATTCATACAAGATTAATTAATTCCTAGAACTATAGTAAACTGGAATTATCTTCCCATAATGGTGCAGGCCCCCACTTTAGAGACATATATGTCTCGACTGGTGGGTCTCCCAGTTCTTCAGTGGAATATACATTTTTTCCCCGCTGCGCAACCTTTTTTAACAGTCCTCAATTAGATGAGGTTTACCTAGTGTTTGGAAGAAGAAGAATAACTGTTTCTGATAATCCATTCCAGTTCTCTAGTTCTGTTGAAAAAAAGCTTTTGACATAAACCTGTGTTCTCGCTGGCAGCTGGATAAATCTGTCACAATGGCCGCGTGTTTGGTTATTTGTTCGAACAAGATGATCTGGTAAAGGAAGAGCTGTCTGTCCATGACTTGTAATGACTTGTAAACCAATACGAGGCGGCTGATCTCTCTCCGGCGTTCCAGGGACTCCCACTTACTTAAGATCTTTCATCATCTCAGTGACACTGCTTTCCATGTTGTTGTTGTTGTTGTTGTTGTTGTTGTTGTCGACAAATATAATATCTCTATAATACTGAGATGAGTGGTTGATTCCGCAAACACGAACGGCATAGAGGTCTACCTACGATTACGTTTAAGTCAGCTTTCTGACATAACGTGAATAGTGAAATACTATTTTATCGCCGCAATGTAATTTTGTCGTTTATTTATTTTGGATCGGCGTGTCATTTCGGCGTGATTGGATATAGCTGTGGAAAAAGCGGTGTGCATATATATATATATATATATATATATATATATATATATATATATATATATATATATATATATATATATATATATATATATATATATATATATATATATATATACATATATATATATATACATATATATACACACACACAAACACACACACGCACACACACACACACACACACACACACACACACACACATATAATTGATGGCAAATTAATGGCTGTGAGCCATGGCCTCGGATGATGGTGCCCCCACCAAATCCACGCCTGGACATGTTGGGGGTACATTCGAGCCCTCACACAGAATAACAGGGGGTGGCCCCTAGTTCTGACACATAATCATTGTGTCATTGTCATGAAACGCATCTTAATTTCTTCAGGTATACTAATTCCTTTGTAACGTGCAGGTTCTTTATCAGTGCGATCAGATTATTTTAAGAATGTTATATATATTTTTTAATTATTGCATTTTCTCTTATGCTTGACCACGTGTCCATGTGGATAACTACAAATGCGGCGCCTGGTGTCTTGCTGGGAAACTATTCTTAGTATGGATACGTCCATCATGTGGAAAAAATAAGCAATCTTAGAAATTATCCCATAAACCCCCGGCTGATTGTGCACGCTCAAACCCCCTTTTAGAACCCCGAGGACGGGCCTTGGGTACTAACAAACAATTATCAAAAACTACAAATTAGTAACCAACCAACCAACAGTCTACAAAATCCGGTACTCGAATTAACTGAGTCGACACCTATCAAGAAAGCTACGAATTGCTGAATGGCGACAGTATTACAGCCAGGACATCCATACACCCAGTACTAGCAAGATGCCTTATTGACGGAGTATGGTAATCTATTTAATTTAACATATATGACGAGTGTGTGTCTCTCATCCTAAAACTTCTTTGGACAGGCTCCCCTTGTCAAAATATATCACAAATTAGTCTTGTAAAATCCTGTTCGAGTAATAATAATAACGGCAACTGACAGGCAATTGGCGGGTGTAAAGATGAACTGGAAATCCAACTCTCATGAAAAACGTACAAGTGTTAAGCCCGAGGTCATTACCGATTTCGAGTTTACAGACGATATATTACTTTTGTCAGAACTAATCACACATACACGGGAACTTCTCAGTTGGAAAAAGCAAATGCAATGTTAGAAAGCCCTACATTTCTTACAACGTTTCTAAACACGTCACCAACGTTCACAGGAGCTGTTTTGAGAACACAAGGCCAGCGACTTCAACTAACTTAACTCTGTTTCAACACCACAAATAAAGACAACACCAGACAGACAATAACATGGCTGAACACTCAATTAATTTGCCAATCTCCCACTCCCGCGGAAGAGCAAATCAGCATTGAACTTTGTCAAATCATTGAAGGAGGATGTGGCGTTCGGAGATCTGCACTTGGCAAAGTTCGGCAGTAACATGGAAACAGGTGGTCGCATCTTGCAGATATCTGCACCACTGGCATGTGAGGGATAGGCAGAGAGACAGAGAGACAGAGCGACAGACAGACAGAGAGAGAAAGAGGTAGAGAGAGCGAGAGAGGGAGAGAGAGAGGGAGAGAGAGAGGAGAGAGAGAGAGAGAGAGAGAGAGAGAGAGAGAGAGAGAGAGAGAGAGAGAGAGGCAGACAGACATACAGACAGAGAGACAGACAGACAGACAGACAGACAGACAGACAGAGATACCATACCAGATATTAAAGCACCCGACATAAGGGTTAACAACAATCTAGTCTACTTCAAGTATATGGGGAGTAAAACCAACACGTCTCAGTCAGGGTACTTGTTATGCAACAAGCCGGAGCAGCTTAACTCACCCTAAAAACATTATAACAATAGATCCCTAGAACAAGTTGCCTACCGAACTGCGGATTTTCAACACAAACATTAAGTCAGTGTCAAGAGAATAACGAACACAACACTGATAAACTTGAAATGGTCAGACGAGCTCAGCAATAGTACCGTATTCTTTGGAAAAGTATCAGTCGTGTTACGTGGAGAAGGAAATCAAGAGATGGATTAGGCACACCCACAGAATACCTCCTTTCATCCACTACATGCAATCCATCACCTGGAACCCAGGGTGGAAGAGAAGAAGAGTACATCCGCGAAATACCTGACGACCTTAGAGCGGAAATTAAGATGATGGGTTACACTTGGAATCAGTGATACGCGCACCTTATCTATTGAATGAAGACATTGTTGGCCAATTTGTTCTACTGCAGGGCCTAAATACTAGCGACAAATTAATGTCAAAGTAGATGTTTAATAAAATGACAAAATAACCTATTAATGCCAAAAAGTTTGAACCAATTAGTTCATGTCACAGGAAAGTTTACAAGAAAACATTCCTCACCTAGGGGCATATTTGATTCTAGCATACTCACACCAACGCTGTAAATTGGTGTCTTCTAAAATTTAACAAGATTTAACAAGATTTGCCATTCAAGCCAAAGGCCCAGAAGGCAAGTGGACAAGGAAGCCATTGGCTTATCGAGAGTCCAACAATGTTCATCTACTTATAGCCCGCCCTCCTGAGATATGTGTCAACCTTGTTTTTAAACATATTCACGCTGCTAGCAGTTACACAATCTGTAGACAATTTGTTCCATTCATTTATTGTCCTCTGTGAGAACGAGTGCTTCCTGATGTCCAATCTACATCGATCCTTTACTAATTTTACCTCATGTCCTCTAGTTCTGCTATCCTTCTTGAGTGAGAAAAACATATTTCTATCAATATTTTCATACCCATTCAATATCTTAAAAACTTCAATCTGATCTCCTCTTAACCTCCTTGTCTCTAGAGTTGTTAAACCACATTCTTTCAGGCATTCTTCATAACTAAGGTCTCTCAGTTCTGGAATCATTTTAGTTGCTCTCCTTTGTATGCGTTCAAGCGTATCTATATCCTTCTTACGATATGGTCTCCATGCTTGTATACAGTATTCTAAATGAGGTCTAACTATTGCTTTATAAAGAGGTATAACTTTTTTCCCTTGTATATTATGTTTCTTCTAATCAATCCAATAATTTGATTACCCTTTGAAGCTGCAATACCACACTGCTCTGAAACTTTCATATCAGCGCTTATTGTAACTCCTAAGTCGTTTTCTTTTACAGTAGTACCCAGAACAGTATCTCCCATTTTATAGTTTACATTCAAGTTCCTATGTCCTGTATGTAGGCATTTACATTTCCCAAAATTGAACAACATCTGCCATTTCTCAGACCATTTCACTAATCTGTCTAGATCGTTTTGTAAATGTTGTTTATCACCATCAGTATTAACCTTTCTAAACAGTTTTGTGTCATCCGCAAATTTCAGTACGTTACTTGTTATACTGTCGTCCAAGTCATTGATATAAATTAAGAATAATATAGGTCCTAATACTGATCCTTGAGGTACCCCACTCAAAACCGATTTCCAATTTGAAACTTCTCCATCTACTACAACTCGTTGTCTTCTGTCAGTCAGCCATTGTTCTATCCAGTCAGTTATGCTATCCCCGATACCATGGGCTTTTAATTTAAGTAGTAATCTTTTCATACATGTGTGAGGTGAACTGCCCTATAAATTAAACACACTTGGCCTCACGCGGCTTCGACAAAACACATTATGGAATCTAGAAGCAAAGTCAGCTCAAGCGAGATTTCGAAGAGAAAAAACACCCGTCGTATTAATTCAGAGTGCTATTACGTCATCTAGATACATGCCGCAGCTTGCAGAGTGTGCTAGTCGACCTATCGACAAAGCCGATTGAATGCGTCGGTCGACGCTAAATGTTTACGCAGCTATTGTTTGTCCCTAACTAATATTGGCCGGTGCTTTCAGAGCACGGCTAAATTGGATCCTTCATGCGGCGGCGCATGAAAGGTTGTGTGTGCGACGGGCGTGCAGCGACTGTTGATTGTTTCGCCCCGACAACCGAGCACCGTCGAGCCAGTGAGCAGGCCGCTCCGCCCGGCGTCCGCTAGTGAAATGGATATTCGCAAACGTTAGAGTAACATTCACGGACACCTTTCGCTGGTAGGTAAACGTACAGTCTCACATACGGAACAACGCCTCCGGTAATCGTTATATCATCACCTACGGATGGTATGTATTCATATTCGTACGCGAGTGTTGTGGACGCATCCACATTTCTGTGTTGTTGGTGACACGCCAAGTGCACCCATTGTTGTATGCAACGGAAAGTAGCTGTAATAATACACAGCACTTGTAATTTGGAATAACGTCTTGTTCGTTGGACGTTGCCTGTCGCTCCTAGATCATTAAACTGCGAGATGTGTTCATTTTCTTTTTTATATCATATATCTGTTCCATTTTTCATTTGTGTATTTCTCCACTCCGTGTTATGTCGACACTGGTCAAAACAAGTTCAGCTTCTAAAGTGGCAACATGAAACATGAACAGTCAGTCACCTGTTTGACATTTATAGGGCAGTTCACCTCACACACATCAGTCAGATATTATTTGAACATCTTGTGTTATTTAAGACACATGGATACAACTCATATGCTCTTTCATGGTGAAGACAGGAGTGAGGAAGGTGTGCCTTCTGTTACCTTACCTCTTCCTGCTGGCCATAGACTGGATAATGAGGAGAACACCAGAAAGTAGGAGACCCGTTGGAGCCAATTGGACGACTTAGACTTTGCAGACGACCTGGCTCTCCTTTCACACAGTCATAACCAGGTACAAAAAAGAGCTTCTAGGCAATATCAACACTCAGCATCAACGGAAGCAAGACAAAGATTTAAGCCAATACGAAGAACAACAACATAGTCAATCTGAGAGGAAACTAATGGAAGTAGCCAACTCCTTCACATACCTGGGCAGTAAAATCAGCCAGGCACGGAACAAGACGTAGAAGCTAGGATCCAAAAAGCCAGAGTTGCTTTCCTCATTTTGAGGAAAACATGGACGACAAAGCAGATCAAGTTAAACACCAAGCCTAGGATATTTAATTTAGTATTAAGTCAGTGTTGCTATACAGCTCGGAAACATGGAGAATGACACAGCAAACGCTGTCTGAAAAAGGATACATAATTATGATTTTGAAATGGTCTGACAAGGTTAGCAACAACAGGAAGTGGAAGGTTGGTTCAAAACAACGGTTAGGAAGTTGGCCTCAAAAATAGGTGGGAGGTGGACTCTCAAAAATGGTGGAAGGTTGGCGGTTGGCCCCCAAAAGGTGGGAGAAGGGAGATTGAGGCCCCTGTTTATGCACTCCTCAAATGTATGACGCGTTGAGCGGACCTAAGAATGACAGACTGCATTATGTATGAATAATAATAATAATAAAAGTACTTATATAGCGTCCGATCAATCAGGATTGCTCTCAGGCGCTTTACATATATAGTAGTATTTTACAGGCCATACAATTGCTAAGATAATAATTATACTGAGAATAGTCTAAACAAATGCTAAAAAATGCTAACAAAATAACCATGTTAGAATATTCTATAACACTAATTTAAATATAGTTTGTAATACAAGTAAAAGTAAAAAATTATCATGAAATTGCTAACAAATTAAATACATTAAATATTATAAAAACTACTTGAAATATATTCATTTATACAAGTAAGACTCAGAATATAACCTTAAAAACGCTAAATACAATTATTAAAAAAAAATTCTTAAGAACTATACTTTAAATAAGTTCGGTAATACAAGTGAGAATAATAAAATAAATATGCTAAGAAAATAATATATACAATATCTAATGAATGCACATAAAATGTCCTCATCGGTGAGTTATAAAAAAGCTTGTTTAAAAAAGTGAGTTTTTAAAAGTGTCTTAAACACTTGTAATGATTTTGCTGTCCTCAGAGAAGGTCAGGGTTGTTTGATTTAAATCATTTGATTTAAATCATGACTTAAATAACTTTTTTGACTTCCGATTTTTTTAATCGCTGATTTATATGAATTTAACGCAAATAATTGTTTACAAGCATCGAGATCAACAAATTTGTTTGTGTTTTTTAATACAAAAGCACAAAGTGCGCACACTTGTGTCGCTGTATTGACACCAGATAGCCTAATAGTAAAATATTTTATGATATTGTGTATACCAGATTAAAAAAAATCAAATAAATTTAAAAAAATCAAATTAAAAAAAATCCGATTTAAATTGAAACAATTTTTTTTACATCATGATTTTTTTCAACCCTCGAGAAGGTGTTAAATTATTCCATAGAACGGCTGAGCAAACAGCGAAACGGCGATCACCACGTGTGACAGTCAGTGAAGCCGGTACGAATAAAAGCGCTGGCAGCGAAGCAGATCGTAGAGTCCTGTTAATGGGGCGGCAGCTAATTAACTCAGCCAGGTAGTCCGGCGCCAGACCATTTAATGCAAAATAGGTAAATAAAAGCACATTGTAAGTTGGTCGCATATGAACAGGCAGCCGATGTAAACGCTGTAACACGGGTGTAACGTGTTCGTAGTTCCTTGTACGGGTAATGAGGCGAGCAGCACAGTTCTGTACCTTTTGTAAACGTTGCAGCGCCATCTGTGGGAGACCATAAAGAAGTGTATTTCTGTAATCTAAACGTGATGTCACTAGTGTGTGAGAACATGATTCTTCGGTCAGATGTGGCCGAATTCGCCCACTATTTTTTATCTGATAGTAGCAACTTTTCACAGTGTTGGCAATCTGGTGGTCCATTTTCAGGTTACTATCAAATTGCACACCCAAATTGCGCACACACGATGAAGGTTGAATTCGACGTCGGCAGACAGACTGTCACGTTGCTTCGCTGGGAAGAAGACGATCGCCTCAGATTTCTCTCTGTTAAGTTTTAACAGGTTTATGGTCAACCATGCAGCCACTTCCACTATACACAAGTCCACCTTCTTCAGTGCCGCCACAATGGTTTATGGTCAACCATGCAGCCACTTCCACTATACACAAGTCCACCTTCTTCAGTGCCGCCACAATGGTTTATGGTCAACCATGCAGCCACTTCCACTATACACAAGTCCACCTTCTTCAGTGCCGCCACAATGGTTTATGGTCAACCATGCAGCCACTTCCACTATACACAAGTCCACCTTCTTCAGTGCCGCCACAATGGTTTATGGTCAACCATGCAGCCACTTCCACTATACACAAGTCCACCTTCTTCAGTGCCGCCACAATGGTTTATGGTCAACCATGCAGCCACTTCCACTATACACAAGTCCACCTTCTTCAGTGCCGCCACAATGGTTTATGGTCAACCATGCAGCCACTTCCACTATACACAAGTCCACCTTCTTCAGTGCCGCCACAATGGTTTATGGTCAACCATGCAGCCACTTCCACTATACACAAGTCCACCTTCTTCAGTGCCGCCACAATGGTTTATGGTCAACCATGCAGCCACTTCCACTATACACAAGTCCACCTTCTTCAGTGCCGCCACAATGGTTTATGGTCAACCATGCAGCCACTTCCACTATACACAAGTCCACCTTCTTCAGTGCCGCCACAATGGTTTATGGTCAACCATGCAGCCACTTCCACTATACACAAGTCCACCTTCTTCAGTGCCGCCACAATGGTTTATGGTCAACCATGCAGCCACTTCCACTATACACAAGTCCACCTTCTTCAGTGCCGCCACAATGGTTTATGGACAACCATGCAGCCACTTCCACTATACACAAGTCCACCTTCTTCAGTGCCGCCACAATGGTTTATGGTCAACCATGCAGCCACTTCCACTATACACAAGTCCACCTTCTTCAGTGCCGCCACAATGGTTTATGGTCAACCATGCAGCCACTTCCACTATACACAAGTCCACCTTCTTCAGTGCCGCCACAATGGTTTATGGTCAACCATGCAGCCACTTCCACTATACACAAGTCCACCTTCTTCAGTGCCGCCACAATGGATTCATCTCATTCAACTGTGAAGTAGATTTGAGTGTCGTCAGCATAACAATGATACTGCATACCGTGTCTAGCGACAATATCTCCGATAGGTTTGGTGTACATGCAGTACAATGTAGGGCCCAACACCGACCCACACGTCAAGACTGAATAAACCGACTCGGCGCTTCCCACTGCCACTTTCTGATACCGTTCGCTGATGTACGATTGCAGCGACGCAAGCGCCTTGTCGGTGATGCCGAATGAGTGCTCAAGTCGAGTCATCAACAACTCATAAACGACTGTATCAAATGCGCACAACAAATCAAGCATCACGAGTATTGTCGTACATTTCTGTTCAGTGCTGCGGCGATGTCATTTTTGACACGGAGTAGCGCTGTTTCTGTAAAGTGGCCGCGACGGTATGCAGAATGCAGATTGAAAAGGGTCGCGCAAAGCATTTTCAACAAGGTGTGTGCTAATTTGTTTTGCAACCACTTTTTCAACCAATTTCGACACAAATGGCAAGTTCGACACAGGGCGGTAGTTCTGTAAGATGTCTTTATCCAGCGTATGTTTTTTAAAAAGTGGCTTAACGATTGCATGCTTAAAATCAGCAGGTACATTTGATGTGGTGAGAGACGCGTTTATCGTAGCGGTGATTAGTGGCACTAACTCATGTGAACATTGCTTTAGTAGCCACGTTGGTATTGGATCTAATTCGCACGATTTAACCGGAGCAGATGCAACTGATCGTTCAACGTCCAATTCTGTGACTGTCTCAAAGCAGACTAGTGGGACACCGCCAAATACCACGTCGTTGCTCATAGCGGCCATCGTAGTGAACGATCCTCACCGACAATATCTTTCCTGATGTTCGATACGTTCTCAATATAATGATCACCAAAGCGTTGCGCTATGTCCACCGCACACACATACGATGGCATTGTCGTTATGTCAGTGTTACCCATGAGGTTTCTTTTGATATTAAAAAGTTGTTTTTGGTCATTTTTGCAATTGCAATAGCCGTGTAGTAGTTTTTCTTTGCGTTAACCAGCATGCGGTTGAAGACCACGCATTGCGTGCGATACGCCTGCCGATGTACCTCAAGACGAGTTTGCAGCCACGTGCGCTCAGCTCGCCGTCGTCGCTGTCTCTCGTCCCGAAGCTTGTCAGTGTACCACGGACAGTCAGTGTACCACGGACAGTCAGTGTACCACGGACAGTCAGTGTACCACGGACAGTCAGTGTACCACGGACAGTCAGTGTACCACGGACAGTCAGTGTACCACGGACAGTCAGGTAGCAATGTAATGGTCGTCTTATGCAGTGGGGCTTCTTTGTCAACAATCCGACGTAAACCAGTGTTGTATGTCGCAACGATGTCACTAACGGGTGCGTCACTGTTCATATCCTATAGCATCTAGCAAAGAGGTAATGTCACGTTTGAAATCGGGAAGTCGTAGTCTATATGACGCAATCGCCGAAAAACTATTTCTTTACGCACTCGAGCGGGCATTCTGGCATTTACACAGAATTTGATGACCACGTGATCACCGGACGGATTACCACGTGTGTCACATAAGCACGGGTCATACACAATCGGTCGTGTAGTTATTATTGCACTGTGGTTTCGAACGATAACTACATCCCGGAGGTAACCTTTACTGCGTGTGGCATCTGTAACTAGTTGAGTCATGTCGTGGACAGCGAGCGTTTCAGAAATATGCCGTGCGTCAGGATCTGATACAATATAAAGATGGAAATTCAAATCGCCGGTAATAACGATGTCATGCGGGTCCAGCACCACATCGTCTAAGTAAGCTGACCACTGGTCAAAGAAAACAGGGTTAATGAAACCATTTCTCTTAGATAGTGGCGGGCGGTATACTACTCCCAATCTGAACGTAACGCCACGTGCCGTAACGTAGTAATCAGCATGCTCAACATGCGTGAATTTATTGCGATTTGAAACAGTTTCAACTTTCAAGCCGGAGTTGTAAATGACAGCCACTCCACCACCGCGCTTCTGAGCAGGTCGTGACACGGTGTGAAACTTGTAGCCGTCTGGAACCAGCTGCGCTATTACCTGGTTGTCCACGACGCTGCCGAGCCATGTTTCCGTCAACGCTAAAATGTCAATATCGTGCGAACTAACGAGATCAGCAACAGATGTTGCCTCATTCTTCACGGAGCGCACATTAATACATTGTATGTCCACATTTACAGTCCATGCAGGGGGTTTACTGATACGGCTGGATAAACATATCATATTGTTCTTATTGACAATAGTCTGTGCACTGGGTCGGATAATGTAATTACTGGCTATGGTCACCCTCACTGGAATTGCATTGTTGAAACGTCTGCAACCACCAGCGGTCCCTCTGTTGGTCGGCTGTGCAAGACAAATATCCAATTGCTTTAGAGTGTCGTAGACGGTCTTCCTTACACGCATGAGTTTCGCAATATGCTGGCACAGTTGACGCAGTTGAAAACTTGTGTATGTTATTGCCATGACAACGGTCGTGGCTCACTGGACACAGCACAATATTACCGATGGCAATGTCTCATAAAATCACTAAAATCCACAAAATCATAAAATCGTAAACGTCCACGTTGTAGATGTGGCGTTTTGACAGGTCTACAGACCTTCACAAAGCAGATATATGTAAACCTAGAATATAATATAATTTCAAACTGAAAATAATGTCAATAGTCGACGGACAGCGTTACCTCGTGGCAGCATAAGCGCACACATCACGTGGTATTGAACATACTTTTTTACAATATAGTACCGTTTGTGTTTCTGTTGAACTTATCAACGTTATTCGTTTCCTTAAATACCGCAGACATATTGCGCATGGGGTCAAACAACGTCCTGGTGTCATCGCTGTACCGACGACAGTGAGCTAGAGCGAAGATGAACCCGACGCGACTGCGGAAACTCCGGATGGAAGTGGATATAGACAAGAGGTCCTACCCGGGCATGAAGCGACTGAAGATCCGCGGCCGAGATCTCGTGCAGCTGCCGCTCGAAATCTTCAGCATCACCGAATTGGAGGTGGGTCCGGACCACTATGAAGAAAGTGTTTTGTCACTAACAGTCACTGACAATCTCCAACATTGGTTCGAACGATTTTTTCCAATTTGGTTGATCTAACCAAAGAGCAGAAATATACCAATGCTGTGTTCCCATGTGCTCAACCTATGCAGGGAGCGGAAGTAAACAAATGTTCTGTTCCAATGTGCTCGATTTAACCAATGAGCGGAAGTAAACCAACGTTCTGTTCCAATGTGCTCGACCTAGCCAATGAGCAGAAATAAACCAATGTTCTATCACGTTGTGCTCGACCTAAGACCTAGCATATGGGCGGAAGTAAGCCAACGTTATGTTCCAATGTGCTCGACCTACCTAATGACCAGAAGTAAACCAATATTCTGTTCCAATGTGATTTACCTAACTAACGAATGGAAGTAAACCAATATTCTGTTCCCGTGTGCTCGACCTAACCAATGAACAAAGGTAAACCGATGATATGTTCCAATGTGCTCGACCTGACCACTGAATCCAACACTATATCTGCAGGTGCTCGACCTGAGCCCTGAGCGGGAGTCGAGCCTCTGCTTCAGCGTCGTGCGTATCCCGAGCGCCATCGGCCGCCTAGTCAACCTGCGCGTGCTCATGCTCGACACGAACGAACTAACGGACCTCCCGGCCGAGCTGACGGCGCTCTCGAATCTCGAGCGGATGTCGCTCAGCAACAACCACCTCTCGCGGCTGCCGCCGGGCTTCGAGCGCCTGCAGAACATGCGCAGTCTGCACGCGGCCAACAACGCCTTCGACGAGTTCCCGGAGTCGCTCTGTCAGCTGACGCAGCTCGAGTTCCTGGACCTATCTGACAACAAACTTGTCACGCTGCCCGAGTCCATCTCCAGCCTGACCAACCTGCAGGTTTGTGGACGTTTGTGGTTTAATTTAATGAACGGGGTTCTGGTAGAGAAGGCATCCTGGCGGTTGTCCTCACAGGAAGGAGTAAAATGTCCGCCTACGCGCAACAGTGGGTAAAGGGGTAAGACCACAGTTGACCTTCCTGTTTATTGTTTCACACGAATGTAGGGCGTATTAAATTGCGGTATGTGAATTTAAAGAATTCATATGATGTGACATAAGTGCAATTGAGCAGGCATATTCACAGGTTTGCTTGTAGAAGCTATTGGCTGTGAAATGGTGCATTTTTTTGGGAGTTTAACAGGCGGAGGGATTTATGGGAATTTTTCTGCTATGGGCCACGTGGGCGCATGAATACATGGCTATTTTTGTCAAAATTGATGGGAATCGCACGTCGGGGCGTTTTAAAAGAGCTGGAGGTATGGTATGTGATTTTAATAAAACTTGGTCAGCATGTCAATGAGATGATGGCAGTTGCTGTGAAAAAGTTTCAGAATTTTTAGTGGTCACGTTTTCTTATAATCAGACAAAACGTTAACATGGCCACCAATGCAATTCTCAACTGTGGTCTGACTCCTAAAGAATTGGCCTCCACCGCGCCTTACACAAAAAGTGGTCGCGCAATGGATGACGGGTTTTACTTACTTGACTTAAAAGTGTAAACCATGCCGACCCCTCGTTATTCTCTGGAAGGTTGCACCCTCCACGTTGGTCTGTTTACCACACATTATGGTGTTGTGGTACTGCATTTTACATGTTGAAGCCACGCAGAAGTTGCCAACATGTTATTATCTCATATAATTTATGACAAGTTGCCAACACAGTTTTTAAATAGGTGAGCTGAATGAACGATGTTTTGTTCGTTATTACAGAGACTTGCTCTTCACTACTGCAGTTGTCCGTTACGTCTGCAGAAATGCCTTGCCTTCATGAACTGACTTGTGTCCGTTGCAGACATTCCTACTGTTCATGAACAACCTGAGTGCGATTCCAGACAGCCTCTGTCGGCTGGTCGGTCTGCGAGTCTTGTGGGTTGGCAGCAACAATCTCGTCGAACTTCCGCGAGACTTCGGCCGCCTGAAGAGTCTCGACTGGGGATACAGCCACACGTCCTCGGCGGCCATTGACGGGAACCCGCTCCGTCGGCCGCCCGTCGAAGTATGCAAGCAAGGCATTGTGGCCATCGCGAGGTACTTCACCCAGAACAACGCATAACAGAGACGCTGTAGTGCGAAACTGTAACTACTCGTCCGGATAGCATAGGCAAGAATGTGCCATCGCCTTAGATAGGGACATGCGGATGTTTACCAGGCCAGACAAAATGTGACCATACGTCGTCTAAACACATGTCCACATGAAAACTGACCATCACCTCCAGGACCGAATATGCCAGAGGAAAGTTTACCTATGTCATCACCAAACAATAGGCCAGCGTTATGCTGGTCGACCACCTGCAGAGAATACGCCATTTAAATGCTGACGGTTCATAGTCAGTATTGGCGAAGCCAGACAAGAACTGACCAAGGATATGCTGACCAAATGCTGACATATTTTATTGTCAGCAACGATTTATCGGCAATATCAGTATTATTTTGTATGTTCGAACTTGTAAACCACACGAATGAATTAGTCATTATTTTGTAGATAAGAATTAAAGGTATGATTAATTAATTCGTAGGTATACAAATTGGTCATTTTACTTATGCACTAATACTTTACACTTAGTCACTTACTCCGTGGCGTTCGCAGGCTTTTTTCCAGAAGGGGACAAAACATTCTGCTATTTCGACCAGAAATCTTTACACATACTAAAATGTCTACTTTCAATTGACAATAATGATGTAATTGTATATAATTAATTAACGAATAAACTAGATGATCTACTTAACACAAATGGTAAATAGTCTAGTCGCTATAAAAGACCTATATTTTACAAACATCCAGGTCCAGGGGCAAGTACTTACTATTACAAACATCCAGATCCAGGGGCAAGTACTTACTATTACTTACTATTACTGCAGTGAACTCTCGCTAGGAGGAAAATGTTGGGACTAGATCAAACTGTTCCACATATCCAATGTTCCTTATAGCCATGAGTACATAACACAGTGCAGGCCAGGACTGGAATTTCAAAGTTTTCCTGTTTAAGCGGATGTTTCCTTACATTGGGAGTCTTTTCTAGCGAGATTCCACTGTATACGTACAATTGAGTAATTCCGTATAGTTATGGATTGCTAAGTATTGTACCTGTTTTGTTTTATCTTGTATAGATTGAACCGATGTATTGATTGTTGTGTCGTTGGCAAATTGTAATCTTACTCGAGCTAGCGTTTGTTATGCTAATCCTTCTAGACGATTTGCATCTTGGGCGCCATACTTTCAGGGGTTCGTCTACGACCCCAGGAAGGATCCGTAACACTTGTTTTAATTAATCCTTCTATTACCCTGATTCGTACATATTATTATCAATGCTATGCGTATTTTCTACGATTGTTCCAGGTTACATAAACCGCCCACTGATCAGTTCGATAGTATTTGTCACAGGGCGCCATACGTATACAAAGACGACTAGTGACAGTTTATGTAACTACCAAGTTATCCGGTGTGGAGAACAGGTACTGTTGCTAGTACCTATATCCAATACATTGTTTACTGTTTCAGTGTATAATATTTTGATCATTAAACCACATTTCTCATTGTTTAACAAACAACTAGTATGCCTTGTTTAAGTTCAGTTTTAATTCGTATGTAACCTCCAACCCTGTATCCGCAAGGCCAGTTATATATATCTTTCTATTTTGATTCACTGATTATATCCACTTTAAAAAACATTGACCCAATTTGTTGAGGTGGCCGCTATAGGCAGTTAGTGTGCAAACTAATAGCAAGTAATTCGGGACTTTCAAAAGTGTCCGTCATAGACAGGTGTCCGTTATGGACAGGTGTCCGCTAAGGCAGGTTTTGTTATATATATATATATATATATATATATATATATATATATATATATATATATATATATATATGTGTGCATGTGTGTAAATGTGTGTTTATATCTACAGTATATATATATCTATATATATATATATATATATATATATATATATATATATGTGCATGTGTGTAAATGTGTGTTTATATCTACAGTATATATATATCTATATATATATATATATATATATATATATATATATATATATATATATATATATATATATATATATATATATATATATATATATAGAGAGAGATATATATAGATATATAGATATATATATATATATATATATATATATATATATATATATATATATATATATATATATATATATATATATATATATATATAACATAAGCACACTGTCTAAAACACCATCACTTTAGTGCACAATGCCGATAATCTGTTTGCCACACTCACGCAAACTTGGGAATTTGAGAACCAAGTATCTAAGCAACACTGTTTGTCGAATTGACTCAGCAGAGTCTCTCGTAATGAAAAGTAAACACAGGTCAGTTGCAAATTGCCGTGTCCATATTTAAACAATCGGCAAAACTTCTAGGACACATATCAACGTTAACGTCAATGTTTGTCATGCCATGGTTGTGAAAATACAATTATAGCGGCCCGTGGGGGACGCTTTCCGTGTGTGCGTGTGTGTGTGTGTGTGTGTGTGTGTGTGTGTGTGTGTGTGCGTGCGTGCGTGCGTGCGTGCGTGCGTGCGGGCGTGCGTGCGTGCGTGCGTGGGTGGGTGGGTGTGAGTGAGTGAGTGAGTGCGTGCGTGCGTGCGTGCGTGCGTGCGTGCGTGCGTGCGTGCGTGCGTGCGTGCGTGCGTGCGTGCGTGCGTGCGTGCGTGCGTGCGTGCGTGCGTGCGTGCGTGCGTGCGTGCGTGCGTGCGTGCGTGCGTGCGTGATATTGAGATATGATCGAAACTCTGTTATACCTAACTCAAATTTCGATCGATGCTCTGCAACAGCAAGACCATAATATAACTATGAGTGACACTGACACGTAGGTTCAGTATTGAAGCAGATACCTGTATAAAATACGCATTCATTGTTACAAGTAGCAATTTGTATTGGTACGGACAAAGACTTGAGATTTCGACTTGCGTACAGATAACTTTGGACTTGACTGCGTGGTGTGGACTTGAGGCTTCACCTTTCATGCTGATGACTTGTTTGCACTTCGATTCAAAGAGATACAATTTCCAACAGCTCTGCTAAATCATACCTGTCAACCATTACATGTGAAACAGAGATTTGTCAATATGTTTAACATTATCTACATAAAATACTGTCATCTCCTCACTGCGCTACAGATAGTATTATGAAACGAAACGCACAATAAAAACGCTATACGGTGCTCAGTTCTAGTTTAGACAGCCCTTGTGTATATATTGTATCATTCAAGTTATTGGTTCCAAATAGGCGAGTTAGATTTTGAGCGGCTGGAACTCCACTCATAATGTAGAGGTTGACTCTGCCTAGACGAAAACGAGTAGGTAGCCTCAGTTATATAATATCCGGGATGTGGCGCCACCGTTTGTCGCACTCGCCAGAACTTGCAATTTGATGAATTGCAATTGTATAATAAGCTCTCATCGGCGGATTTGGCTAATTCATCAAATAATGATAAACTTTTATCAGTTTATGCGATGCATTCGAATCACCTATAAACATTGATTATAATATTGACACAACTGCCTGCCACACTGAAAAGGTAAATCATACAAAATACCGATATCGATATTGACGCTGGTCGGCTGCCTACGAGATCACGAAGGCGAGCGAGAGTTGGATAAGCTAGCCAGAGCCACTACCTCTTACCTTTTGAAACGCGGATTTGTCAGTTTGTCCCACTTCCTGTCTGGGTCGACGAATTTGACGCGCCCGCGCCCAAGCTTAAAATAACGTTCCACGAAACGCTCGTCATTAAGGCCCGTTCACACAAGCGATTAGTTGTCCGATTGGTCGGGCGACAAAGTGTCGCCCAACACATTAGACGCATCACTTCTTGAAAGCAACAAGAAACAATGCGTTCAATTGGTTGGCCAATTGGAAAATTAAAGTTAAGGTCCACTACCAATTAAAGTTAAGGTCCACTACCAATTAAAGTTAAGCCTCGTATGCGAGCCCCTAAGGCTAAAATCTTTGCGACGGCCGCTATCGGTTAACTCAGCAAAAGTAAGTTCCTCGTTTCAGGAGGTCAATCTGCCATGGGTACTGATGTTGTCAGAAGCCCCTGGTGGCAAGAATGCGACAAGTTAGTGGGCACCTTTGCAACAACAGTGATGCTACGGGGCGAACCAGCTAGGCCGAGAACCAGTCAACACCATGACAGAATTATACATTATGAACTCCGACAGGTGGTGGCATTAATTATGTTCGACCATAGTTCTACGTAGACAGTCAACTATCCCAGTAGCGAGTGTAGGAAACGATGTTGTTAAAACATAATCGTACCAAATGTAATCACAATTGATAATCTTTATAGGCTCTATCATCGTAAACTACGGTGAATTTAAGTTTTAGCAGATATTTTGTGTATGCCACATCTGCCATGTTCCACATCACTTGACTAATTAGTAATTGATCTTCTGAAAACATCTCCATCACCTTTCAATATACCTAATTTTGCCTGTTAATCTGTCTGCTAGTGACTTTGTGCAACAACAAATGTCCACTACTTGCAGCCTATATGAAATAAAATGGATTTATCCAAGTATGATATGGTTCCCATCTACTTCTGCACATGGGAAGAACTAAGGTTTGGGGCATGGCAGCAGTGGTTAGAATGATGGACCCTAAATCGGGAGGAATTGGGATTGAATCCTGTTGATGGGCATGCTTGTAGAATTTTGTTTTCCCCAGTATACCCCGCTGTTAGTGCCCTGCGCGGGCCGGGCCGGGCCGGGCCTCTACATAATTTTGCGGGCCGGGCCTGGGCCTACATACTGCGGGCCCGGACCGGGCCTGGGCTGAAAACAATTTAAACACATCGGGCTTGGGCCGGGCCTGGGCCTAGTGTGAGCGGGCCGGGCCGGGCCTGGGCTGGGCCTGGACATAATAAAAATATTCATACAAAACACCGATTATTACTTCTTCTTTTTTTTTAACTGATTATACATTGTAATTCCGTTTAATGAATGCTTAAAATTATTTCTTTAGTATTAGATAGTTGCAAATTGAGACCTTGCATGGAATCTAATGGCCCCACTAGGCCACTAGCCCACTACCCAGTACCCAACCCAGTTGGTAATTGGTATTTCTCCCTAGTCCTAATTCATTCACACTTGTACTAATTCACACGTCTGAACCTGTCTGTCTCAGGCTAGTGACTGCAGGCCTGCTGGAAATGCCACTGGGTGTCAGTGCCAGTGGGTGACATTTAATTGAAATATCATATTAAATTATGTTAACTTAGTTGAGCTAATTCAATTAACAATATAAATTGGGATTATGGCTTGCACATGGGTTAAGTCAGGGTTAGATAAACAAATATCCTACCCTAACAATAAACCAATACATTAAAGCCAAATATAACAAATGTTATCATATTTAATAGTAATAACACTAAGAAGTTTTTCTTTATATTTCTTCAGGATATTCGTAAGTTTGAAGAAGTTGGTGGTGCTGAATTTTTAGAACTCATCCAGCACACTATGGACCTTTTTATTTAATAAAACAATCAGTCTGTTTTACAGTTTATTTGTTTTTCGTCTTTGTTATAAGATTATAGGTTTATCTTCTCTAAACTTAGCTTGCGGGCGGCGGGCTTACCCATCTTTGGCCCGCGGGTATGGGCCGGGCCTGGGCCTGAATCTTGCGGGCCGGGCCGGGCCTGGGCCAAACATTCACGGTCTGGGTCGGGCCTGGACCGGGTCTGGGCCTAAATTCTAGTTTGCGGGCCTGGGCCGGGCTTGAAAAATTATTGCGGGCCTGGACTCTATCTGCTAATTGCGGGCCGGGATTGGGATAAAATGCTAGGCCCGCGCAGGGCACTACCCGCTGTGTAAATTAGTAACTGGGTGGATGTGTGAATAAAAAAAAATTGAGAAATTGCATTGTGAGCTTTGTGGCTTAATGCTTTCCAGAGAAGTTGAGATAACGTTGGAATTAACACATCTGCCAGAGGGTACACTTTAAGTATGTTGGAATGAACACATCTGCCAGAGGGTACACTTTAAGTATGCTATATAGGGACATAATTTTAATGTGGGACATCTTAGATGGATATGATGCTTACCTAAAAGTCAATATTATCACCACTGTCTTGGGACATACGGGGGTGCCACATTATCTCAAGTATGCACACAATATTGTAAACACAGAAATAAAACCACAGGACACAGTCATATAGATCCACTTCTTTCATTCAGTGAAGTATGTACATCAATGACAATATTCACAAACAAAACACCATAAATTAAGCAGTGACAAAAATAAAAAGAGCTAACATTTGTATAGCATATACCACGAGCTGCAAGACTTAGCAAGGTGACAGAAGTTATATCTGAGGAAATTATTTCCATACCCTGGTGTGCTTCAGATTTCAATAAATACTTTTTTTGCTATATACAATTAAACATGCATAATGTCAATTCTTCCACACCAAACTTTGTTCATAGGTCACTTCTTATTAACATCACATTAAGTTCAACCACACGAATGCTGCATAAATTAAACCTTACACACAGACAATTTAACATTCATGGTAGAGGGGTAATATTTAAGATATTTACAACAGCACAAGATATAATATGTGATGTACGCGTGTGCTCATTTCTTTTGCACCAACCAAAAAGTGCAAATTTTATTAACACAATAAATGTGATCTTGGAGAAAATAACATTTGTTCTTCACAGAAAGTAACTACCTGCAGTGCTCTGCAGCCTCAATATAAGCAGCTTTTAGACCACTTATCCTACTGTAACAATGGCTGTCTCAGCAGCATCGGTTGATTGACTATTGCACCTGTTAAACAGTCAAGCTGTCACCCAGTGGAAACTGTCTTGTTACTGACATGACCAGTCATGTTTCAAATACTCTGTGCTGTCATAAAATCCACTTACTCTATGACACACCTTTGTGTCCAGCATTGACACAGTATATGTTTACACAGACTGTTGCTTGTAAACTGATATCAACATTCCAACTTGTTCATCGTACATTTGTTTAGCTCGCAACACAAAAGAACATTCGCACTGCTGCCTGAATACATCTTGCATGAACTAGTGTCCTACACTTTGAGTGGATATTGTGGTAATAGGTTTGGCATATAACAAACTTTTTGGATAATGACACTGCAGTAGGTATTAAGAGGTACCATGTTTTCAAGCAATCAATAAATGCACCTAAGCTCTTTTGGATGATCCTTTCACACGAAGCAACAGGTCAATATAGCACTGTATATGCTATCTGATACCTTAACACCACACTATAATAGCGCGAGAACAAAGCGGGTGGACTTTAAAACAATTAAAAGTAACACTAATGCCTCAAATGTCATTAATAAAATGTCACTGTGATATACGGAGTTACAAAAACTACTTAATAGAATTAGAATAGAATTAGAATAGAATTAGAATAGAATTAGAATAGACTGCACTTTGTGATATCATGTTTTGCAAATCATCCTATTTTATCATTCAATATCACACAGGCAGAATGGTCGTGACATTGCAAAATAAGTAAGTTAGAACTGTGTCAGACCAAATGACCAATGTTGACATCCTGAAGGTGACATGGTATTATCCAAATGCCAAATTAATCACGTGCTGCCAGTCATAGGAATCATTGTACCAATATAATGGTTGGTATATAATATGATATATTTAGAGGCAGGCCACCGATTTTGCTTTGGAGTATCATGGGCATCAATTGACTGTAACTGCACAAGTCTAACTTCTGATCAAGCATAAAAAGGGAAATTGTTGAATTCTAGGGAGTCTATCAAAATATAACACAATAACATCAAAATATCTACATTAGGACATTTATGTTTAGGGGTAGACCAGGCATGCCCCACATTTGTGCATGCTATTAAGACATTCCTACAAAGACCATGTGTGCTACCAAAGTTATGGAGATTCATTTATTCTGTCCTACACACAAGTCAAATTGAAAATTACATGTCGTACATAGCACAGCTGGAACTTGCTACTGGTGTATTTACTGCCCTGTCACATGCACAGAGGTGGCAGTCAAACAATTACATACACACTGACACAAGCATCATGAAAAATAGCAGTCTTCAACAACATGTACAGCCGCCATCTTATGTGGCAGCATCCAAGGTGTGAGACTACGTCTGCAAGAGTTTAGTGGGGACAACCTTCGTTGGCCAGTTCTGTGTTGTTGGCACTATTCGTTGTGGCGTCATCACATTGACCGTGTGTCTGCGTACGTGCTTCGAGAGGTGGTCGCTGCGCATGAACCGTCGCTCACACACTGGACATGCAAATTTCTTCTCCCCGGTGTGCGTGCGTCGGTGGCGCGACAGTTCGTCGGAGCGTGCAAACTTCTTCTCGCAACCTTCCCAGGTGCATGTGAATGGCTTCTCTCCTGCATGACAGATTGAACGACAGATGTGAGTGACAAGTTCTCCAGGCTGAATCACACACCACAAAACCTTGCAGTGTACACGCTATTTAATCTTGCTGTGCTTATATTAGATTTATAAGCTATATCTGTTGATTGACTAAGAAAGTAAAAAATATAATTGCATTTTCCAAACTTAATAATAAAAAATTTCTTCAGCACATTGATTTGTGATCTTTTGAGCAATATAAAATTTTGCCAAAACTAAAACACGTTTCCACACTGCCCATATCAGCTGAACCTTAAAATAACACTCGCTGTATAAAACATTGCAATTGTTTGTATGCGAGTATGAATGTAGTGGTACAGTAAGAATGCATGTACATGTGTGCATGCGGACATGCATGTACACGTGATAGTGCACTGGGTCTCCAATTTCATGTTGGTGCAGCAGTTAGATCATTTCACCACAAGACTGTCTAACGCTTTTAGGACAGAGAATATCAGTTTTATCTAATCTAGCAAGCAATCACCTGTATGTGTGCGTAGGTGCGCCTTCAGGTGAGAACTCTTGAAGTACGTCTTCTTACAGTCTGTGTAGTGGCATACGTGAGTGCGACGCCGGTTGACACTATCAAACTGCTGCGCTGCTGCTCTCTCGCTGGGACCACCTTGTGCTGGTGGGGTCGTGGTCGCTGGTGGCGCCGTGATCGCTGGTGCAATGGGACACAGCTTCGCATCGCCTGCTTTGGAGCAGTTAGTGTTTGGAGAGCTGCCGCCTGAAGTTGTGTAATTGTTGACAACGATCACTTGTACAATCGGTACAGATGACATCGGTATGAGTGTCGTTGCGAATGCCGGCGCTACGTTAAACATCACAGGGATCTGGGGCACCTTGGTACCAGGTGATGCCGTTGTCGGCACAGGAACGTTCATGCCAGAGGGGAGAGAGTTCAACTGTGCCGGTGGTACGGATGGCGCCACATGCGTTCCAGGAGGCATGAGGAAATCACTGCTTGGAATAGTCACTGGCTGACTGCTAGAGGGCACCAGTGATGGACCCTTGAACAAAGTCGATGGAAAGGCATTAGGTGTCATGGCCATTGATGACCCTGCCGTGGTAAGCACTCCCTGTGAGCGTGATGACGCCACTGTATACAATTGCGGCGTGGGAACTCGGCGGACACTGACAATGGAGCATGGATTGCCAACATTGGCATCGGTCGAAGCTGTACGTGGCGGTTGTGACATCGTGCAGCACATAGCCACTGGTGCTGTTCTCTCCGCCGACATCACTGGAACTGTCCGACACACTGGTGATAGTGGTGCCGGTGCCATTGAAGTTCTTGGAACAGCTGTCTGCACCACCCGGCGCACTGGCAATGAAGGCGGTTGTAGCAGTGCTACCTGCTGTACTGAAGCTGCCACCTGGTGTCTCGCAGCAAAATTACTCGGTACAGGAGTCATTCCATTAGCTCGTGGGAGGTTGCACATCGATGACACGGTCACATGCGGTTGCGTCGATGGCGCTTTCTTGGTCGACACAATCACAGAAACGGGTCTTTGCGCTGTTCTAGCCTGGTTGGTTTCAGCCAGAGGTGGGGTAAGGGCAACAGCTTTTGCCCTGTCCCACTGCTGGGGAGATGCTGGTCTCTTGTTGGATCTGGAGGGGCACGCAGTCTCAACTGGTTCTCCCAGCAGCAACTGTAACACGTGATATGATAATGCAGATTTTATATGAATACATGGCCCTGTTTAAAGGAAATAACAAGGCACCAGCTAAAATGCTTTCTCTGCATGTACTTAAAGTTTAATATTGTATGTACTACACGGCAAAATAAAAAAATTTGGTAAAATTTATTTATAGGTAAAATTAGATGTTTAATGCGTCTAACTCGCAAAGCGCGCGTAGAATTCGAAGTTAATGAGAAAAGTGATCATATGGTTTTGCGACGTCAGTGATGACATGGGTTTACATTCTTTTGGAGATTTCTATGCATTGCTTCAGTATAGTTTCACTTGCGTCACAATAGTGAGTGATGGCGATGTAAATTTTCCAAAATAAAAAGTATAATGTAATGATTTCGAAAACTAACAAGAAGTGAAACCCAAGAATCATCTTCGAATTCAGTTCTTTCGGAGCAGTTTAGCGACGCCAGTAGCCATTGACTTTCTGACCGAACCATGAAAACGATCACACAGAGCTGCCAAACTTCTTCATAAGCACACACGTGACATGGTCAAACATTACTCTTCAAAATAAACATAATCTTGTCATCTCCTATACCTAGCTTCGTGGAGCTAGGCATAGATGATATAGCTAGCTTTTGTGGTTTTTGTAATTAGTTATCGTTACATGGAAGTAAGAGTAATGTTTGGCCACATGACATATGTATATGTATGGTAAACAGGTATATGAGACGTTTTGCGGCTCTAGGAGGACATTTTAATGGTAAGGTCAGAAATTAAACATCGCAAGCAAGAGTAGCGCTGACGGGTGGTGGTGATTTTGGCCCTCGGAGAATTGCCATGTTATTTCGGCTTGGTGATTTCGTTCATTGATGTGAAACGCAAGATCTACTCAGTTCTAGCTAGTAATGGATTAGCCTTCACTTTAAGGGTTTGTTATTCCTGTACTTGTCATCAAAGGGTTTAACTAAGTTTAACTAGGTATTGTTGAAGTACACTGCTTTGTCTGTTTCGTGCAGTGAGCATGAGTGGATAAAAAACTATGATTCACATTCAAAATGATCTGATGAAAAACACTGTATATATCAAAGACAATATATGCAGGTGGCGCCATTGTAATCTCAATACAATCGTTGCTCTGTATTTGACTTAATAAAAAATCTGGGGAGAATTTCCTCTGATGAGGGGAAACGCATGAAAATGTTAAATATATTATTATAATTGTAATATAGTTTATTTAAATTATTCAACTGTATATAATATTACAATTTTTGGTGTAATATTATATATATTATATGATATGAATTTTAAGGATACAACAAATTGTATAAGTTCTAATGACTGTCTTGTTGACTGTGTGTTAAAGCGAAAAAAATGTAGCTTCATATTTTATGCGAAAGCTATAAAAAGCAACAAAGTAACAATTTCCGGTTAACTTAGAACTAAATCAATGAAGAAATGAGAGAATAAATAGTATGCTTTATCCAAAGTAAGACACAAATTAAACTTTATCATCATGTGCTCGCTACACAGTGGTTTGGGCTGAGATCACTATGCCCCTTGTGCTCCTGAGGCTGAAGTTAGGGCCAAACTCCAAAGAATGCTGTCCGAATTCACTGGGCCGACATCGCCTGTATCTGCACTGATAGCTCGCTTCGATCCTAGGTGGACTGTGGTCATCGACGTTCTACGGATTGGTGGCATCAACATAGCTTCCACTACTGGGAATAATGTGGGCACATCATCCTCTTTCAAAAAGAGTTTAGCCCCCGGATAACCCAGGCTGCAACCTTCTCTGGTCTGGATCGCAGTTAAAAAAGTTTTCTCAAAGTGAGTGCTTTGAGTTTTCTCGAAGCTGTGCTTCGTCGGCTTGACATATGCTTTTTTAAAGCAAAGTTGGCTCCATAGGGAACTTAAACCAACTACATGTAACTTTATTCTTACTACTGTTTGCATTACAATAAAATGCAGCACAATAAACCATTATGACGCTCACTTCTAAACAACCGCATGAAGTCGCAGTCTCGTAGCACTTCCTTGTAATCGTTGATGTCACGTCGAAGCTTGCCAACAAGTGCGGGAATAATATGCATAATCGTGTGTTGTGGAAATGGAAATATATTATAATATGATTTCAAGCAATCGTTGTTGTTATTCCCTTTAAAGTTCTTTTCTCAATTTGAATGTTTGCTTGTCTTGTTTCAGACTCATTTCCCAAAAAATGTAACCTAGCTAGTGATGTATGCTGTAAGACATACCAGCTCATTTAATGTATCTAGTGATGTATGCTCTAAGATTCTAAGACATACCAGCTCATTTAACCTATCTAGTGATGTATGCACTAAGACATGGCAGCTCATTTAACCTATCTAGTGATGTATGCATTAAGACATGTTGGCTCATTTGTACAAATGTGTTACTATTATTTCATTTTGGTAAAATCATCACAGAAAGTATTAAATTATGTTTTACTGGGTCCGGTCAAAATTTAGCAAAGAATGACAAGTGGTCCAACTATTCACACTTTCGCAAATGATTAAAACCTATTTAGTCAATACTTTTGATGATTTAAACAAAAGATGCACTGTTTTATCGAACCAATTGGACATATTACCAGTGGTTTTTAACGTTTTTCGTGAGTTGAATTTTAAAAAATACTGTGCATAATACTTTAACTATCTGGGACATTAGTACAAATCTGAACATCAACAAACCTGATCCATGATGGACTAAATCAATTAAGGAAGGTATTTTAAAAGGATGATACAAGCAATAAATTAGAAACACATATGGTACAACTATAACAACGAAAATAATTAATTGTAAAGAAAACAAACAACTATTCATTTTGGCAATAAACTGCCATTACAAACCTGAGCAAGCTTGGAATGTTTCCTTGCAACATCACGCTGTGAAAAGCTGCTAATGTCACACAGTTCATCATCCGATTGCAGGGGCGAGATCGACTCCTCTTCAGAGGGTGGGGGCGTGAGCGGACCATCGGATGACCAGTGGGCAATTTTCGTGCGCTTGCACTGACCCTTGCTTGGCGAGCACTGGCTGATGGAAAGCAACGATTCGACGGCGACACGTTCGTGTTGGCTGCGACACACATCCACACTGGTGCCACCTGTATCAACCCCGTCACTCTGCAATAGTACACAAAGCTATGCATCAGCGGCCACAGTCAATAACACTCCAACTGACACACATCTATATTAAGGACATGTGGACGCTGACCAATACTGGGAGCAGAGCATACAAAAGAAAAGTCGGGACATTACAAATATATATATATATTTTATATATATATTATACATATATATATACACACACACACACACACATATATATATATATATAATTATATAGTGAACAACATTGTTGACAAAATACATTATACAACACAAATATAATGAAATTTTGTAAGAAGTTATGCCAGCAGTATAGTATTATTTAGAAGTCTTTATGGCATAAACATCTGATCAGATATAATAGCTATTATTAATTAAATATCCTAAACGTGAAGCAGTACCGTGATTTTTAACAATTCAAAAAAGTTAGCTGGGCCCGTGCCGTGGGCCTGTGCCAGTAGATATTATAAAATATGTGTCTTTTAAAACCGGCAATATTAATAAAGCAGTTTACCGGTATCATTTTCCAAGACCACATTTTCTACAAGGAAAATTTAAGCGGTTCCAAGTCGACGGTACCCGGCGGGTAATAAGAGCAAACACGTGGCACGGGTTAAAGATCGCGGACTTGGTTGACCCAACATAGAGCGATAGCCACGGCCGTACGCGCGCACGGCGGTGACGTAATTGCGGCCATGACCCGGAGGCTGCAGCGTAACCAAGGTAAGCAGCGGCGACACTGCTGTGGGTGTGGTGGGATCGTGCCGCTAGGCAGGCATGGTAGACAGGCACCTGGCAATGATACGCCGCTACCGCACCTACTTTGTTTCTTGATGGTGACGCCCCAAGGACGTGCCCATCTACGTGCTGTGTCAGACACTGCGCACACGTACGAGTCTATTAGACATAATAAGTATTACAATTTGGCGCCAGGCACGCGAACCAGAGCATCCCAGGATGCCGGCCAAGGTCATGGTCGGAAGAGGCCCGGCGGTATCAAACAAAGTAGATCTCTGAATAGCAATGAGGCGACATGCCATACGATATGCCCGTGTATTTTTTCTGAGATCCGATATATCGTGGTTGGTGCAACATGGCAAACGTTGCAGCTTGTGCCCGTTACTTGCGTTGCACAAGCCTAACCCCTAAGCTAGAGAAAGCCTAATTTAAGGCGACGGTCGAGTCTGTGGCTGAGCTGATGTAACCGGAGCGCAATGACCCTTGTCAATGCCCAATGCCATTGCCAGGGCAGTGCAGCCAATTGTGCAAGTGCAGCGTAACTACTAAAACTAATCATCCATTGCAATGCCAATGACAGTACTGATTTCGTTGTACAGGGCAAAAATAACCTGTTACGAATACTTAGTACCAGGCAGTAGCATTCGGCGATTTCCCAGTAGTAGTAGGCGATGTTTTGTCAGTGACAGTGTCAGTGACGTGACAGCTAAAGTGCCGACACACTCACACGGCACAGTGACCTCCGTCAACACAATTCTCACGCGCAGGAAACATGATCGGTACACTCAGCCCAGCCTGTAAGAACCTGTATACACGTGCTTGTGTGCCAGCGTGAAAAAAAAACACGTCATAACTCATAAGGGTAAAACAGTGCAGCGTGGATGTCTGGTTAGTGTCTACCGAGACTTGACGGTCGGGGTATACGTCAGCTGTAATAATGACTAACGTAGTAACGGGGCGGGAATTGCAAATCAAACGATATAGGCTAGCTAGTAGCTGGCATGTGTAAACATATGGGCATGGCTGCGATTCAAATACACACCAATCGGAACAGAGGTAGCCGTAGCTAAACCAAAATCCCAACACTGTACTACAGCCAGTTATAAAACGATTTAGTAATCTAGTAATGACTAATGTTCGCACAGCCACACGCCCAGCTGATTCGATCACACGGAAGCGAGTGGGCCTGTGGCTGTGAAGTATTATGCAGCGTGGTTCGCGTCACAGCAACGGCAACTGCAAAACAAACAGCGTCGCTGATTCTACTTACACATACACCATCTTCCACGGAACAGGCCGGCGAAATCACACATTTCTCCATCGTTTCTAGTCCGAATTCGTTGCACTAGATCGACTGAAACCCTCTTTTCGCTCGTCAAAACAAGACACACTAAACAACTCGCGAGACCCATTTCCGAAGGCGTGGCGCGCTCCACCAATGACAACGAAGTGTGTGCCGGCGTCAACCAATCAGCGTTGAATGAGCATGTGATCGGGTTGTGGTGACCGAGTTCCGATGCACGTGTTGGCGCGCCGACCTGGGCATGGCCAGAGATGTTTACATCATGTGGGCTTCGCGGTTAGCGGAAGTGTGCGTGACCGTCACCTACAGTGCAAAAGTGCACGTCCACACGTACAGCACGCGTTTAGTGCAGTGGCCGGGGATATGCGTTTTATTTAATAGTCGCCGCTATGACACTTTCAATGTCAATGCGGCCTATCCTTTTTGTGTGATGTACGCTCGGTCACTAAATAAAAGCGACTGGGTGCGTGCGTATAGCCGTAGACTATATCTAGGCCCACTCGTGCGATCGTGCGTCGGTGGGTATGCGTGTGTGCTCGTACGTGCACGAGCGGCTGGTGTATCTGCAATAACGTACACCTATGTCTATGGCTATGTTTGTGTAGTTGCGTGTGTTTGGCGTGCGTGGCGCGTTGATTATCGATTGACTGTTGTAGTGCCCAATCTGCGTTATAGGCTGATCGGTCTAATGTGCATTAAACCCAATCAATTATAGATCCGAGTTAAACCACAATGACCACTGTCCAGATTAGCACCGGGCAGCCCACGGCTACGCAATAACTGATCACGCAGACGAGTGCCAAAAAACTTCCCCTGAGCTGCGTCATTGTTGACCGCAACCCATTCATATAGGAGTTGGTAAATCCGTGTCTAAAATCCGGCTAATTAGCATTAGTTGCAATTTAGAGTAGATATATCGATGGAAACGTTTGTCGTTGCACAAAGACGTTGGCATACCGAAACTTCGTAGTTCAGGGGCGATTCCAGCATGGTATTTGAAGGGGGCATTTGAAGGGGGTAAACATGGATTATATCTTTTGCCGATGTATTCGAATTGGTACTCCTACAGCACGTATATAAATCTGTATGATGTACGACTGTACCGTCGGTACGTATACCAACAAAATAGCCATACTGTAGATTGTCCAGTGTGCCATAGCATAGCTCTACCGTTTATTGTTTTCCAACCAACGATAAATTAAACTGCTCATTCAACAGCAGCCGCGCTCAAGCGGTAGTTGTAACTAAAAAATAATTAATTAATCAATTTGTTCCGGAGCCAAAATTGGTCTGATGGGGGGAATCTTTTCTGCTGCCAGAAATCTCATTGTTGAACAGACACAGTTCGTGTCACGCACATTCATTTCTAACATTGGCAAAAGGTGACTGTAAATTTCCATGGTGCGTACGCTGATTGACAGCCTACATCATTCCCAATCACCCAGGCTTCGGTGAACGTATGGACCATGCGATCTTCCACAGTAGGTCTAGCTTCCAGGTTGGGTCATTGTACTGAAGGTTCTGGCGTTTCTTATAGATCAATGGCAAACTTGCACTGCTAGTTCTATTGTAGAAGTGTTTGCCAATCTTTCCAGCAGCAGCTACATATGCAGCTGTTGCAGAACACCTCGGCACAGGCATCTGTCGTTTGTTTCACAGTTACGATTATCCCCATCCCATGGAACGTATTCTGTCCACCTAGTGTCCTGACATTGTAGTCTGCATTATTTGCCTTGTGATCTTGCTGCGGACATTTCGAATATATTCACTTCGGAATAAGAAGAGCAAACAAGAAGGCTGTTTAGGGAGTCAGTGAGGAACTTAGACCCAAAGTGATGATGCTTTTCAATGGCTAGACCAATCATGAGTGGCATTATCAGAAACGTTGGGCGGGCAGCTTGAGCAATGGTCTGGTCTACTGATGCAATCTTCAGTTCTGCTTTTTCTCTCAATGAATATTTTCCTTAGCAGTAGGCGCACTCTTCTTTTTTACAAGACGTGGTGGGATAATGTATCTTTAGAGGCCTGTTTTCATTTTATGTCATGCTTGATGAGATCAAAAGCAACTTCAACAATTCTCATTGTCTTTGTTTCAAAGTCTACCATTTTAGGAGCTCTTCGGAATATTCGAAGTTGTGCTGCTGAATGTCACCACATCGGCCTTTCCATTGATGCTGGTGATAACGATATTGTCACCAATGTGCTCTATTAGCTTTCTTTTCATACGAGGGACACGGACAACGGAGGTACGCTCATTGACTGAACATCTTGACCGCCCGAAAGTATTTTAATGAAAAACAAATTAAGAAATCTAATTCGACTGTTATCTAAATGAATCTCTACCTTGCCGTTCAGTAGGCTACATTTGTTATCGAAAATGTCCAAAACCTGTGAACAAGTATTAGGATCCGGCGTTCACGAGATCACGTGATGGGCATATCATTGAAGTCCGCAAAATTAGCGTTCCTATCAACTTGCAATGTAAACATGCTGTTCGCCCCGAAACATTAAAATAACACATATAATAGTTAAATGATATACAATAAATGGTGGTTTATTAAAACTCCTTTGATTAGTCAGTATGTTAGAATATAATCCATAGTATATCGGCAGACATTCTGGCAGAACGTAACATCATGTTATATTGTATCAACTATATTTGATATAGTTGATACAATATAACATGATGTTGCGATAAAAAACGACCAGACTCTAACTTTAAGCGACGCATAAAATGTAGCGTTCTGCCAGAATGTCGATACGCCAACCTGAAGCTGTATCATTAGTCTGACATTGACTAATCCGGCGTCAAAGCGGCTCGCAGCGATTTGATCGGTTTAGCTGATCGGACGTTGCACTTAGAATTTCGAATTTAGCCAGGAATAATTTTGATGATTAAATACAGCTTTCAGCATTAAGTGATTTGGATTAGGATACAATTCACCGGTAAGTGTTACAACCAGGTTTTACCTAATACCTCAATATATACGATATGTATGTATGTATGTATGTATGTATGTATGTATGTATGTATGTATGTATGTATGTATGTATGTATTTATATATGTATGTATGTATATATATATATATGTATGTATGTATGTATGTATGTGTATATATATATATATATATATATATATATATATATATATATATATATATATATATATATATATATATATATATATATATATATATATATATATATATATGCACTCCACGGGCCGGGCTTTGGGTCCAAGCCCGGCCCGGCCCGCAGCCTGCTGGGCCCGGGCCGGGCCTTTACATAATTTCACGGGCCGGGCCGGGCCTGGGCCTACATATTGCGGGCCCGGGCCGGGCCTGGGCTGAAAAAAGCTAAACACATCGGGCTTGGGCCTGGCCTGGGCCTAGTGTGAGCGGGCCGGGCCGGGCTTGGGCTGGGCCTGGACATAATAAAAATATTCATACAAAACCCAGATTATTCCGGTTAATTAATGCTTAAAATTATTTCTTTAGTATTATATAGTTGCAAATTGAGACCTTGCATGGAATTATAAATGACACTAGTGCTTTATACATTGGAATGCAGTTTAACCTCTTTTCAACAATGGGGCTTCCTATGGTATCATTTTAATAATGTGCATTCTTTTAATAGAGACATTTCATATAAAATATATGCATAGTCGCATGCCCATATCTTTGTATTGTAATTCTTTAAACATGTACTGGCTTTCCAAGACACTGCGACTGTAGTAGTTGCACTTGTTTCACCGGCTTCATCATAGTTAATGCATGTCTCCCAGACTCCCATCATTCTTCTTCAGCTCAAACTTAACTTCCTATCCCTTAATCCGTGATGTCTGGACTCTGTAAACCGCATATTTTTGGCATGAATGTACCCTTTTGCATAGATCTAATGACCCCATACCAGGCCACTTAAGTTCACCTGGCTGGAAGCAGCCAGCCCCAAATATTTACTTTAGACATATTTGCAGAGGCAATCAAGCCATGATTAACCATCAACTTAATCACCCTTTGACCAAATCTATTGTCTAGGTCTTCCCTCCAAACATTGCCTGAATGACCAGCCAACTGGCCACTGCCCACTGGCCACTGCCCAGTAGTGCCAGTACCCAGTGCCCACCCCAGTTGGTAATTGGTATTTTTTCAATTGTGTGAACTAGTCTGTACTATTTAGTATCTACAATTTCCCCAGTACTGATTCATTCACACTTGTACTAATTCACACATGTCTCAACCTGATCTGTCTCAGGCTAGTGACTGCAGGCCTGCTGGAAATGCCACTGGGTGTCAGTACCAGTGACATATAGTAGTAGCTAGTACTAGCTACTAGCTAGACACTACTAAACAACAACTGACATTAGTATTTCAGTAGTAAACATTATACTGTGTTCATATATTATTTTTTTTATTTATTAAAACAATTAGTATGTTTTACAGTTTATTTGTGTTTCGTATTTCTTATAAGATTATAGTTTTATCTTCTCTAAACTTAGCGGGCCGCGGGCTTACCCGTCTTTGGCCCGCGGGTATGGGCCTGAAACTTGCAGGCCGGGCCGGGCCGGGCCGGGCCGGGCCGGGCCGGGCCGGGCCGGGCCGGGCCGGGCCGGGCCGGGCCGGGCCGGGCCGGGCCTGGGCCAAACATTCACGGTCTGGGTCGGGCCTGGGCCGGGCCTGGACCTAAATTCTAGTTTGCGGGCCTGGGCCGGGCCGGGCTTGAAAAATTGCTGCGGGCCTGGGCCGGGCCTGGACTCTAACTGCTAATTGCGGGCCGCGCTTGGGCTCAAATTATAGGCTCGCGCAGGGCAATAATATAATATATTATATATATATGTATGTATGTATGTATGTATGTATGTATGTATGTATGTATGTATGTATGTATGTATGTATGTATGTATGTATATATATATATATATATATATATATATATATATATATATATATATATATAATTACATTACATAAATGCGTTGGCATATATATATATATATATATATATATATATATATATATATATATATATATATATATATATATATATATATATATATATATATATATATATATATAATTACATTATATAAATGCGTTGGGTCTTATTCGGTTCAGTGTGTTGTATGTCCTCATTAATTATGTTTTATAGCGTGGAATATAATATAATATGCCAATGCGGTTTTGCAGTTTGATGCCAGCCCTGCCATGTTTAGTGACGTTGCAGTCTAGACATTGCACCACGTTAACCAGATACACCTTTCTCCATTCCATTCAGGAGCACAGCACGACACTGCCAATTACTCACACCTGTCTTGAACTGTGACACAACCGCGGCGGGTCTGAGACGTTGGCAGCACAAAGGAAACTACACCAAACGCTGTGCCATGATCTGTCATTCCAGACGCGCTGTCCGTCTGGTCACGCGGTCTCTCCACCGACTTCAACCGCCATTTGATCTGTTGTCCGAAGGCGCGAGCAAAGCTGCGTAAAAAACATTTAATTCTTAAAATATACTGTATATGAACGCATCACTGAATACTTCACTGTTAAAATTTGCAAAAAAATTGCTTTAAACGTTTGTTTAAAGTGGCTTGTTTTCTTGTTGAGAATGTTCAATATGATTGAGCTCTGTCGAAAACAATATTGCACCAGATGGCAAGTGGACTTATCAAGAGTCCAACAATTTGTTATCAATGTTCTAATTATCTATTAGAGACAACGATGTTACGAACGATCTAGTGATATGTCAGAAACAGCGATGTTACGGACGATCTAGTCATCTGCTTGAGACAGCGATGTTACGAACGATCTAGTGATATGTTAGAGACAGCGATGTTACGGACGACCTTGTCATCTGTTTGAAACAGCGATGTTACGAACGATCTAATCACCTGTTAGAGACGGTGATGTTACGGACGACCTATAGTCATATGTTAGAGACAGCGAGTTACGGAAGACATTGTCATATGTTTGAGGCATCAACAGTGGCCTATCTAGGATCTTGCTACGGGGGAGGCCGGGGGAGGGGGGGGCATGGGGGGCCAGGGGAGACCATGGGGTCAAGCTTAGTCCCCATAAATACCATACCAAGATGTAGTGGCGCAACTGAAAAATACGGGGAAAAAATAACCCAAAGGGGGTCATGCCCCCCTCCCCCAATATGCCACTGGACAGCGATGTGTTCAAGGTAACCCAATAATCTGCGATATTGTCAGATTGATAAATGATGACCCCCCCCCCGTATTGTGTGAACAATTGTGTGCAACGTCGTGATAAAAACACCTAATAAGTGGAAGCGGCGGTGAATATGTGGTAACATGCGTTAGCAGCCGTCGCTCCAGCGGCGAGCACGTGAAAGAGGCGAGACGCCCCACGTGTGATGCAGACGAGGATCACGCCACCCTGAAAGGACCACACCTTCCCAATAACAACTGACGCAAGCACTGACGAAAATATGTTTCAGTCATTTGGTATAGCTCTATGTTTCGATTGACCCCAAATAACATACAGGGTTTTAGTAAATTATATTTCCTGTTTATGGTGGAAACAAATAAACATACAGGTTGCACCGTTTTGTAGTCCAATTCACAGAGTTGATATATTATATTTTCTTTTCAAGCGTGTTTCATGTGATTAGAGTAAGCCCGAAAAACGACAACTGTTGAATTCTCTTGTTTTTCTCAAGCGAAATTGCAAACAGAAATCGCACGACTTCGTATCGGTCATTTATTTTTTGTATAAGGCAATTTGTTTCACAAACAGCTCGCTTTTTCGTGCGTCATACATATATTATATACTCGAGGCACGTCAGAATTTCGCCCGGCAGCTGAGTGTGTATGATGCATATCTGTATGAATTCGCGGTTATTCTCCCGAGGCGCCTAATTTCGCGCTGCAGTCGACCGACGCTCGCTGCGGGCTGTAGCCGAGCCAGCCCACGCGTCATTCGCTGAGTCAGACTGTCGGGGCCGATGACCGCAGGTGTCGCATTATTTTGTAATTCGGCGGTGAAGACACTAGTAGGACGGGAGTTAAATAGATATGTTCCCCACCCGTGCCACGTTGGTCAATTAAGCCGATAGGGTCCATTTGACACCAAAATCGTTATTTTTTTTGGCGCAGCGAAAAGACATCAACTTTATCACTGGAGACGACACCCACACGCCGCACATATGCCGCGATGTCGGTAATTTTAAAAGGTACCCCCGAAATTGTGAATGTCTGAAATACTGCAGCGCAATATGGAAGCACGTACGACTCTTTTCCAGTGTTTCCAACGTAGCCGTGTTTATTTGTTCAGCTAGGTGAACTTTTTTTAATTCAATGTTATAATTGCGAAGGAAATATATTATTATTAACGCAATTAAGTAGTACGCGCGTATAAGTACCGACAGGCAAATGTCCTAACCATCGCGTCGACAGAACCTCTGCGTTTCTGGACACGGCCAAGAAACTAAATAAAAAAAATTATTGATTATTAATGTGCTGCGAATATGTAAAGAAAATCACAGGACACATTTTTCAAGGAGCAAGAGAAACGCTGTTTCGATAACCAATGACAAAACGTATAATTAATTAAATGTAATGACACCCCACATTGGATGGAGTCTGTTGGGATAAATGCAGTTAACAACAATTAGACTGTACCATTAAGTCCAGGTGGTTTATCGGAACATATTGCATCATATTGTGTGAAACATTTCATAGGCGCACGAAAAACAGATAACTATGCGAAAATCATGTTAGTATAAGTTTCACTATTTACAGCTTCACATAAAAAAACCAGTACCTAATATCACTGCCGAAGGCAAAGAAAATACCTTACAGGTCATCAGTCTTCTGTTAGAGACTGTGGCGGTTTTCGAGTGATTCAGTCATAATGTTAGAGAGAGTGACGAGTTCCGAGTGACTCAGTCATCTATTAGAGTCAGTGACGAGTTCCGAGTGACTCAGTCATCTATTAGAGTCAGTGACGAGTTCTGAGTGACTCGGTCATATGTTAGAGACTGTGGCGGGTTTCGAGTGACTCAGTCATATGTTAGAGAGAGTGACGAGTTCCAAGTGACTCAGTCATCTATTAGAGTCAGTGACGAGTTCAGAGTGACTCAGTCATATGTTAGATACAATGATGAGTTCCGAGTGACGCAGTCATCTATTAGAGTTAGTGACGAGTTCTGAGTGACTCAGTCGTATGTTAGAGACTGTGACGGGTTTCGAATGACTCAGTCATTTGTTAAAGAGATAATGACGAGTTCCGTGAGACTCAGTCATCTGCTGGATGTACGTGCACGCACACACGCACGCACGCACGCACGCACGCACGCACGCACGCACGCACGCACGCACGCACGCACGCACGAACACAGCCTCGCGAGACTGTCGCGTGGTGTTGACCCACGTTGTTCCATTCGCTGACTACCCGGCCCATGGTGATACTTTTCCACGCTTGGTAGTGCGTATTCATGCTGGCACGTCCTCATGCAAGCACGAGTGGGCATCTCAATAACACTCATTTTCTGTGAGAGCAGCTTTTTATATGTAACACAAGTCTTGTCCCCCAACTGACAGATTGTGCACAACGTGTATTAAAAAATTAATGAGCCAATTTTATGTTGCCTTCGCGGAGAGCAATTTCCGTCAAGCCTTGTATATAGTAAATTAAAACTACGTCAAATGCAAGCTGTCACACTCTCCATCTACATGATGTATTACACTTGTTAAAACACGGTTGGGTAATAGTGAACAGCAATATACCTGCCTGGACAAGTCATTGATCATGTCCCATCTGGTTTGTGTTAAAGTGACAACATAGTTATTCACACTTGCCACACCAACAGTGCAGATATGTAATTAATTATCGTCAGCCAAGAATAATTATATTTTAGTGATATCAAATAGCACTACATTTAGAAGTTGACATTCCACTGTTTGGAATGTCCTCCAAATTAGTCATTATGGCAACAACATTCGGCGATTTGCGACGAATGTTGATTAAAACTTCGCAAACCTGATGCGTTATCAATGACTGCATTGGTGAGTTTCGATAGAGTGTGTATTGTCATTGCATCATCGTTTACCGGGATCGGCAGTTGGCCCGTGTTGCGGCATTTAGAGGCCAAGCGCGCCCAGCAGAAGCCGGCGTCAGCGTCCCCACCCGCGGCGATTGCTTGACACCTCTCTCGCGGTTGTGGATTGTCACCAGCACGAGTGCATCACGCCGACAGTGCGACAGACTGCTTCACGATCAGCCGCCGATGCATGCGATTGCCACGTTCGCCGTCATGTCGCCGTCGTGTTATGTCTTCGTCGTCGCCACGTGGCTGCTGGTGGAACGTCGGCAGTGTGCTGCTGGGAACAACGTGTGCGTGGGTACGTGTGTGTGTGTGTGTGTGTGCGTGCGTGCGTGCGTGCGTGCGTGCGTGCGTGCGTGCGTGCGTGCGTGCGTACGTGCGTGACATGCGCTCGTGCGATCGTTGTGCGAATTTCTTAAATACGGCAGAATAAATGTGTCTTTGCAGGGTTTACGCCATCCGCAAACAACAATGTCATTATGACCTAGACTCTAAGTAAAAAAAAACGAAATCTACATCAACATACCGCTGCACACAGCTGCCTGTTTATTTGGGCGAGAGCGCACCCAGAATATATTAATTATGCTTGTTTAGCCGAGATTCGTGATATTTTTGGTGCGACCCAGATTCAAATGAGGGCAGTTTTTCTTGTTAACAATAACGCGTGAATACAAAGTTGGGGCGAGACGACAGTTAGTTTTACATAGGCTGCCATTATTACTTATTATTGTTTCCTGGACACCTTATTCAACGATTTTCTTTAACCTTTCACAGCACATTAAACATATTATTATTAGCCCATATAATTAAAAATGACATATCTCCTTTTTTAACATTACCCCCACTGTGCGTGCGTGCATATGTGCGTACGTGCGTACGTGAGTGCATGCATGCGTGCGAGCGTGTGTACGTGCGTGCGTGCGTGCGTGCGTGCGTGCGTGCGTGCGTGCGTGCGTGCGTGCGTGCGTGCGTGCGTGCGTGCGTGCGTGCGTGCGTGCGTGCGTGTAATGGCGAGTGAATCATAAACGTAATAGGGCCTGTGCGGCCAACTACCGCGACAATCAGAGTGACAACACATCTCCCCAGCCGGCCCCCGCTCTCCGGCCCACGCTCCCCGGCCCCCACTCCCCGGCCCACCTTATCAGCACCGACGATCAAATCCTGAACATGCCCATGTCAGTTGTTTGCGTTCTACCTCTCAGCGTGCGGATCTATTGTTCACACTTACGTGTTCACACACTCTCACACCCACATCGACAACAATACGCATGCGCTTCTTATTTACAACGTCAACATTACACATCGATATATTTCAAACGTTTCGAAGTGTTTCTTCACATGGTACACTGTGTCAATAAAGAAACGAGAAGGCGGTATTCACACTGCCACACACAGTTGTCTTTCCGCCGTGTGTTCGTAAGCTCTGTTTTCTAATCGCGGTGTGCTGTTCATTTTCAACTACAACGAAACATCGCTAATCCACACGCCGATAATCCGGAAACCTCGGCTTCCGGACATAATTTAACAGGAACGGAATTTCTAAACGCTAATATATGTGTATGATTCGTTTATCCCAAAAAAACCTTTAATCCGGCCACAAACACTGAGAACCAAGGTGTCCGGATTAACGATGTTCCATTGTATTTCAATTTCACATTTGGTGTACGTATCTGTAAGATTGAATGTTGTACAAAACCCACGCAGTTGGTCGTTTTTGTTTGACGATCTTTGTTTTCGACTGTTGACAAAATAAAACAGTTTTTATAGATTGTGTTTAAACAAAGAATATTATGGTGCATGTTTAAACATGTAGGCGGTGTATTATGCCCGTATACAGTGCCGGGTTAACAATGTGGGGTGGGCCTGGTACATACATAGTTGTGGGAGGGTTACAGAGTGCGTAAAAGACGTAGATCGAGACGCGTGGAGGTATGACCAGGGTTGAAAAAAATAATTATTTTAAAAAATAAAAAATAAATCGGATTTTTTTATATTTAAATCGGATTTTTTTTATCTGGTATATAGACATTTATATAGATGTTTATATTTATAAACTCTTTCAAACGTGTTCTATTCAAATCGATTTTGGCACTTGTCTTAACAGAGAGTACATGATTTTTGCTTATATAATATATATAGACATTAGACAATGTCCACAAGGCCTCACCCCCTGTAGTTGCATAATCTGTCTTTGAAAGGAAAGCATGCTGTGTGTCTGTGGATGTGGCAGTGCTAATTATTGTTTGCTGAGAGGGTAGATTAGCACCTGTCCAGGGCTATGTGTACTCTAAGGGTCTCCAACCAGATTGCAAACTGGTACAGTATTAAACAATTGTAGCCTGGACTGTCTCATTTGAGTCAACATACTGAATTGGTAACAACTAGCACAAGCTCTAAGTAAGTGGACTTTAACTCAGGGCTTCTGACTTGAAAAGGTACTTCCTCTGGAAGACAAGTTTGTGTGGCTTCACTGCATTCAGAAAGGGAATAACTCAAACACACACAATGTCATAAAAATATTTGACTGTCAGGCTATCTGGTGTCAATGCAACTACACAAGTGTGCGCAATTTGTGCTTTTGTATTAAAAAACATACAAAACTTTGTAGATCTCGATGCTTGTAAACAATTATTTGTGTTAAATTCATATAAATCAGCGATAAAAAAAATCGGAAGTCAAACATTTAAAAAAAAAATCATAAATAATTTTTTTTTTTTGAGTGATTTAAATCATGATTTAAATTAAACAACCCTGCTTATGGATCCACACAACTTAGGCAACAACTAATTGGTATGTTGTGAATCATTGATTTTCCACATAACTTTCCTTATTTCTGCGTGTCCACCAGGCAGTATTGTTAAATATGTTGGAATAAATTGACATCACTAAAATGGCATTGTGTGGTCTGTTCATGTGTCAAATTTCTCTGTTATAACTCAAAAATTTTGAGTTCAGGCTTTCAAAAAAAACCTATGGATACATGACCTATTGTCCATGGTGGCATGCCGTCATAATTGGTGGCATGCCGTCATAATTGGTGGCATGCCGTCATAATTTTGTCATAAGTACATTTGGTCAAAAAAAGGTGTCAATGCAGCTACACAAGTGTGCGCACTTTATGCTTTTGCATTAAAAAACATGCAAAACTTTGTTGATCTCGATGCTTGTAAACAATTCTTTGTGTTAAATTCATATAAATCAGCGATTTAAAAAATCGGAAGTAAAAAAATCATAAATCAATTATTATTTTTTTTAGCTATTTCAATCATGATTTAAATCAAATGATTTAAATCAAACAACCCTGGGTATGACCCCATGCCACAACGTTTATTCAACTATGTTTATGCATAAGCATTCACAGATTGCTGTCGGCGACAGCGTACCAACACACACATATACAAGGAAATACAAGGCATGATAACGAACAAGAGCAAACGTCATAAAATGATAAGCAAGAATGACACCACACAATGACGTACCAGAAAATAATACAAGAAAATACAGCTTAAAACAGGGACCGTACAAGTTCTACTGAGCTAACAAAGAGTAACATCCAAATACTGTCCACCAAATTAGTTACCAAAGCTTCTAGAGATGTGATAATGTGAATAATCAAATCAGAGTGTACATATGTTGAAGTTTCTGAAACACTAATGAAATGTTTGTGCGTTTTAGCTGCACTGAAGTCCGACAAAATATTATCAAGATTAATTCAAAGCCTTATGTCCCATTCCGTACTGACCATAGTCAGATGAACTCGTCTGTTCTGGCTCACTGTGGATCGGTGCTCATCCTTGGTCAGTTTCAACTTGTAAAAAGAGCTCTCTCTCTCTCTCTCTCCGCTATAGTTACTCATTTTCAAAGTCAGATATTGGCGAAGTGATACATTCACATTGGAGAAAGCGTCCATTAGATTTCTCTTGATCAACATCTGATACACCGTCGCCTCTGGTGAGACTTCTTGCTGTAGGTTATGTGTGAGAGTTTCTGCAACTTAACTTCACAAGTTTCTCAGCAGCTTGTCGCATCTCTCGTTTCCTAGACTAGGCTCAAGTTGCAGAGAATTCCAAAGCGGTCACTGACCCCAGAGAACGCTTTGGCTCTCTTATATATGTGCAAAGTCAACATATCGAGGTCGGCGCCAACACGAAAACTCTCGCAAGCATCCAATCGGGCGTCTTCCGCTCGATCATAATCTAGAGGAGTCGATGTAATATTCCACTTGTGGGTGTGGACATTTTCAGTACAATCCGCGTATCTGGTGGCTCAGGAAGCGAATGCAGAAACGTCGCAACAATTTCAAGAAATGGACTGCCGAACTTATATCCAAATTTGCTTTCTGGAATATCTTATTCGTGGCATCAAATAATTCCAATATGCATTGCGAAAACTCTGATCGATTTGGGGGGGGAGACTGTTGTAAGGGTCTGGTTCGAGGGTACCACTTGTACCATAGTTAATCCGGCACTGCCTGTTTACATTGTAACCGGGGTAATGTTAGACTTCATACTGTGGCAGTCATTAAAAACAACTACCGTGATAGAGCGCTGCGTGTTCGTTCCTTGTTGATGCATCGTTTTCAGCAGCCTCGCCAATATGTTTCTATTTATGGGAGGCTAAAAAGATGTAACGTATTACTTAGGTCCAGTGGAAACAAGAATGGTTTATCTGACGTTCATAGTGCAACCCAACTGTTCTGGGTCACGATGTCTGTAGAATGATAGGAGTCCACAAAATTAAAGCTAATACATCCCAAGTGTAAAGAAACAGTGCCACTAGCAGAGTAGACCAAATAATAATAACAACAACAGCAATAATAATGATTTCATTTTCACGTTATAGACGTTTGAGCACGTGGGTTTCATCTATCCCATTTGTACGTGAATCAGCCCACAAAGTAATAAATAGACATTCAATGTTAAAATCAGTCAAATAAGAATAAGTTACAATATGTTGATAAATAAATCACCGCCACTATCAATACCTAACACGTTCTTGATTGTCAAGTCGTGGGTTAGATATGTACGGTGCAAATTAATAATGATGTACTGTGGCTGCGATTCACGATACGAAATGTCTACCCCGGGTAAACATAAACAAACGATACGAAATGTCTACCCCGGGTAAACATAAACAAACGATACGAAATGTCTACCCCGGGTAAACATAAACAAACGATACGAAATGTCTACCCCAGGTAAACATAAACAAAAGATACGAAATGTCTACCCGGGTAAACATAAACAAACGATACGAAATGTCTACCCCGGGTAAACATAAATAAACGAGGGACGTCACTCGAACTCGACCAAACACAATAAACAACAATATTACAAATATGTAAACAATGTTGTACTCAGTGTTGTGTTAAATATTAAATAATCAATGCGGTAACCAATGTCTTAATTAATACGGTAATGCATTTTGTAATCAATGTTGTAATGAATTGTGAAATAAATGCTGTAATCAATGTTGTAAACAATGTTGAAACCAATAGACCCTTCCCGTTACCACCACACTACCTGGTGGATTGTAATTGAACTTAAAGATTCGGGTAAATCCGAGAACTTCACCCTGTTCGGTGTATATGTATGTGATTCTGTTACCCGAATATTTACGTTCCATTATAATCCATCAGGTAGCGTGGTGGCATAACAGGAAGGGTATATTGTGTAACCAATGTTGTAATATATGTAATCGATGTTGCAATGTATGCTATAATACATATTGCACTCGATGTTGTAATCTGTGTAACTGTTTTCGATGTGGCGGTAATCGTTGTAAATCAATGTTTCAATATGTGTCGTGATATGTGTTGTAATCGGTGTTGTAATTTGTGGTGTAATCGATGTTGTAATATGTGTTGTAATCTGTGTTGCAATCAATATAGCAATCGATAGTATAATCGATAGTGAAATCGATATTGTAGTCGACATTGTAATCGATTTTGTAATCGACAATGTAATCGATACTGTAATCGATTTGGTTAGAAATAGTGTTATTTTATAAAATAGTTACAACGACTATAAAATAATATAAAATAGTTACAATCATTCTACAGATAGGTTTCACATCTTTGCGACATTGTCATAGTCAATGCTGCCATCTATCAGATACTTTCTTATCAATCCGGTAGTCCAAACAATAACAAGTGCAGTGCCATCGGTATTGCCAATATGTTTATGTTTTAATTTTGACTTAAGCACTTAAGACTTAGCACCACGACACCCCGATGCGTATACACTTGAACATGCACGTGTTAGTCAAGGAAAGTGCTTGGAGTAAAAATATATGTGACTTGTAGTATTTTGCTATGAACTAATTGTACAGTGTCTTGTACGCATATTGACAAATCATCGAACTGCTTCCGGTTAAAACAAGAATTTTGGGTCAGACTTGGAAGGGCAACACACATTTGGGGAATTACAGCTATTAAGAGAAATAAGCATATAAACACAAAATGGCCCAACATAGGGTCCAGGTGAGTGTATCATGCGCTGTGTAATGTGCGTACTTATGAAAGAAAGTTTCTATGTTTTGTTGTTAACACGCTATACCCAATTATCGTTCATATTAAACGAAAACACGTTTCTCCTTATAGTGCTAGTTAAACCGGTTACCCCATACCTTGGTTGTCATTTTAATTTATCCTTTAATGCCAGTGACATATCGGTGAACTTGGTGCTTTATTTTGTGTTACGAGGAATTGATGCAATGATGGTTCGGAGCACTGTTAATGAATAATCAACACGGAATGAGGAAGATATTTAGGGTCAAACGTATACACGGGCAAATGAATTAGCTTGAGCCCCTGTAACTAATATTTATATATATATATATATAAAACAGGGTATGCAACTAGGAATGACCCCACTCACCTTTCAACATCCGTATCTGGGCGTTGCGAAATCCAAATACTACAACCATACACAAATATTCCAATGAATAAACTTTCACTATACCTACTTGTCATTAAAAACATATCTAAGCTAGCGCTGGGCCTAAAATCTGTTTAGCCAATTTGGCTAAAGGTTCAAATTTACTTTAGCCAAATGAGATTTTGTTTAGCCATTTTTTAGCAGACACTAAGATGACAAAACGTCAAAATAAAAAAAACATGACATAAAAAAATGTGTTATGGCCTCGTAAAAAAAAGAATCTAGTTTCTTGTCCCCGTCCATTTCCTTTTTTGTCTCCGCCTCCTGTTTTATTTACTATTGAAAAAGATTATTTAAAAAAGTTTTTCCGGTTCTGTGAAGAAATCTTTGTCGAAACAAAATTTGCTGTACGAAGTACTGTTATACTCTTTCAGTTCACTCGTTATTCATCATACAAGGTGTAGGGATGTATGTGCATTCTACAGAGTCTAAAATAAGATTCAAATGATGATGCCTTGCATTAAATAGTCTTGGCAGACTCATTTACAAAATTCCAGTCTCAATCAGTATAAATACCATTCAGGTGTATGCCTGTGATACATACTAATGAAACCATGGTCAAACCTGCACATGACATTTATAAATATATTCAACATTGCGTTTGCTTCTTGTTTCTTTCTGGTCAATTTAAGTAGTGTTCCGGTGTAACAGGTATGTGCCATATTACATTTACGTAAATGTTTCTATAAATATATTCAACATTCCGTTTGCTTCTTGTTTCTTTCTAGTCAATTTAAGTAGTGTTCCGGTGTAACAGGTATGTGCCATATTACATTTACGTAAATGTTTCTATTCATCTGCCATTCCCACTAAAAAGTAATGTATTTGACAATGGAATGGCAGGCTATAATAGTAATATACATCATTGACATGTTCCATATTGCATCGAAAAAAACTAATGCTTATCAACCACAGTGAACATCTAAGACATGGCGGCCATCTTCGAAACTAATACCAAAAAATTCATAAATAATAAAGGCCTCCCTCTAACTTAAAAAAGAAACTAGTTTCTTTTTTTACTAGGTCTAATATACGATATATAATATAAACATAATATACGTATATTAAACATATAGATAGTCACAAGAGAACATAACACCAATATAAATTAACATAACAACGTTTAATTATAAATATATAATACAAGAAAATCGAGCACACACACTGCAAATCTCCAACACTGAGAACGTCACCATGATGATACAAGTGTCGCCCCAAATGTCCACCACCACTATTCTGGTCTCTGCGACAGTGTCCACCCGTTTCACTAAGAGTGAATCCGGGACGCTGCTCCTTCACCGTACAGATCTTGAAGGCTTCCTCATGAAAGCGTTCTTAGCTGTCGGGAGACGGTGCATCGCTTGCGTCAACACGGTCCGCCTATGTGCGATAATCGCCGAGTTCGCGTGATCGTTCGCAGTGACGAAGTCTATCTGTCTCTGGCGCTTCGGCAATAACATCGATCTCCGGTGGTCTGCACATATATTGTATTTTGCCAAGTCTTCTTGGGCTTGGCGCAGTCCTTCCCGGTGACAAACACATTCTTGCTTTCGCGTGCACGCAAACTTTGCAGCGAAAGACGTGGCTTTTGCTAGGTATGTGACAAAAAAATTCAACCTACATGGATAGACATCAATTGAGTATCATTGTACAGAGCCTGAAAAAACTTTAAAATGCCTTTGAGATATTTGTTCTAGGTTGAATATTAGACAAGTTATGACATTTTAAAGATTAGGTGCACCACCCGTTTTTCGGCCTTGTTTTACTAGAAAAACAAAAGAAAAGTTGTGACCTTTTGGGCCAATTATGGTTCACTTTGAGAATACAAAGTGTCATAACTTTTTTAATACTGAAGAGATTCTAATGAAACTTTAGGGGAGATAGCCCCTTTAAAACACAAACTGTTGATGCAGTCTTCACTTAATTCATGATTTAACTAAATCATCAATTAATGATCTTAATTACTTTGATTGATAAACAATACACATTCATTGATAAATTAAAATATCAGAATGCAACATTTCCCCCCAATTTTTATTATAGTATTTTTTTCATTGCATCTATACCAAGAAATAACAAATGTGATCATAGTACACTGTTTCTTTAGCTTTTTTCTATCTTTCTGGTAATAACTTGATGTTATTATTAATTAATAATTAGCTAAATTAGTGAATATCAAACGTTTCAGGACAGACCTGAATTCAATAAACCTCTGAAGTAAAAATCATGCAAAGTAAAGACATGTAAGGTTCTACATATCAAGATATTCTAATTAGTTCACCCTTAATTAACTGTCTGCCGTAATCGACCGACTCACTGGCCCATATGTGACGACACAGACGTTTTTTTTATAGTTTTGATTGATTTTTAGGGGTCTTTCATGTATTTTTTCAAAACTTCACTCGATAACTACCCAGCCTAAAAAACTTGGGTAGGCTTACTATTAATATCATGAATAAGGTAGAAACAAACGTTTAGAAAGTTCAAGTAAATGTATGAAGTAATGATAATTTTTTTTAGCAGAATCAACAACCCACAAAATTAACTTAAATTCATAAAATAGAAGGTGCTAAATAATACAATACACCAAAAAGAATTATTTTAGTATGATCATGGTGGGCCACGGTCATTTAAACGATGACAAACAGGGGATTGTCGCTATGAAATTCAACCCGATCAACCATTTGTCGGTTTGATATGAAATTTTGCTAACTCTAGAAAACAATGTGCTAATAGTTTAATTTGCCTCAGATTTGGCACACACATAGACAAGTATATGGAAATACAAATTATAAAGGTTTGAAAGAAAAATTTAGTTACCTTCAGGTAAATGGTCGATGACTTTGACAGTCAAAAACTTTGACGTAAATATTTTTTGACTTCTACAAATCGGATTGGAAAATTTCGAAAACGACGCGTCAGCGGAACATGTTAACTACATCGTCACAATGAGTGTTCTCCGGGAGCTCCTAAAATACGCCAGCCAAACGCACAGCAAAAACACAGTCACCGGGCGAACGAACGAGCACGGAGATCGACGTCGCGGCCAAAGTGATTAGCGCGTATGTAGGCCGATAGTCGCGTACCTACTTTTGCTATCGTGAATAAGCCACGCAAAACGTACGAACCAGTCCGCCTTTTTCCTTTCCGCGATCTTCGCTGGCCGAAGTACATTTACGAATCATTTTAACCGATAACAAATTTAAAAACTGCGAGGAAGTGAGCTCCCATATGTTAAGGTTATAATATTATTTTGTAGCTGCCCAGCAGGATGCAAACTTTCGCTGAGAGCAATTCCATCATTGGCTTATCGCCGGGCAATTATAGATTAGGGGGTGCGAAAAACAATTCCACGGATGGCGGGCAGCTATGATTCACGGGTTCACCGCCGCTTACATGAAAATGCGCGTTAACATGATCGTAAATGCGTTTCGCCAAATTGGCGAATAGTTTTGTTTTCCTTTCGCCAAATGGGAAACCGTTTCGCCTATGGCGCAATTGGCGATCAGCAGCGCTAGCCTAGCATATATGGATTTCTTATGAAAAGAGGTATGTTAACGACTGTACACACAGAAAGCGTGGCAAACTTTTTTGTGGGTAGACTAGGGTAGGGGTAGGGGCGTATATCCTGCAGTCCCAAAATAAACTTTCTTATCTGACAATAGCGATGCAGATATGCATCAGAGGCAGAGCAAACAACTGTATTTAAAACTGACATGCTCTAACCTCGCTACATATGTATTCCACGAAATTCGATCATATCAGATACTGTCATCAAGAAGCAAATGAAAAAAAGGATATGAGAACTTAGATTAGGATGGCTCTCGTCATCTGGTTTGGTTCAGGACTCGGAAGATGAGATCTCCCTATTCAGAGTTAGGCATTCAGAGTTTCCAGTTCCAGTTGTTTATGACCAGTGCTTCATAATCATATAATGTCTCCTGGTTTGACCTGAATTTATCTACTCTTGAGTGCCAAATAATAGGCCGAATAACAGTATAGGGTGGCAAATTGTACAAAACAAATAATAGTATAGTGCTAAAAAGGCACTAGTATACTTGTCTTTTTTAGCGGTGAAGATATCTTTCACCATTTTTACTTGACGTAAAGCCAAGTCGTTTTTAGAAACTGTGCGGATCACCATGTATTTTGGTTTTTTTCTGCCGAATATGCATACACTTTGTGCGTATTCACATTGCCTCAGATATAGTAGCCACATTTTATATCTGAGAAAAACCGGGGAATTTTCTGTTTTTAAATGGACATTAATGTTTCATTGAATTGAATACCCAAGGCCAAGTCCATTTCAGGGGAAACTGCCACCATCCGGTTACGAACGGTTTGAGGCGTAGCGCACAGCGGCCATTTACTGTCGGTTTATGAAAATCTAACGCTTCGGGATCAAAATCTAAGATCTAGAAGCATGTGATCCCGCTAAATTCACAATTGTAATTCTAAAGGATGACAACATCAGAGCCATCAGAGGGAGCCACATGCAACTCCAGTTGAGAGCAAGTGATTTTAGCACGAGCGGTAAACCACTCCGTGGATGATTGATTAGCACGAGCAATAGGGAGTGAGAGCGATTGCTATCTTAAAAAATTGCCACGATTATCGGAAAACGTAGGCCGAAACAAATGTTTAAATCTAATACTAGTATAGTGCCAAATAAGGTGTGTATAGGGTGTCATTTTTCATCAGTTAAATACGTGTATAGGGACGTTTATTCGGCACTCAAGAGTATGTGGTTTTTAAAACTGAACTGTTACATGATTCATGGCATGACAGAGAAATGTCAGAAAAAACGTCCACATTTACAAACGAACAAAACAGTTATTTAGTTCGGGGAAAAACAACAATAAATGAAATAAACCACACATAATTGCAGAATAATAATAATACAGCCAAAGTTTTATAGCATACGGAAGGGTTGAAAGTAAAATGTTGTATCTGGTGAAAGATGACACTAAACAGTTGACTTTAGCAATCTAACAGTAACGTAGCATTGATTATTAACTAATTTCACACTAAACGACATATAATAATTCTTGGACATTTTAAGTGGTGGATTATTTGATGGTAAGCTTGCTATTACAATGGATTATTTGATGGTAAGCTTGCTATTACAATGTTTGAACTTGCTCTGACCTATACAAATACTGTTTTTTCAGCAATGGGCAACATTTGCCCGCATGTGGTGGCTGTACGATGCCAAGTGGCAGTGTCCCTTCCAGTCAGCTCCTGTTATCATTAGACATCTACAGGGACAGCACAAGCCTATCTACCATCCACTGAGTGAGTATCTGTTTCTGAATTTCTATGTAGCTTTATGCAGCCCATTGCAATATATAATATTACTGACAAATAATTTTGCTTTACATAAATTACTAGTATTACCACTTTATTCTTAAACATTCCTTGGCATGCTAGATATGAAATAGTAGCATGAATTGCATGCTGCTCATATAAAAATGTGATATTTTATAAAAGAAATGCATGCATTGTTTGCCTCAGGTGACGTTGGAGACCATGTTGTTGTGATCAATACAGAACATATTGCAATGGAGGGAGATCTTTGGAGAACGTGGAGACACTTCCACCACACAGGGTTAGTATGGAACATAGTCTTTTGTACATACACGTATTTCTTTACGTAAACAATGTGTCCTATTTTTAGTAACTTCATTTATTGTTGTGGGATATCTTGATTCACCATGTGGAGTAGGCACTATACAAAGTTGTTTGATTTAAATCATGATTTAAATCACTCCCAAAAATCAATGATTTTTATTTTAATTTAAATGATCAATTACATTAAGAGCAATACAATTATAAGTATCAAATGGGATTAAAATAATAAAATAATAAATTAAGGTATATAGTTAAACAGGACAAAGTTGCTAAGGATTTAAAGTAATTGAATTTTTCAGCATGTAAATGTTAAGCACTGGTAATAAACTGCTGACAGTTCTGATACAGTATTTTTTAAAGTCAACCTATATTATAATTATATTACCAGAATATATAATGTTTCACCAGTCTAAGATCATGTACCCTCTGTTAAAACTCATGTATACATCAGATTTAAAATAAATCTGATTTAAATTTTAAAAAATCTGATTTTTTTAAATCATTATTTTTTTCCAGCCCTGGCACTGGAACACATTCTGACATTAATATTAGCAATGTAGCTATCTTTACATTTATATTCCATCTTGTATGAAGAATACTTTAAATAACAAAATGAGTAAATCTTTTTACCATATTACTCTGGAAGATTTTTTACTATCTGTAATAAAATAAAAAGAACTCTATAAAGAAGCGATATCTATACAGCAAGAAATTCCATAAAATATAAATGCTGTAACAAACGCGGTAGTTGCAGCAGCTGACAGTGTGATGTTGAAATAGAAGTGTTTTTCTCTGCCCAGCTACCCGGGAGGATTCAGTGACACCAGAGTCTGGAAAGTTCACGAAGCCGATCCAACAAAAGTAAGTGTGGAATTAGATTTTCATTAAATTCATAAGTGTCTTGTTTATACATTTGTTTTTAGACAATTGCTTTATTTGTATCATGTCATGATTTAAGTAACTTTATAAATAATTAATTTCAGGTTCTTCACAAGCAAATCTATAGCACGATAAAAGGGAACCTGCTTCGGAGACCCATCATGGCACGCCTACATCTATATCCTGATGAAGTGAGTATTTTAATGTCTTGCAATGGCCCGTGTAGCCTTAAGTATAAAATGGTCCAAGTAGTCATAGAAATGAGATGATCCATGTATTCCTAGAGATGTAGAGATGAGATGGTCCATGTAGCCCTAGAGATGAGATGGTCCATGTATCCCTAGATATGAGATGGTCTATGTAGCCCTAGATATGAGATGGTCCATGTAGCTCTAGAGATGAGATGGTCCATGTAGCCCTAGAGATGAGATCAGATGGTCGATGTAGCCCTAGATATGAGATGAGATGGTCCATGTATCCCTAGAGATGAGATGGTCCATGTATCCCTAGAGTTGAGATGGTCCATGTAGCCCTAGAGATGAGATGGTCAATGTAGCCCTAGAGATGAGATGGTCCATGTAGCCCTAGATATGAGATCAGATGGTCGATGTAGCCCTAGATATGAGATCAGATGGTCCATGTATCCCTAGAGATGAGATGGGCTATGTAGCCCTAGAGATGAGATGGTCCATGTAGCTCCAAAGAACAGGTGGTCCCTATAGCCCCAAGGGTGAGATGGCCCCTATAGCCCCAAGGGTGAGATGGCCCCTATAGCCCCAAGGGTGAGATGGCCCCTATAGTCCCAAGGGTGAGATGGCCCCAATAGTCCCAAGGGTGAGATGGCCCCTATAGCCCCAAGGGTGAGATGGCCCCTATAGTCCTAAGGGTGAGATGGCCCCTATAGGGAAGCACATATCTCTACATAGAATCGAGTTACAATTGTCTGTCTCAGCAACGTTTTAATTTATATAGAAAGAACAAACTGTGCAGGTTTGTGTTGAAATATGATGTAAGAAATTGCAATTATGACTTTAGATAATTGAAGGTAATGATTGTAATCTGCAGAATGTTCCGGAAGACATTCTCAAGAACATCACTGGGCAGATACGGCAACAGAGAGAAGTGCCAAAGAGACTGGATGACTACACGCAGGAAGAACGAGATGCTTTCCCACGCCTTTTTGAATGGTCAGTTAATGTATCAGAATTACAATGTTTTAACCAAAACTATGCTCAGAATTTAACATATTCATAACGTACAAAGTGGCAGAAATTTAGTTTTGCAAATTTCTTAAATATCGTGCTCTTATGTCAGTTGTTCAGTGCGCATTATGTTATTTTAAAACTGATGTCCGATCAAGTCATACAACTTCTGGTGACGTCCACATTGAGCTGTCTCCAACCAATCCTGTCTCTTGTTGCCTCTCTCAACTTGTCCATTTTCAGCTTTGTTGTATCTTTGATCTCATCCATTCATCTCGTGAGGTCTTCCGCTTGCACCTTCGCTCATTTATGATCATTATCAGCTTTTCCAACCTGTCATCTTCTGTCATATGCATCAGTCTGAAGTATGGCAGCTTCTGTGAGATTAGATCTTGCAGTGGGAGGACCTGATTGACTTCTTCAAGATCAGACTGTTTTAACATTAAAACTACCCATTGCTAATTAAATTCATACTGATCAGTTGCCACCTGTTATACGCATTTTGTGTAGCAAATCTTTAACATGTTTACTCTTTGCTCATTTTTGCCTTCATATTATAAGTGTATCATGAAAGGTCAATATAATGGTTGTTCTGTTCTGTTTCAGGCCAGAAGATTATGTACCAAACCCCGGCAAGAAGACGGTGAAGTCTTGAACATGGCAGCTTCATGAGAACACCAAACAATGTATATGACTAACAAAACACTACAGATACACGGATCAAGAACCTGTTTTCTATCAGAACACCCTGACAATTTTGTATATCTCAGTTTTACCAATGATCATGTATTTAAAGCCAATAAAGATATTCACTTGCTTCATTGTTATTATTGTTTTATTGGACACATTTGTTTTGTTCACTGCCAAATTGCCAATACTTTTCAAATGTAATTCTCCTGGTAAACTTTGATAAGTAAAACTAGTAAATTGATTCAATGAATTGTCAAGTTATGATATTAAACATATTTCGCAACATGTTTTGAGAAATATGTCTAATGGATCAAGAATGCCACAAGTAACGACACATCTGTGCTTCATTCAAACGTGTCAATGAAAAATACATGTTGCTTAACATCAACGTTTATTTTAATAAGAACATTAAACATACACTCCCAAAGTAGCGCCATGTTCGCGTGCTAGCTGGTAACTGCGAAAAATAGTAAGGCCGATGATTATGATTTGTAAATATTCAGGCCCGTCCTGAGGGGGGGTGCGAACGAACCCCCCTTTTGAGATATTTTTCTTGACTGTAGCATAATAAGAGGTGTTCATCTTAGATCTTTGCCTATTCAAGCTGTTGCATGCCCTACACCAGGGTACTTGACCCCCAACCCTGCTCTACACATTCACCTGGAGGGACTACACCAAGAAACAAACCATGTCGGTGTGCATCTAAATTAATTAATAAACCTTAACAAAGGGTTGTGCAATTTGCAAATGTAGATATCCCACAAACATATGACGTGCAAATAAACACACACACACACACACACACACACACACACACACACACACACACACACACACACACACACACACACACACACACACACACACACACACACACACACACACACACACACACACACACACACACACACACACACACACACACACACACACACACACACACACACACACACACACACACACACACACACATTCAATATAATGTAATATAAGACACTTATAATGCGCTAAAATCGTCGGGAGACTCAAACTCGGGGGTTAAGCAGTCTCTACTCGATAAGCAGTTCCAGTTGTAATATATATATATATATAATATATGTGCGTGCGTACGTATAATATTATATGTGCGTGCGTGCGTGCGTATAATATTATATGTGCGTGCGTGCGTATAATATTATATGTGCGTGCGTACGTATATCCCAGCATGTTTCTCAGACCACGTCATCATCAGTGTTCTAAAATCGTCGGGAGACACGAGCTCGGCAGCGCACCAAACAAAAGGGGTTAAGCAGTGTATATATTTACACACGCGCACGCACACACACGCACACACACAACACAAAATTATATATATATATATATATATATATGTAATATTATATGTGCGTGCGTGCGTGCATATGTACGTCCGCACGTATAACCCAGCATGGTTTCTCAGACCACCTCATCATTAGTGTTCTGCTTAAAACTTGTCTTAAGGACAGGATCGCGACACAAGGCGATTAGTGTGGAATGTTCGACCAACAGGGCCGAAACCAATCGCTCATTACTACCGGACACCTGTTGATTCCAGTCCAATTCCATATTAACTGTTCGTACATCGTATACACTGATTATTGGTTCGTAACACGGCCAACATGTATTAAGATCGGTTAAGTGTGTAGTGGCCTAATGTTGCCACCGCGTTTCAGTTTGTCTATCAACTTGCCCCAGAACAAGACCTGTCCCTCGGGGTCGTCTGTCCATTGTATGTACGACCTGCTCAAGATGCCTTCGAGTGTCCGCGTCAACTGCGACGTGGGAAACTCGCGCAGTATAATCGGCACGATGACATCACGTTCTTGGCTGATGATGCGGCTGCGGGCGAGATGCATCTCGAGGAGACACCAGTTGCTGGAGAGGAAGTCCGGAGACAAGACGAGCACGGTGTAACGACACATGTCGATGCTCTCCCGAATCATATCCTCCAGGACGCCGCCCGGCATGAAGTCGCGATGGTGGACCACCGTCGATATTTCGTTGTCCTCCAAGTGCTGAAGCAGATCGTTACACACCCAGCCACGATCGTTCGAGTTGAAACAGATGAAAGCATCTCGCTTGTACACCTTATCGACTTCGGCGACAGCAGGCGACCTTCCTCCTCTCAACCGATGACAACAGAAGGCCATCTTCCAGCGATATCGTCTTAAGACAAATATGACAACAGGAAATGCAATTATGATAACTACCAAAGTAAGAGACAGGGATATAATAAGTGTATTATTCCAGACATTGGTGGTCATTTTTTCTCTCAAAGGGTTAACTTTCTCATCTTTCCCGGTAACGATCGATTGATTTCCCTTTGAACTGCGTCCATCATCTTTGTCGTGGTCGGTTTTGTGGTCAATACATGCGTATCCCGGAGATTCGATGTCAAAGAGCAAATTCATTGAATTGTTCCCGTCAACGCAAAACGTGTTATCCTTGTTGACAAACTTCACCCGGGATGTGTGGATCCAGTTGACGAAGTCGCAGAGACATTGAAGCGGATTTTCGCTCATGTCAACTGTCACGTTCTTCTCTGCCGCAACTTGCTCCAGCTCTGTTCGTGTATCGAGAGGGAGCGTGGTCAGGTTATTGTGGCTGAGGTTTAACGTTTCGATTCTTGTCAGGGTTTGCAGGTTCACCTGAAAACGTCTGAGCCAATTTCCGGAGAGGTTGATATTTTGTAAATGTTGTAGGTTTGAAAATTCCTTTAACGGTATTTCTGTTATGTTGCATCCAGCCAAATCAAGATTTTGTAGTTGTTTGTTATAGTTGAAGAGGCGGTTTTCAATGTCGTTCGCGACGACGTCACCGATGTCGTTATTTCCTAGGAGTAGAACTTTCAAGTTGGGCATCTTGTTAAATAAATATTTGTCGACACCATCCGCATTGACATTCTGTAAGTTAAAGTATTCAAGTGCATGAAGTGAACCCACAGAACACGCAATCGGTCTTGCACAACGCGAGTTGGATATGTCGACGTATTTTAGCACTCTTTGTGCGTCTATTAATTTGAACTGGTTGAAGAGATCAACTGCCGTGTTTCTCATTAAGATAAATTCTAGACGCGGCCCCACCGTCACTTCAGTAATTCCATTGCAACCATTGCCCAAATTTGAGCAACTAAAAGTTTCGTTAAATGATCCAAGGTTGTCCATTTCACTGATATTCAAGGTTGTCAAGCGTGGGTGGTTCTTCCAGAAGGAGGATGCAGACATTGACCCATTGATAACGTTTTCAGCGAGTGATATGAATTCTAACACAGGCAATGCCTTCGAAGGAGACCCTTTGAAGAAGCTGATATAATTTCGTCCGATATCTAAATGCTTCAGTGACGCGCCCATCGAACCATTCTGGAATAAGTCGTCGATGTTGAGTTGGGTTTCATTGTGATTTTTCGAATGGATACCGTATAAAAGTAGTGTCTGGAAACTGCGGCTCGTTATGCCTCCCAGTACCCTGGCGTAGTCAGTGTAACCCAACATGTTACTGCTTGAGCCGATATATCGAAACGTGAGCGACTGCAGCGACACTAGCGGCTGCAGCAATCCCGGGTACATGTGCTCCATTTCATTCATGTGCGTTATTGTCAACGAGCGCAAGTTCGTCAAACCCTCGAAACATCTGTCCACGATGTGTTTGCATCCATAGAGATTACGCAACACCAGGTGCGTCAGACGTTCCAAGCCACGAAACACGTTGGGACGCGCGAGTGAAAATTTGACCTCTTCTAATATCAGTTCCCTGATGTTAGTCGCATTTTCGAACGTCAGTTCCAGTGAAATGCGTCGATCGATGCAGCATATCTTCAAGCGCGTTTCGTTCAACGGTGTACCCAAAACATTCCCTCCAGGTTCCATCGGTGACCATCTTTTGTCTTCACATGTAATTGCTGTGCCATTCACAAGAAAGCTACCGACTACTCGCTCACAGGTGAAGTCCGAATGACAAGATTGCTTTGTGTTCGATATGATATAGGAAACGAACACAGGCATATAATATCCACAAAGTGGCTCGATTATCCACCAGGGTGGTAGTTCTTCCGCAGTGTTCGGGATGACCGCGCACAGCAACAATAGCGCTGCAGCAGCTGACATGGTCTTTCACACGAAGAATGCACGCGGGTCGGAGTTGAGTTGTAGAACCGTAACACCGGGAATAGTTGTGTTGTAGAACCGTAACACCGGGGGAATAGTTGTGTTGTAGAACCGTAACACCGGGAATAGTTGTGTTGTAGAGCCGTAACACCGGGAATAGTTGTGTTGTAGAACCGTAACACCGGGAATAGTTGTGTTGTAGAGCCGTAACACCGGGAATAGTGGATCTGGAACACATTAACACATATTCTTAGACAAACAAGCGCATTGAAAATGAACGCAAACTTCAAATTAGCCAACTGGAATGATTCATCGTCACACACGTGGCGTATGTATGGGGGGGGGGGGAGGGGGGGAGAGGGGGCGTACAAGCGAAAGGCTGACCTTCTCCAGTGGCATATTTTGTCTATTAGGGTTTCCTTGTAGGTGTATCGATATTCATAAAGATTTAGCAGAATTGTTATCCAATGCAACACACTCCACATGGCAAGTGCACAATGGAGCCATTGTCTTGTCAGGAATCCAATGTTCTTTGTTTATAGCATTTATTTAGGCATCTACGTTCGAACGTCTTTATTTTGTAACCGAGGTCCTTCTTACTATATGACATCTACGTTCGAACGTCTTAATTTTGTAACCGAGGTCCTTCTTACTATATGACATCTACGTTCGTACGTCTTTATTTTGTAACCGAGGTCCTTCTTACTATGTGACATCTACGTTCGTACGTCTTAATTTTGTAACCGAGGTCCTTCTTACTATATGACATCTACGTTCGAACGTCTTAATTTTGTAACCGAGGTCCTTCTTACTATATGACATCTACGTTCGTACGTCTTTATTTTGTAACCGAGGTCCTTCTTACTATATGACATCTACGTTCGAACGTCTTAATTTTGTAACCGAGGTCCTTCTTACTATGTGACATCTACGTTCGTACGTCTTTGTTTTGTAACCGAGGTCCTTCTTACTATGTGACATCTACGTTCGTACGTCTTTATTTTGTAACCGAGGTCCTTCTTACTATGTGACATCTACGTTCGTACGTCTTTATTTTGTAACCGAGGTCCTTCTTACTATGTGACATCTACGTTCGTAGTCTTTATTTTGTAACCGAGGTCCTTCTTACTATGTGACATCTACGTTCGTACGTCTTTATTTTGTAACCGAGGTCCTTCTTACTATGTGATATCTACGTTCGAACGTCTTAATTTTGTAACCGAGGTCCTTCTTACTATGTGACATCTACGTTCGTACGTCTTTATTTTGTAACCGAGGTCCTTCTTACTATGTGACATCTACGTTCGTACGTCTTTATTTTGTAACCGAGGTCCTTCTTACTATGTGACATCTACGTTCGTACGTCTTTATTTTGTAACCGAGGTCCTTCTTACTATGGGACATCTACGTTCGTACGTCTTTATTTTGTAACCGAGGTCCTTCTTACTATATAACATCTACGTTCGTACGTCTTTATTTTGTAACCGAGGTCCTTCTTACTATATAACATCTACGTTCGTACGTCTTTATTTTGTAACCGAGGTCCTTCTTACTATGTGACATCTACGTTCGAACGTCTTAATTTTGTAACCGAGGTCCTTCTTACTATGTGACATCTACGTTCGTACGTCTTTATTTTGTAACCGAGGTCCTTCTTACTATGTGACATCTACGTTCGTACGTCTTTATTTTGTAACCGAGGTCCTTCTTACTATGTGACATCTACGTTCGTACGTCTTTATTTTGTAACCGAGGTCCTTCTTACTAAGTGACATCTACGTTCGTACGTCTTTATTTTGTAACCGAGGTCCTTCTTACTATGTGACATCTACGTTCGTACGTCTTTATTTTGTAACCGAGGTCCTTCTTACTATGTGACATCTACGTTCGTACGTCTTTATTTTGTAACCGAGGTCCTTCTTACTATGTGACATCTACGTTCGTACGTCTTTATTTTGTAACCGAGGTCCTTCTTACTATATAACATCTACGTTCGTACGTCTTTATTTTGTAACCGAGGTCCTTCTTACTATATAACATCTACGTTCGTACGTCTTTATTTTGTAACCGAGGTCCTTCTTACTATGTGACATCTACGTTCGAACGTGTTAATTTTGTAACCGAGATCCTTCTTACTATGTGACATCTACGTTCGTACGTCTTTATTTTGTAACCGAGGTCCTTCTTGCTATGTGACATCTACGTTCGTACGTCTTTGTTTTGTAACCGAGGTCCTTCTTACTATGTGACATCTACGTTCGTACGTCTTTATTTTGTAACCGAGGTCCTTCTTACTATGTGACATCTACGTTCGTACGTCTTTATTTTGTAACCGAGGTCGTTCTTACTATGTGACATCTACGTTCGTACGCAGTATTTTAATGAGGCCTGAATTTTGCTTAATTAAAACATTATAATTAGCTCTGTTTCAATAAACGTTACACGTCTACTTATCATGCCAAATATTTAATTATCCCACATTTGTTCTGAATATTTATGTCAGTATTGATTGCAACATTGATTCCTTCGATGGTTGTATCTAGTATACGATCCCATAGATATTGTTCGTTTCCATCACCTTTAACCTTTTCTAATTTAAAACTTCCCCATCTACGAATGCTCTTTGTTTTTTGTTAGTTTGCCAGTTTATTATGCCATCCCCTACTCCGTGTACATTATGCCATCCCCTACTCCATGTACACTATGCCATCCCCTACTCCATGTACACTATGCCATCCCATACTCCATGTACATTATGCCATCCCCTACTCCGTGTACATTATGCCATCCCCTACTCCGTGTACATTATGCCATCCCCTACTCCGTGTACATTATGCCATCCCCTACTCCATGTACATTATGCCATCCCCTACTCCATGTATATTATGTCATCCCCTACTCCATGTACATTATGCCATCCCATACTCCATGTACATTATGCCATCCCCTGCTCCATGTACATTATGCCATCCCCTACTCCATGTACATTATGCCATCCCCTACTCCGTGTACATTATACCACCCCCTACTCCATGTACATTGTGCCATCCCCTACTCCATGTACATTATGCCATCCCCTACTCCGTGTACATTATGCCATCCCATACTCCGTGTACATTATGCCATCCCCTACTCCATGTACATTATGTCATCCCCTACTCCATGTACATTATGTCATCCCCTACTCCATGTACATGTTATTATATAACATTTTGTGAACATCTAACTAGAAAATATCAACTGGGGACCCCTTATCTACCCACGTAGTTATTTCTTCCAAAAAAACAAGGAACCATTTCGCATGGTCTCTTTCAGTGACACATTGATAACTGCTTTACTAATTTGCTCTACTAGTACTGTTGTTGGAATCGTCCACTCAATTTTATTTGTTACTCTTCATAGTCTTTCTTAGCTACCAATTCCAGAGTTATAATTAACTACACCAACTGACAACTACACCACCAGTATGTTCAGTCTATGCTACAGGGATTGAACTGATATCGTTTCCTGTAAACAATGAAGTAATCTGCCATCATAATCACGTCTGATACTAAATTTCCAGCACTGCCTTCAAGTGGTCCGACACTATTCGAACGTCCTGGTTACGCCTAAAGCACAAAAACGGTAAGTTTTGTCATGACACGCCCATTTTTGCTCATAGCGCTTTTTTTAACGTATTAAGTACTTCGTTGCAATTGCTGTAGTCTTTCAAATGAACACATAACATAATTTATTGTTGTGTTATTCCATGCTATTTTTGGTAAACACTTATTCATGCCAATACAATTATTTGCCATTGTGGAAGTTTCTCCTGCATTGTTTTTTTTATTTATATTCTTTGGTTTTATTTTTATGTTAAAATTGATTTGATAATGAGAATTGCTACCCAAAGGTTCGTGTAATTGTCAACTAATTCGTTTTGTGATGACTACATATGGTACAAACTTTCCTCTGGTTGTTTCTATCACATTTTAAGTAAGTGAACTACCTTGTATTAGCAATATAAATGTTTGATTCTCAACCTCTGCACTATCTATTAATTTATGATAATAATAATAGTAACAACAACAACGACAACAACAATAATAACAACAATAATAACAGTAACATCAACAACAATAATAATAACTACAACTACAACAATAATACTAATAATAATTACACTGCATTGATCTGCCCCACAAATCTGGCCGCTTTTTTCACGTAAAGGCGCAATTGAATACTAACTATATACTAAATACTAATTAATACATGAATTGTAGACAATGGAACGCATATAAAGAAGTTGATAATATTAAAATAATGTCTACAATAAATAAATGAAAATATAATAGTCAACGTTAAAAATGAGGTAGAAGAGGCACAAGTCTTAAGTTGCTTCTTGAAGCTGTTATGGCAGTCTGTTATGGCAGTCTGCAGAATGTGTGGCAAGGTGCAGATTGTTCAGGTGAGAAGATGGGCAGTATGTGCGACAAGGCGAGTTCTGATTAGAGGGTGTTTTGTATGGAAGTCACATTTCCTTTTACAACAACAGTGTAATGTGGTGAAACATTGATGTTGTTTGATTGCGAATGGATCTGCAATTCGAGATATACGTGTGGTCGAGCAACTATGAGGGCTGCAAGAAAGTTCGACAGGAATTATCCTCCATTTGGGAAAATAACTGGTGCACCTCGTTTGCGTGGCTGACTGATTACTGCCCACTGCAGAAACGCTTTGTTGTTGTTGCTGCTGTTTTTTTTTCGAACGCTACCTCGGCTGTCGCGCATAATTGGCACTGTTATTGCAATTCAATGCCGAGCTCAAGCAAGGTCTTCCGTGCACGGGCGATCAAGCATGAGGCATTCGTGTTTGGCCAGTTCGAATAGCTGACAGACAGTGCACCTATAGATAGGCGTATATGTGTGTACGCCAGCCTGTTTATACACAGTCTGTTACCTGATACATAAGCGTGGCTGTGCGTTGCATTATACTGTCGTTAGACTCTATCTCTTCACCTGATCAATACGTTGGCTAGTTGGTATTGTCACTCGACCTCGACATGCCTGACTAATCACTGGTTCATCAAATCAAATGAAAATTAATGTAAGTTCACAAGGCCATTAAACACTCACACATGTATACCACATGCAGACGGCAACATGTCCAACTGCAGTACCAGTGTATTCATAAGCAACTAGGATGATACCGTTCATTCATTCATTCATTCATTCATTCATTCATTCATTCATTCATTCATTCATTCATTCATTCATTCATTCATTCATCTAATAATACCAATAATATATTCTATTTTACATAGCAGCATATAAAAAAATCGTAGCGCTTTACAACATATTAAACATCAATGCGATAGTCTAAATAAATAAATATATTAAAATTGTACTACTAATAAGAATAAAAAATATAGCACAATATAAGTCTAAAATGGCTAAATAAACACATAACTAAATAAATATATTAAAATGTTACTAGTGGTGAAACATTATTACAAATTAGCGCAGTGTTCATCACGGAATGGAATGCGCATGCGCTGACGGTTTGTGACCCTTGCTTCTTCATACATAGGCGCCTTTAACAAGATTTGCCATCCAAGCCAAAGGCCCAAATGGCAAGTGGACAAGGAAGCCATTGGCTTATCGAGAGTCCATCAATGTTCATCTACTTATAACCCGCCCTCCTGAGATATGTGTCAACCTTGTTTTTAAACATATTCACGCTGCTAGCAGTTATGCAATCTGTAGACAATTTGTTCCATTAATTTATTGTCCACTGTGAGAACGAGTACTTCTTGATATCCAATCTACACTGATCCTTTACTAATGTAACCTCATGTCCTCTAGTTCTGCTATCTTTCTTGAGGGAGAAAAGCTTATTTTCATACCTTGAAAGCTTCAATCTGATCTCCTTTAATGTCGATGAACATAACGATATTTTGAACGCGTTGCCACCAACGAGCGATGCCGCACACTTTTAACAATATTTAAAAAGATTGCCATCCAAAACTACAAGTTCCACTTGACAAGTGGACAAGGAAGACATTAATTTATGAGAGTCCAAATGTTTTTTCATCTACGTATAGCACGCCCTTATCAGATATCTGACAATTTTATTTTTAAATATGTTCACACTGCTAGCGTTAACACAATCATTGGACAGTTTGTTCCATTCATTTATCACCTTCTGTGAGAATGAGTACTTTCTCATGTCTAACCTACATTGTTCCTTAATTAATGCTGCTTTATGCCCTCGGGTATTAGTGCATTTTTATTTGAAGAACATATTCCTATCAATATCCTCATAACCATTCAATATTAAAAAAAACTATTTGGTGTCCTCTTAGTCTCTTGGTCTCTAGTGTTGTCAAGCCACAATTTATCAAGCGGCTTTCCCTGTTGCTTTATAGAGGGGTACAATTACACGTTCTCCTTGTGATAGTTCTCCTAATTAGCCTTAGTGGTTCTGAAACTTTCATGTCAGCACTAAATGTTACTCCCAAATCCTTTTTATATGTGTTACATCACCACTTGCAAGAGTATTCAACTTGTCATTAAAAGAGGGAGTTGTTCCGTTTGAATGGAAAGAAACAAACATAATACCATTATTTAAAAAGGGTTCGAGAAATAAGTCAGAAAATTACAGACCAGTGAGTTTAACGTCAGTGATTTGTAAATTATTTGAAAGGTTAATTAAAGACCATATGGTGGACTTCCTCGTTAAGAATAAATTATTGAGTTCATCTCAACATGGATTCCTTAAAGCGAGGTCATGCTTAACAAATATGTTGTGTTTTCTGGAAGAAATCACTAAGTGGATAGACGTGGGATCGCCAGTATATATTATCTACTTAGATTTTCAGAAAGCTTTTGACAAAGTGCCACATCAAAGGTTACTACTTAAATTAAAAGCCCATGGTATCGGGGATAGCATAACTGACTGGATAGAACAATGGCTGACTGACAGAAGACGAGTTGTAGTAGATGGAGAAGTTTCAAATTGGAAATCGATTTTGAGTGGGGTACCTCAAGGATCAGTATTAGGACCTATATTATTCTTAATATATATCAATGACTTGGACGACAGTATAACAAGTAACGTACTGAAATTTGCAGATGACACAAAACTGTTTAGAAAGGTAAATACTGATGGTGATAAACAACATTTACAAAACGATCTAGACAGATTAGTGAAATGGTCTGAGAAATGGCAGATGTTGTTCAATTTTGGGAAATGTAAATGCCTACATACAGGACATGGGAACTTGGATGTAAACTATAAAATGGGAGATACTGTTCTGGGTACTACTGTAAAAGAAAAGGACTTAGGAGTTACAATAAGCGCTGATATGAACATTTCAGAGCAGTGTGGTATTGCAGCTTCAAAGGGTAATCAAATTCTTGGATTGATTAGAAGAAACATAACATACAAGGGAAAAAAGTTAATTATACCTCTTTATAAAGCAATAGTTAGACCTCATTTAGAATACTGTATACAAGCATGGAGACCATATCGTAAGAAGGATATAGATACGCTTGAACGCATACAAAGGAGAGCAACTAAAATGATTCCAGAACTGAGAGACCTTAGTTATGAAGAACGCCTGAAGGAATGTGGTTTAACAACTCTAGAGACAAGGAGGTTAAGAGGAGATCAGATTGAAGTTTTTAAGATATTGAATGGGTATGAAAATATTGATAGAAATATGTTTTTCTCACTCAAGAAACATAGCAGAACTAGAGGACATGAGGTAAAATTAGTAAAGGATCAATGTAGATTGGACATCAGGAAGCACTTGTTCTCACAGAGGATAAGCCATTGGCTTCCTTGTCCACTTGCCATCTGGGCCTTTGGCTTGTATGGCAAATCTTGTTAAATCTTGTTAAATCATCTTCCAAATCATATATATATATATATATATATATATATATATATATATATATATATATATATATATATATATATATATATATATATATATATATATATATATATATATATATATATATATATATATATATTTATATATATTAAAAATAGTATAGGTCCTAATACTTATTCCTGTGGTACTGTTACTGTTTCTGATCCCTGTGGTACTGTTACTGTTTCTGATCCCTGTGGTACTGTTACTGTTTCTGATCCCTGTGGTACTGTTACTGTTACTGATCCCTGTGGTACTGTTACTGTTACTGATCCCTGTGGTACTGTTACTGTTACTGATCCCTGTGGTACTGTTACTGTTACTGATCCCTGTGGTACTGTTACTGTTACTGATCCCTGTGGTACTGTTACTGTTACTGATCCCTGTGGTACTGTTACTGTTACTGATCCCTGTGGTACTGTTACTGTTACTGATCCCTGTGGTACTGTTACTGTTACTGATCCCTGTGGTACTGTTACTGTACCTATACCATGGGTTTTAATTTAAGAAAGAGCAAGTGGCACTGTATCGAAAGCTTTCTGAAAATCGAAGTAGGCAGCATCTACTGGTGACCCATCATCTACCCACTGTGTAATTTTTTTCAAAAAACATAAGATATTCGTTTCTTAAATCGCTAATTTGCTCTACAATTTCCTTAAGCAGTTTTTGGTGGCATCCCATCAACTCCAGTCAACTCCAGGTGATTTATTATCTTTCAATTTCTTTGATATAATTTCAGGAGTTACAAAACTGCTCTAAATGATCTGATTTATCCACATCAAAGGGACCTCAATAGACGAAACATTTTCTTTTCTAAACAGTTTTTATAGTTATCCGTTTTGCGTGCAGAAATCAACAGCAACGGAAATAAAGAACTTGTCGTCAGTATGACTGACCACTTGATCCTATATGTGTGTGTGTGTGTGTGTGTGTGTGTGTGTGTGTGTGTGTGTGTGCGTGCGTGCGTGCGTGCGTGCGTGCGTGCGTGCGTGCGTGCGTGCGTGCGTGCGTGCGTGCGTGCGTGCGTGCGTGCGTGCGTGCGTGCGTGCGTGCGTGCGCGCGTGCGTGTGGCAAATACATCCCATTTGTGTTCGATAACGTCCTCGTTTATTGCGAGCGCTTTATTTGTTACAGAGCGTGCGTTGATCAATGCAACATTGTCCGGACTGGTTACCACAATCCGTCGGCTTCTTGTCGGGCAAAGGCTGGGGCAGCTTGCTGCATGTGGAACCAGCACTGCTATGGCTTAACAGTTCCTTCCGAGTGTAGTTCACCATATTGTGTCATGTATTTGTGAAGAAGCTTGTTTCTATCATCGGTAGGTGAATTCCTGTCCAACTCGCCCGACTACACAAACGTCCTGAACTGAAGGTCACAATAAAACAACGGACAGCTTCACATTCATGAACAAGGTTTAGATACTATTACAGGAACAGTTGTAGCAAGCCGTCTAAATTCTCACACTGAGTCAAATTGGATGTATAATGTATTACAATCAGCTTACAAACAGTTTCATTATAGAGACTGCTCTTTTAGAAGTACACAATGATATCACTCTAAATATGGACAAAGGTAAAGTAACAGCGCTTACCTTGCTTGATTTATCTGCCGCTTTTGATGCTATTGACCATAACATACTCATTAAACGCTTGTCAATGCGGTATGGCATATCTAGATTTAACCAGATTTAACAAGATTTGCCATCCAAGCCATAGGCCCAGATGGCAAGTGGATAAGGAAGCCATTGGCTTATCGAGAGTCCAACAATGTTCATCTACTTATAACCCATCTACTTATAACCCAGTTCTGGAATCATTTTAGTTGCTCTCCTTTGTATGCGTTCAAGGGTATCTATATCCTTCTTACGATATGGTCTCCATGCTTGTATACAGTATTCTAAATGAGGTCTAACTATTGCTTTATAAAGAGGTATAGTTAACTTTTTCCCTTGTATGTTATGTTTCGTCTAATCAATCCAAGAATTTGATTACCCTTTGAAGCTGCAATACCACACTGCTCTGAAACGTTCATATCAGCGCTTATTGTAACTCCTAAGTCCTTTTCTTTTACAGTAGTACCCAGAACAGTATCTCCTATTTTATAATTTGCATCCAAGTTCCCATGTCCTGTATGTAGGCATTTACATTTCCCAAAATTGAACAACATCTGCCATTTCTCAGACCATTTCACTAATCTGTCTAGATCGTTTTGTAAATGTTGTTTATCACCATCAGTATTAACCTTTCTAAACAGTTTTGTGTCATCCGCAAATTTCAGTACGTTCCTTGTTATACTGTCGTCCAAGTCATTGATATATATTAAGAATAATATAATTCCTAATACTGATCCTTGAGGTACCCCACTCAAAACCGATTTCCAATTTGAAGCTTCTCCGTCTACTACAACTCGTTGTCTTCTGTCAGTCAGCCATTGTTCTATCCAGTCAGTTATGCTATCCCCGATACCATGGGCTTTTAATTTAAGTAGTAATCTTTGATGTGGCACTTTGTCAAAAGCTTTCTGAAAATCTAAGTAGATAATATCTACTGGCGATCCCACGTCTATCCATTTAGTGATTTCTTCCAAAAAACATAACATATTTGTTAAGCATGACCTCGCTTTAAGGAATCCATGTTGAGATGAATTTAATAATTTATGCTTAACGAGGAAGTCCACCATATGGTCTTTAATTAACCTTTCTAATAATTTACAAATCACTGACGTTAAACTCACTGGTCTGTAATTCTCTGACTTATTTCTCGATCCCACGGAACAACTCACTCTTTTAACGAAAAGTTGAATACTCTTGCAAGTGGTATACTGATTTGTTCTACTGTTTCCATTAGTAATTTTGGAGGAATCCCATCCACTCCCGGTGATTTATTATCCTTCATTACCTTTATTTTCTTTGCTACCATTTCTGGAGTTACAACTAACGGTCCTAAATAGTCAGATTTAGCCTCCTGAAATTTAGCATCAGCAACTGGTAATGAACTAATATCTTCTTTGGTAAACTCTGAACTGAAGTAACCATTTAGGTCTTCCGCCATTAAAAACCCCTGTGATATTATATTTCCAGCACTGTCTTCTAGAGGTCCAACCTTGTCTTGTACGTTTTGTTTACTCCTGACATATGCATAAAAACTCTTGCTGTCATTTTTTATGTTACATGCTAGTTTTTGCTCATAGCTTCTTTTAGATTGTCTGATTTCAGTTATAGCTGCATTAAGTGCCTCTTTGTAATTTGCATAGTCTTCTTCCTTTCTGGTACGCCTATAAACCATCCGCATAGTTTGATTTAACACTATTTTTCTAATAGCCTCTTTTGACAAGTGTTTCTTTCTACATCGTTTTCCTTGTTTTTGGAAGGGAACAAATTTATCGATGATACTCTCAATTTCATATTTTATCGATGATACTCTCAATTTCATATTATTCTAGCACAGCAATGAGCTGGTTTTCACCATACTTAACTGAGAGATACCAAAGAGAGAAGATAGCTAATTGCTTTTCAGCGGCACTACCCACTTCATGTGGTGTTCCTCAGGGTTCTGTTCGTGGACCATTACTTTTTATTCTTTACAGTACTCCACTCAGCTCAGTTATTCAAACTTACCACTTGGACCACCAACCACCTATATGCAGATGATACACATATTTACTTTTCCTTGGCTACCCGGGATACAAATTGCTCATTATACCTACTCACATTTCGTTTGTGTGATAACGAACCATTTCAGTTCAAAAATGTGTGTTCACTGGTAATTTATTTATGTTTGTTTAAGGAATGTGTCAATGTGTTCCAGATCCTTTATTCACGGTATGACGGCTCTACAACACAATTCCGACCCGCGTGCATTCTTCGTGTGAAAGACCATGTCAGCTGCTGCAGCGCTATTGTTGCTCTGCGCGGTCATCCCGAACACTGGGGAAATTCCAACCCTGTGGAACAACAATCCCTGTTTATTGCCACGAATCCACGTCACCATTTCGAACACAATGCAGTGGTGCCCATTGTACATCACCTGTGAACGAACAGACGGTAGCTTTTTAATGAATGGCACACAAGTAAAATGTGAGGATAATACAATTGTGGCGGCGCCTATGTCGAACCAACCAAGAAGGAAGCAATTGGGTGAACTGAAGAACGAAACGCGCCTAAAGATATGTTGTTTCGGTCGACGAACTTTAGTGAATCTGACGTTCAGCAATATGGCTAACATCAGGGAACTGATATTAGAAGAGGTCAAATTTTCACTCGCGCGTCCCAACGTGTTTCGTGGCTTGGAACGTCTGACGCACCTGGTGTTGCGTAATCTCTATGGATGCAAACACATCGTGGACAGATGTTTCGAGGATTTGACGAACTTGCGCTCGTTGACAATAACGCACATGAATGAAATGGAGCACATGTACCCGGGATTGCTGCAGCCGGTAGTGTCGCTGCAGTCGCTCACGTTTCGATATATCGGCTCAAGCAGTAACATGTTGGGTTACACTGACTACGCCAGGGTACTGGGAGGCATAACGAGCCCCAGATTCCAGACCCTCGTTTTATACTCCATGCTTTCGAAACATCACGGTGAAACCCAGCTCAACATTGATGACTTATTCCAAAATAGTTCGAAAGGCGCGTCACTGAAACATATAGATCTTGGACAAAATGGCATTATCTTCTTTAAAGGCTCTCTTTTGAAGGCATTTCCGGTGTTAGAATTCATATCACTCGCTGATAACGTTATCAATGGGTCAATGTCTGCAACTTCCTTCTGGAAGAATCTATTTGCCCACCCACGCCTGAAAACACTGGATATGAGTGGAACGAGCAACGTGCCTATTGGGTCATCTAACGAAACTTTGAGTTGCTCAACTGTGGGTAATGGTTGCAATGGCATCACTGAAGTGACGGTGGGCCCACGTCTAGAAATGTTCTCAATGAAAAACATAGGATTACCATTTGATCTCTTCAAACTGATCACATTGATTGATACCCAAAGAGTGTTAAAATATGTCGACATATCTAACTCACGTTGTGTAACTGTTTCGTGCTCTGTGGGTTCGCTTCGTGCACTTGAATACCTTAACTTACAGAATATCAATGCGATTGGTATTGAGATGCATTTATTTAACGAGATGCACAGCTTAACCGTTTTACTCCTAGGAAATAACGACATCGGCAACATCATAGCGAACGACACAGAAAACCGCATCTTCTATTATAACAACAAACTACAAACACTCGATTTGGCCGGATGCAGCATAACAGAAATACCGTCAAAGGAATTTTCAAATTTACGACAGTTAGAAAATCTCAACCTCTCCGGAAATTGGCTCAGCCATGTTCAAGTGGATCTGCAAACCCTAACAAAAATCGAAACGTTAAACCTCAGCCACAATAATCTGACCACGCTCCCTCTCGATACACGAACAGAGCTCGAGAAAGTTGCGTCAAAGTCGAACGTGACAATCGACATGAGCGAAAACCCGCTTCAATGTCTGTGCGACTTCGTCAACTGGATCCACGCGTCCCGGGTGAAGTTTGTCAACAAGGAAACCACGTTTTGTGTTGACGGACACAACTCTAGAAAGTTGCTCTTTTCAGTAGATATCGAGTCTCTCGAAGATGCATGTATGGACCACCCAAAGATAAACAATAGTTCGACGAGTGTTGAATCGACGCGGATGGATCAATCTACCGACCACGGTATAAATGATGTTCAAAGGGAAGTCGAACGGGCAAAGATGAAGAAAAAAAACCAGACGGGAGAAAGAATGACTGGCGATATCTGGAATGATAGAATTATTATGACTTTAGTGGTCGTCATAATTGCATGTCCTATTCTCGTATTGGTCTTAAGACGATATCGCTGGAAGGTGGCCTTCTGTTGTCACCGAATGACAGTAGGAAGGTCGCCTGCTGTCGCCGAAGTCGATAAGGTGTACAAGCGAGATGCTTTCATCTGTTTTAACTCGAACGATCGTGGCTGGGTGTGTAACGATCTGCTTCAGCACTTGGAGGACAACAAAGTATCGACGGTGGTCCACCATCGCGACTTCATGCCGGGCGGCGTCCTGGAGGAGATGATTCGGGAGAGTATCGACATGTGTCGTTACACCGTGCTCGTCTTGTCTCCGGACTTCCTCTCCAGCAACTGGTGTCTCCTCGAGATGCATCTCGCACGCAGCCGCATCATCAGCCAAGAACGTGATGTCATCGTGCCGATTATCCTGCGCGAGTTTCCCACGTCGCAGTTGACGCGGACACTCGAAGGCATCTTGAGCAGGCCGTACATACAATGGACAGACGACCCCGTGGGACAGGTCTTGTTCTGGGGCAAGTTGGTAGACAAACTGAAACGCGGTGGCAACATTAGGCCACTACACACTTAACATTAGGCCACTACACACTTAACTGATCTTGTTACCGTGTTACGAACCAACCATATACGATGACTGCATGACACGTGAATGTAGAATTCATACAGATATTTTCCTTTGCCATGGCCCATTCATTCTAACAAATCCTTCGTGTTTGAGAATGTGACCGATATAGTTTAGTTTGCGCTACTGGGTTTTGTTTTATGTTTTTATATAGCAAAATAATATTACGTTTATACTTTGTCCATTTTTGTTTTCACATTTTATGTGTATCGTGAACGTTCGATGTACTGGTTGTTCGGTTAGGTTTCATATTTCATACACAATAGAACATCTTGAAACACAGACAACGCGTGGCATGCTGCATATGTCAGTTTTCAATGTGCAGGTATTTAAAGCCAATAGGCAGGTTAGTTTACTTTATCATTGCATAGCTATTATTATTATTATTATTATTATTATTATTATTATTATTATTATTACTACTGTACACATTTTGTGCTCACTGCCAACACTTTTCAATTGATGTCCGACAGGTAAATATGTATCAGTAAATATAATAGATTGTCATCAAAGGAATTGTAAAGTTATGATACTACACAACCTTACCCTCAACATTCACTATTGTAACGTTATGATACTACATGACATTACCCTCAACATTCACTATTGTAACGTTATGATACTACACAACCTTACCCTCAACATTCACTATTGTAAAGTTATGATACTACATGACATTACCCTCAACATTCACTATTGTAACGTTATGATACTACACAACCTTACCCTCAACATTCACTATTGTAAAGTTATGATACTACATGACATTACCCTCAACATTCACTATTGTAACGTTATGATACTACACAACCTTACCCTCAACATTCACTATTGTAAAGTTATGATACTACACGACATTGCCCTCAACATTCACTATTGTAAAGTTATGATACTACATGACATTACCCTCAACATTCACTATTGTAAAGTTATGATTCTACACAACCTTACCCTCAACATTCACTATTGTAAAGTTATGATACTACACGACATTGCCCTCAACATTCACTATCATATATTGGTCCACACCAAACGGGTGTTCTACTTTATTGGCTCTCTTGCCAATGGTCGATCCAAGATTAGAAACCCCAGTTTCTGCATGAAAAAATACATGTATATATTTTTTTCTTTTCAGCACACACAGTCACATGTAACATTTCTTTCAGTCATTTCTTATTTTTTGTGGCGTAAACTGTATGCAATTATATATACTAGTTGTGAAGGCATTTTAGCACCAATACTCGTTTCTTGTATCAATTATTATGTCCTCTAACATATATAATGCATAGGTGTACGGTTATCAAATAAAGCATTATTGATTAAATAATTATTCTACAAGCAGCTTTAAAAAAGTTTTGATTAATCAGACAAATGAATCAGGAATAGCATAAATAAGTGCACATTTGTATTTTATTCAAACATATCAATGGAAAAATACATGTACTTTAATACCAGTATTCATTAAGAAGAAAATGAATTGCTATGGAGCCAAAACGAGTTCGTCAGCTAAACACGGGCGTAGGGTTTTCAGGAATCAGCATATATTATCATAAACGACAATTCAGACGGACGAGTATAATTTCCAGATACTTAATTATTTATTTTCAGACGAATCACACGAGTTGCCTTGGCACGTGTGATAGTTTGCATATTTATAGAGATGGGTGCATTTGTACAGACTTCCTACACTTCCGTGCTGGTTGTTCATACGTCGTTTCGCCGGAACAGTCGTAGTATTTGTACCTCCTATCTAGAGAGCAATAGATTGACATTGTATAGACAGACATACATACAGCTAAATCAACTATTTATTAAACATAAAACAAACATAGGTGATATGAGGAGGAAGAAAGAGATAAAAAAAGAGGATAGATACATTTTCATCTCAGAGTAACACAGATTCTGACATATATGCATCGTTTCAAGAAAATATTTGACGTGTTGACGAGTGTACAGTGTCACTCAGCGCCGCTTCTGTTCGAAAGCCCAACATCCTTTCATTACACGCTGTGTGGAACATTTATTTAATTCCGTATGAATCGTACGCACCAACGAAGCTTCAAAACAGCTGCACAATTACATGACGTTCTATGTAAAGAACCATTTTAATTAAGTAGCTAAAGCAATGTCGTTGCATGTATGTCCGGTAACAGTTCACGTACATAAATGATCTTAACAGTAAACGTGTAAAATGCACGAGGTGACACAACAAAGCGGACAGTAACATCCACTCATGTTCCTCGTCTGACAATATACAATGCGCAAACAACGACATATATACAACGAAAACTATGCCATTTTTAAAAGAAATAAAATCTATACCTAACGAACTAACACATTTGCATTCATAGTTGCGGTCCGACTCTCTAACAACTTTCAGCGATCCACGTATACCAATTGTTTATGAACTACTACTGGATGTTCTCAAAACTACGTCACGTCCATACTAAGCAGCATCATATTGATAAAGCCACGTATTTAGTAGATACTTATATTGAATATGTACTAATCATTTAACTTAGAAACCATTTCGCTGTCAACAGCGTAAAATCACAGAAGTGACTCGCTATCTTCGATCCACTCTACGGCTGGAAATTGGTGGTTGACACACACTTGTACATATGCACCTCCTTCTGTGAGTGGAGTGCTCGTACGGTTGGTGCTGCCCATACTATATGCACCAGAACCACACGAGTGGCACATGCCGACAGATAGATGCTAACATGACACTGTCACCGTACCATCCTGCTAAAAGGAGGTAGATTCGGAAGGCTCGAGGCGGCGCCCGTGTTCTTCAGATGTGTTGTATATATACTTTTAGTGAACCAGTTAAACTTTGAAGTAAGACATACGATAGCAACACTTGCTAGTTTCTAACATGTCATTGTAATGGATGTTGCCAGCAGGTTCTCGGTGATGGTTGTTGGTAGTCAGCAGGTCATCGGTGATGGTAGTTGGTAGTCAGCAGGTCATCGGTGATGGTTGTTGGTAGTCAGCAGGCCATCGGTGATGGTTGTTGGTAGTCAGCAGGTCATCGGTGATGGTTGTTGGTTGCCAGCAAGTCACCAGTGATGGCTGGTTGGCAGCAGCTAATCGGTGATGGTTGTTGGTTGCCATCAGATCATCACTGATGTATGTTGCTTGCCAGCAGGTCATCAGCGATGGTTGTTGGTTGTCAGTAGGTAATCAACAATGGTTGGTTGCCAACAGTTAATCAATTATGGTTGGTTGCCAGCAGGTCATCAGTGATGGTTGGTTGTCAGCAAGCCATCAGTGATGGTAGTTGGTTGTCAGCAGGTCACCAGTGGTGGTTGGTTGTCAACAGGTCACCAGTGATGTTTGGTTGTCAGCAGGTCACCAGTGGTGGTTGTTGTTTGGTGGTTGTTGTTGCCAGCGGGTGATAGGTGACGGTTGTTGGTTGCCAGAAAGTCATCTGCAATGTTTGTGGCTTGAAACAGATTATTTTGGTGGTTATGAGTGAGCGTTTCTGGTTACCAGAAAGAAATAAACAACTAGTCAAGTCCCTTGACGAGACAACAATGTTTCAAGGCGAATTACTCTGGAAGTAGACGTCCGTGAAGAAGTGCGTATGAATGGGTGGCCACCAAGATGCGTTTAATGACGTCAACACGGGTTTTTTTCGAACTAACAATGCACCATTTAAAGTGGCGCGTTGGCTTGTGCTGTCCGTTGAACAGTCTGCGATGTCCTCGGGAAGGAACAAACAAAACAGTGTGAATACGTCATAGTCAGACATGACACGGACGACATCAGCAAAAGTGAGTGAGTCGCTCGCTGCTTATGGTCCCCTTGGACCGTCTCGTTGTCGCTGTATCCTGGCCAGGTATTGCATCGTGTTAGCGGACGGGCTGCAGTCGCATATTCCGCCTGGACCCTGAGGCCCGGGTTGTCCCTGTACACCGGGCGGACCGGGACGTCCCGTGGCTCCTCGCTCGCCCGAGTGGCCTGGCCGGCCCATGCCGGGCGGTCCCGGTGGACCTGGAAACAATGACAGACATTCAACAACATACATCAACGAAAGGCAAAGCGGAGAACGGTAAATGTTATCTCTTCATGCAAACGTGTTGCTTCTCTGTTTTTGGATACAAGTTGAACAAGATTCATGTTAACATAGGTACGTAAGCACGTGTTTATGCCCTCTGCGCGCTTGCATGCGTGCGAGCCGGTTCGTGCATCCACGAACGACGCGACCATAACATGTTTTGCTAAGCACACACGTATCTAGATGACACGTTATTATTGTTGCCGATTTTGTTGACTTCGCACGATAACCCACATTGCACCCGTCGAGTTATTTTGTTGACCTCGTACGATACGCCACATTGCACACGTCGAGTTATTTCACAACAACACAATGACACGCGCGGCATTGAAACGCACCTGTCCAAGATAAAAGTGTTTCGAAGTACTAATCGGTTTGGCATAACATGTCTTATGCAAGTGAACACATTTTAACATTGTTGTTAGGAATTAGTATCGCATTTTTGGAACACATGTTTCCTCTTTAAACGTGGACATATTATGCGGCATGTGACGACTTCAAGAAGACAGCCACGATGCGCACGCCGTGACAGAGTTGGCAATAAATGCTAGCAGATCAGTACATCACCGATTATTGCAGGAATATAAAATGCACATTTTTGATTAAGTTTAGTGTTAGATTTAGGCAAATATATATCGGAAGCAGCCAGCCAAATAGGACACATAGGCGAAACGACAAGTCCTTGAAGAGGGGAATATGAAATGTACGTCCGTCATGGTACAGTGTAATGACTTGGTACAAGTTATTGGTGAACTAATAACGTATAATTTCAATTGGTACTTTTAAATTATGTAAACTCGACTGTCAGCGATGTCACCAGAAAGACACAAGTAAGTTTGTGAATGCGTCATTATCAAATATATTGACACCAGCATGGCGCCCTCGAATTTCTCTTACACGGCTGAATTTCCAACTGCCACCATTTTTATTTTTATTTTCACGTTCATGTAATCTCACTGGATGGCGCCAGCAGTGCTCGGTCGCTAAGCATTGTGGTCAACTCCGGAAGCCATGCTGATGCATCTCCGGCATGCATTGTCTACACAATCCAGGCAACAAAGGTGGCGTTTTAAAGCGTGATATATCTAAAATATGATGTTTATTGAAATTCATGATTGCTCGTTAACATTAACGATCAGTGCATTGTAATATACGTTTAATGTACGCCTGTTCCCGAATACCTAATAAAACGAGCACGTACATTAGAGCATAACATACATAACGTACGTTTACAGAATAACAATATTGTTTTAAGACGGTGTTATGTTGTTTTAATGGAATTGATTTGCTATCTGTATTTATCGTGATGTTTGCCATAATAACGCCAAGGCAGCGACTCAACGAGAGTGTCAGCTCGAAGCGCCTGCGGGATCGTAGCGTAAGCACCAATCTACAATAGCGAACATCAACGTAAATCTGCACGGAAAAACAATCGAGGCGAAATTAACGCACACATTCTGAAGCCAATCCGAAGAGTCTCATAATGACAAATTCGAGAGGTGTCGATGGTATGTGACCATGAGGACCCCTACTCGCCTTGTTAGTTTGTATAGGACAGCAGTGCCAAGACCAGCAGAGTGAACGAGTTACCTCCGGCTGGTTATCTCACTCACTGTCAGGTCACAAGGTGTCCATAAATGAGGGATACAATTGTGAGCGTAATAACCCACAGTTTACTTACTGCTGTTAAACAACGCCCCATACAGCGAAGCTGACATGCAACTACTCGGGAATCAAATAAATAATTCGGCCCATTTTGAAATGGCGTTTTGTAATTCGAGTGCTTCTAGTTTCATTAACGTATTATTTCGTTACATCTTAAAAGAGTATCCGCCGTTTCTGGACAGCGCATGCGCGTGTTTAAAGCTTGTAGTAGGAACACAATTGGGTTGGGGAAAAGCATTTGCACGAATAGACACACACACACACGCGTATGTCAACTCTCTTCATGAAAGACTATTTTGTTCGCAAACGCGGAACGGTATCAATGAATAACGCTCGTTTCTACCTGGTGGTCCGACCAAAAGTGCCGTTCCCAAACCTTAAAAGAAAAGAGAGGAACAACTGTCACTAACAGTAATATTAGATTGCAAGTCAGGGCGTTCTACTATTGAAGCAACGTTCCGCGAACGTCACAACTACAACTGGCGCCTGCAACATCTAGCCACGTTCTGGAGTTAAACATTGTATTTTATCACCAACTATATGTTCGGTATATACGAAGTAGCAACATTGTGTGTTGCTTTTACTTTGCATACAGTAGCATATGACAGTATGGATTGTTTGGGCAACGTCAGCTGTCTATGCTTTCAACTGTAAGACAAACTGTGCAGTTTATGTACAGTGTATTGTATACCGACAACACACAAGCAGCGATGTTCGGCATAGCAACATTCACATGACGGACGTAGATAGAATGGTACTGTTCAAGTAATCAGCAGTGTGCTAGCCCGCATTTGATTCCACAAGTGTTCACGTCGGGGGTTTGGCATTGGTGGGGAAAACGATTATCATGTAACAACTTATCATAGTGTTCGTGTGAAGTCGTTGTACGAGTGGACCACCAACCAAGACGGATCCGCCATCGTAGACCGAGTTATCCAAACCACGTGGGCTGATCGTTGGGCTGTGATTGGTTAATACGTGAAGTCGCAGAGATATAGATCGTTTTCTGCTTCCGTGCGATTCGTTGAATAAATTCTAATGTCATATACCTGTTTACACGACGCGATTTTGTCACACATATAACTAATGGGTGTATCTGTGTAAACTATGCATTACAACATCGATGTAGCGAGCCGAGAAGCAGATCGTTTTGTCGATCAACGCATGCCACGTTTTACCAATCGCGCATTTCAACAATTCACCGCACGCACGCACGCACGCGCTGGGGCAGTTCTTGAACGGCGTCAAAGTGAACTTAACTACACATTTATGGGCGAGAAGCAAATAAAACCGACATATATTCCGCCGGAGCGGACCAGCGAACACTACACAACAGCGGGTAACAATACACGGTAAACCTTGTTTGGTCTTGACAACGTTGAACAACGTCCACCTTTACAGTAATGTCGTATACGCTTTCATAAATCCTTAAATTGTAATATTTCATCAAGTGGGAGTGGAACAAGTGTTCCCGTGGAAGGGAGGAGGTCCTACTCACCTGGTGGTCCCGATACGCCTTGTCGCCCCTCCCCGCCCACTCCAATGTGTCCTCTGTCGCCTTTGTCGCCACGCACTCCTGCAAGTACAGTATCACGTGACAGGAAATAGGCATATCCATAGTTTCCGTGCAGGGTATTTTGTATACAGACACGATATTTCGTTTATCAGACAAGAAGCAAGGGCTGTTCTTCTACGTTCTGACGATGGCCAGTCACATTACTTACCTTGTGGACCGGGCGGACCTGGGGGTCCGCCCATTCCTGGAAGACCCTGGAAGCCACGTTCCCCTTGAAGACCCTGGGGGCCGATATCACCTGGAAGGTGAATGACTCGTTGAATAACAACGTCTCCAGATAACACGTGGTTGTCACGTACATGAATGAAAACAAACGTAATCGAAGAAGAGTAAAAGTGGACGTAGCTAATTTGTACACGCGAGGAAAACTTTATACTTTACATTGGGAACATAAACCACGTGGTTACACTGTTTATTTATAAAAATGCGCAAACGAGCACTGTTCTGTCATATGCCTTTCGATTACTAACCAGTTAGTTCGTGTTTCGAATGTTGGCACTCGCCACTGTTAGGGTACAACCAACTTAACCTGTTGGAACATTAATCAACGAGAAACGTCGGAATATTAATTATTTCCAGTTAAGATTAAATATATAACGCAAACCCTTTTGTGACTAAGCGACGCCAGGTCTGAGCGTAACAAATCTGGACACACCCACATTAAGACGTGGCGGACCTAACTCACCTGGCAGACCTTGTGATCCCCGGTGACCGGGAGGTCCTGGTCTGCCAATACCCGGAGGACCTGGAGGTCCGTTGAGATCTGCCACAAACTCGTCTAGTCTTTCTGAAACATTCCAACCACCAAAACTAGGTCACTAATAGGGGCCGGTAGGCAGAGATATACAAACACGGATAGATACAGAGTTGTAATAAGCTGCTCCGTTTGTACAATGTAGTTGGTACGAGCTAGAGCCATACTTCCGGTTGCGCACGCAAGCGAATTCCATGGTTAATTCGACGTTATTTATATTGTTATTCCTACTGTTATCTTAGTCTTCCAGTCTCCGCACATTGTTGACAATTATTTTTGCTTAAATATCATTACCTCTCAACACTTGTGTACATATATCCCTGACCTCTGCCAAAGAGACACTGTTTCCCTGAAACAGCGAAATACATAATTCCCGATCAATGCCAACATCCCGACATTATCACAGGGAAAGATAAACTGGTAAAACATTCGCAGAAAACTAACTGCACAATGGAAGACGACACCAGCAAAGAGTCTCGGGCGTCTACTAATACATGTAAGACGTCATGCAACCACGAGTCTCAAACGCTACGATGAGAATAATATAAAACACAACGATACGTTCTAGCTCAGCAACAAATAAACAAATCTTCGTATCGTTATTGTAAGTAACTGTAAGTACGTTAACGTTATTTACGTCGTGTTACTGTAAGTACGTTAACGTTATTTACGTCGTGTTACTGTAAGTACGTTAACGTTATCCGTGTTCCAAGCTGCGCAGCAGTTACGTGTTATGATTTTTGCCTTTCTAGACTCGACAGCGAGTGATACGATCTTTTCCACACACAACGGAATGACAAGATAATGCACAATATAATTTATGTGCTGTTTTGCTCGGTGAATCAGTATGTGCTGTAAGGTATTTTCTCCTGATAGTTCACCGTACGTTTGTGTTGGTTCTTAACGAACTAAGAATCATAAACAGTCTGAACAAACGGACTGCGAACAAGTATGTACAAGTGTACGTGGTGGTAACAATTCCACGTCAAGCGTTTAAAGTTTGGGATATGAGCTCTTGCAAGAGCCAATCCAACTGCGCCGTTATTATAAATCGGTCACTCGGAATATTAGTTTGTGATTTACGCGGTTATATTGTACATACACCGTTCATGCTAGTGCTTTAAAACGGATAATATGTGGATTCGTGCGTAAATGGTGCCTGCATGCGTGTGCTCATTGTCTTCTGTGTGTTTTCATGATATGTGTGTTTCTGCATGCGCGTGTGTGTGTGGTTGAATAAGCATGCATGGATGTACGTGTGAACTTTTCGCAATGTCTTGACTGAGACTGTTAAGTATGTATGCTGTGCACGTGTGTGATTCTAGCACAGCGTGTTATCTGTTCCATGCACTCATGCCGGTTAACGTGGCGTGTGTTATCAACAGCGAAACGCGATATCTATAGAAGAACCTGGTGTCCGTTAACTATAGATACGGCAAGACGAGTGCCAAGCACAGAAAGGCCAGAACGGCACCTACCGGTGTGCCAACGAACCAAATTCTGAATTGCAGTGCAAGCGAGTCAGGGGGAAACTTCAGATGGCGATTACGAAATTACGGAAAAGCCAATGTATGTTATTTGTAAATTCTAAAATGCCAAGAGTGAAGCATTGATTGCTCTACTACCGCATATGTTCACTGAACGAGGTGATTATATTATTAATGATAGCCAATATCGTTTGTTAGTTTGCATGATTTCTGTTTTTATTTGTTAAATATCTGTACGTGTAATCGTTACAAATATTATGTTAGGATGCCAGTGGCATAGTGCAGTTTGACATTTATTCTCTACGATTTAGTACGACAGCGGTTTGAATGTGAATTGAGCTCTTCCAAGCATACCCTGAGGCGGTTTAGAAAGCTTTTTTAAAGTTTGTGACGGTTCTATTCTGAGTGGTTAGTCTAATAAGCAAAGTAGGGATACATTTTGCCCATGTCTAACATAGTTCAGCGTGTGCATATTTATATATTCAGACGGTATAAATCAGCATGCTCTCTTTCTCTAGGATGTGCATTCATCACCACTACAAATCCTCGAAAAAAGCGCTGCGCAAATCCCGCTGCCACGTGATCATGTACCAGCTTTTTCATTGGCTGCCTTTACGCTGCAAAGTTTGCGTTGCGCAATATCCAATTTCACAAAGAGCTGAATAGCATTGTGATCATATTTTAAAAAATGCGTTTTGCAAAACAGGCACAGTTGTGCAGTGGTATTTTTTTTCTAACAAACCTCCTGTTATCGTGCGTGGGATTAACGACAGGGGTCGTATTATTACTGGTTTGCTAATGCGGTTTTTTCTCTTGGCATTTTAGAATTACATATGAAACTTTTGTATGAATCTTGTGACAATACAACTGCCGTCTCGCCGGTTAAGCAGTGCCCATCTTCGACAGCGCGAAACACGGGCCTGTCTGAAGCCTGACTGGGTTGTTATTTTGCAAATTCAACTCTGGGTGAAATTGGTATCCTCTAGCAAGCTCGCTTGACGCACTTGTCACAAGACTATACAGTAGTTTCGCCGCTCGTCTAGAGGAAAATTAGCTGCGGAAACACTTTGCCCAAACGAGATTTTAGCGATAATCAGTCGAAACATTACGAAATGTAAATGTATAGAGACCTCGGAACCCGCCTGAAAGGTAAAAAGTAGATACGTGAATAAATCACATGATATGTTGCATATTGCATGTTCTGATGTGCGACGTGTTACGTACACTAGCTACATGAATAGGTAAATATGTTCTGATGTGCGGCGTGTTATGTACACTAGCTACATGAATAGGTAAACATGTTCTGATTTGCGGCGTGTTACGTACACTAGCTACATGAATAGGTAAATACTACCATACTACTACATTTCATACGTAAATTATTCACACATTTCGCATAGACACGAATGCGCTGGCCACGTGCTGACAACAGTCGCTACACACAATGATGTTATAAACGTACATTCGTTGAAGGGGCTTAAATCACTGTATTATGAAAATGGTACATCTTTACTATATTTAATAAATTATACGAGTATATATTTTTTCTTCATTAAGACATTTGACAAATAGCTTGACATAGTTGCTAAATCAAATATATATATATATATATATATATATATATATATATATATATATATATATATATATATATATATATATATATATATATATATCATAGTTGATAATGAAATCTAGAGTAGAAACGCAAACAGCACCGACGTCGATTTGTCTACAAGAATTTGCAGTTGCGATCAAGTTATGTATATTATTAACTATAGCGTAAACGTTGCTTTTCGTTTTGTTGGGTTCGTTCCGTGAACACCAGAACACCAACCAAGTATACCGTGCTAAGCAAGTGCTAAATCCTTCCGTGATTTAAAAAGAAAAGAAACACAAGTTAAAGAAACTGTATCGTAGTAAGCAAGTCCCATTGTTGTCACCAGAAAACCAACTTGCAGTTAAATGAAATGCTTCATAATAAGCGAGTGTCGATCACTATGTACAGACAGTGGCGCATGTAGGTTTGTCTACGACATTTAGTGTATGCATTAGTACAATATAGTTTACATCCTTGCACTGAACCTTGCATTGTACAACAACACCACTTGCAAGGCAGTGAATACTGTTGCTACCTGACCCTAAACGTTTGTGTTCGTTCCTGGACGTCCCCGTATCACTACCTACCTGTAGTCCTGGCATTCCGGGCATCCCGGGCTGACCGCGAGGTCCGGTCGAGCCTGACGGACCGGGAGGTCCCATTTGTCCCGGAGTCCCAGGAATTCCGGCCATCCCGCTTGGCCCGGGATTACCCATGGGACCGCGTGTGCCGGGCTAAACAGACGCATCAACAAAGACACTATCGTTGAAACATCCAAACAATGGAAACTCAACAACGAAGATCGTGTTAACCACATTCGGTGAAATATCGATCATAAAGCCAATTTAGCCTAAGAAAATAGTTAATCTTTGACCCTATCCGGAAAGTGGATAAATTACAGCGCGTTTATTCAACAGCACGTCATTAATTTAGTGTTTCGTATACTACAATACATTGCATTATGAGAATACACAATTCTGGCTATACCTGTCCAGGAGGTCCGTGTGGTCCTGATGAGCCCTGAAACCGATAGTTATAATTGCCATAAAACAATGTTAGTAACGGTTACCAAGCATACGGTTGACAGTGCCAGTTATGTACAACACGCTATATATCTTGACATGATATCACACATGATATCTTATCCAAAAGTCACGAATCTAATTCCAATCAAGATTTAACAATATTAGACATTAAAGCCAAAGGCCCATATGGCAAGTGGACAAGGAAGCCATTGGCTTATCGAAAGTCCAACAATGTTCATCTACGCGTAACCCGCCCTCCTGAGATATGTGTCAACCTTGTTTTTAAACATATTCACGCTGCTAGCAGTTACACAATCTGTAGACAATTTGTTCCATTTATTGTCCACTGTGAGAACGAGTACTTCCTGATATCCAATCTACACTGATACTTTACTAATTTTACCTCATGTACTCTAGTTCTGCTATCTTTCTTGAGTGATAAAAATATATTTCTATCAACATTTTCATACTTATTCAATATGTTAAAAACTTCAATCTGATCTCCTTTTAACCTCCTTGTCTCTAGAGTTGTTAAACCACATTCTTTCAGACGTTCTTCATAGCTAAGGTCTCTCAGTCCTAGAATAATTTTAGTTGCTCTCCTCTGTATGCGTTCAATCGTATTTATATCCTTCTTACGATATGGTATCCACTCTTGTATACAGTATTCTAAATGAGGTCTAACTATTGCTATATACAGAGATATAATTAGCTTTTATCCTTATATGTTATGTTTCTCCTAATCAACCCAAGAATTTGATTACCCTTTGAAGCTGCAATACCACACTGCGCTGAAACTTTCACATAAGCGCTTACTGTAACTCCTAAGTCCTTTTCTTTTACAATAGTACCCAGAACAGTATCTCCGTTTTATACCTTACATCCTAGTCCCCATGTCCTGTATGTAGGCATTTACATTTCCCAAAATTGAACAACATCTGCCATTTTTTTGTCAGACCATTTTACTAAACTGTCTAGATCGTTTAGAATCGAAAGCTAGAACAACGCATTCGTCTTATCCCTTTAGATCTCGGCCGTTTTTGAAAAGACGCCGCTTCTTCAGTAATTTGACCAGGTATAGGAAAACGCGAAGCCAGTACATACAAGCTTACTAATCAATGTTTTCTTATCTATCCGCCAGAGCGCGCCACTTGAATAGATGAATAACGCCTATTTTGGACTGGGTTTGGCTGACTTGAAGCGTTTAAGTTATTTGATTAGAGAAAATATTTTTTTTATTTCTGTTTGATCTTTAGAAACAAGACACGTGAAGACAATGACAATAATAATCATCTAGATATAAAGTATAGGCATCTCATGAATGAATGTTACATTCATAGTGGCGCCACCTGTCGATTAAAATGCTGCTAGTGGTGCCACCTGTCGATTAAAATGTTGCAAGAATCTACAATTTATATGTTGAAACTTATCATTTTCACTTGAAAAGGTTGGCATCTACACAACGCTGAACCTTACCGGTGGGCCAGGGGGTCCGTACGCTGTTGGTCCTACGGGTGGGGCTACCTCTTTTGTAGCAACGTTCTGTAAAAAAGAACAATGAAATATTTCTGCCTCTGGGCCTACCCCTTTCCTCGGTTGAGCCCGGCATAAATCGTCTCCTGCTTAAGACATCCTAGAATATTAATTACTGCTCATTACATATTCGCACATTAATTGTAATTTTACGTCTACTTTATTGTGTATTGCAGCAACTGTGCTAAATTTATGAGTAACGGTTGCAAATATATGCTATATTTGTCACTCTCGTATCCCGTACTGGGTCACTAGACAAATAAATGACAATCATGGGTAAATTACAATCACATAAGCACAAGAACGCGTGGTGATTACGTACCTCTGGATCACTTGCCGGTCCGGGTGGCCCCTTCAACACAGAACGGATTCTTCTTATTCAGCAACACCGTGTTTATTAATTAACCAACACATTACAACATAATCTATGGCCGACCTAGATAGGGCCTACAAAAGGCCGAAGAAGCACGATTCAACCAAATTAAAAATCAATTGATTGAACAGTCACATCAATAAAGTCACCAGGAAGTCAGTAATATGTCGATACATTATTGTTTGTATCATAGTATTATAGACGGTAATTAATTCGTCACGTGAAAACCCAGTTGGCAGTAAACGGTGAAACCACGTCACAAAATGGCGCGACCAGATTAAAAAACCAGCAGCGCTGCGATCACATTTAGTGACGAATATATCGGCTGTGTGCGCAAAGTCGTCAGTTGTATTACGGGAAAAATAGTTTATTTGGCTAAAAGTTCCATTTAAAAAAAGAATTAGAACTTGCAGCAACCGTGTCATAGGCATATTAATAATATAACATTCAGAAACAAACCGTGGAGTGGCATAATTAAGTACACGGCACGTTGTGGACATCATTCACACGAGTTACGACCTGTTGTTTACAATGGCGAATAAGCCTCGTGGCTTTGCTGTTATTGTCAAGCGGGAATTATTATTCAACCCTAAACTAAATGTCCTTACTAGACATGCCCCACTTACCGGCAGTCCTGGGGGTCCCCTCATTCCCATTGGTCCTACAGCTCCCGGGCTGCCTGCCGAGCCTGGTGGACCCTGAAACCCAGCGTCTAGTCATCACAGTTGAACTAGCGTGCAGTACGTTTGCACCAGCAGCTACACAACAGAGCAGTTGTCTAATTCGCAGAAACTACGACTTTGTACAAATGACGTCACACCTCAGGTTTTATTTCATTTCATTCGCTAGGAGCGCATTGGTATAATGGTAGGAAATCGTTGGATCGTGGTCGATTTTAAGATGTAGGTATTAACGTACTGGATAAGGTGCGATAATTGTGTTCGTGAATTAAAAGGTATATCGATATACAGCGTAATGTGTAACTGTGACGCAGGACAGACACGTGAAAAATGCTACAACTGATTGGTGAAACATTGGGGGAACCTGGTTTTTGGTTCGACAATGCCTCGTTGCCTACTGCTTACTCACCCCTGGTCCGATTTGTCCCGCGGGTCCATCGCGTCC